>LZPO01044416.1:581567-607175 GCA_001675575.1 Neotoma lepida | reverse complement strand
ATGGAAGAAACCAGAAAAGCCTTGACTACTCTATACAGAAAATATTTTTGGAATTAGTTTGTGTAAACGAGAACTCTCCTGCTTCTGAGTAGTAGGCTGCAGCAAGCTTTTTGTTTCTGCTTGGGTAACTACAAAATTAAATGGATAAAGCAGAAACATTTTCATTTTAAGTTTTTAATTTATAAATGCATTGTTATTAATTCTTTGAGGATTTCATCCGTGCATACAATGATTCTATTCACACCGACTTCTTCCCCTAACTCCACCCAGATCAATTCCTCATGCCTCTAGCCCCTCCCCATTTCATGTTCTTTCTTTTTAACAGGTCAATCCAATTTGTGCTTCCTATATATTCATGAGCATGTAGCCATCCACTGTTGTTGTTTGTTTGTCTTTTGGGGGGCCGCCACCCAGCTCCCAAATAAATCATACACAGAGGCCTATTCTTACTTATAAATGTCCAGCATTAGCTTGGCTTGTTTCTTGCCAGATTTTCTTAACTTTAAATTATCCCCTCTACCTTTTGCCTCTGGGCTTTCCCTGTTCTCTTACTTCTTTAAATCTTTCTTTTACTCCGTGGCTTGCTGTGTAGCTGGGTGGTTAGCCTTTGGAGTCATCCTTCTTCTCTGGCTACTTTTTCTTTCTCCTCCCAGATTTCTCCTTCTATTTATTCTCTCTGCCTGCCTGCCCTGCCTATTTCTCTCTCCTGCCTTGCTATGGCCATTCAGCTCTTTATTAGACCATCAGGTATTTAAAACAAGCATGGTAACACAGCTTCACAGAGTTAAACAAATGCAACATAAACAAAAGTAACATACCTTAAAATAATATTCTAAACAACCTACTAGCATGGCCAACCTACCAGGGGCAACATCTTTAAAGAAAATGGACTTTCCCTCCACTAGCAGCCATCAGTGATCAAAGGCTCTTTAGCTATGGTGGGGGGCAGCTCATGAGCCCCTCCCTACTCTATGCCACATTGTTGACTGTCTTGGTCTAGTACAGGCAACCACAGCTACTCTGAGCTCGTGAATGCAGTGGTCCTGGCCCGCCCAGAAGACCTGCTTCAATCTTGCTCCACCCTTACCCAGTCTCTGGCTCTTACAATCTTTTCATCCCTCTCTTTCTTGATGGTCCTTGAGCCTTTTTGAGGGACTGTGATAGAGATGCCACGTCACACTTGTGGCTGAGCATCCCACGGATGTTTATTCTCTGTGCTTTGACCAGTTGTGAGTTCCTACATTAACCACCCTGCAGTGCACCAAGAAACTTTTCTGATGAGGTCTGAGAGCTGTACTAATCTATAGTATGGGGATAAAAATTAAGAGAACAGTTTGATTCTATGTCTATTTAGCAAAAATTGTAGTAGTTGATTCATCCTTGGGGCCTATGAACTCCCAAGCCATGGGCTCTTGGCCAGATTTACAGAGACTAGGTATTATGAAGTGGGCCCTAACCCCAAGCAGAAAGTGGTTGGTTACTCCCATAACATTTGTGCCACTGTTACACCATAGACGTACTTTGCTACACTGGTAAAACATTTTATCTTTAAAGATATTGAAGGAGAAAGAAAACTGTCAGATAAATTAAAATTCCAGAAGGAAACTTTTTCATGGATAAGCCAAGACCACTTGTCATTAACTTTCCTGGATACAATTGTAAACATGGATCAGTCAGACTTGGCTTGGTCTGAGGGACTTTACTGGGGAAAGACAATCCTACAAAGGAAGCTGGCCAGATGTGTCCTAGAAGCCTTGGCCAATTACCTCAAAGGACTTTTGCAGAGGAATGATGTGATGGAGGCTGAGACTGAGAAGAGGCAGGCTAGAAAAGCAGATCAAAATATCTCACTGCCTCAAACTGCTTGGGAAATCATGTAGATTGAAGTTACCACAACAAACATGCAATTATTGTTCAGAATTCAAAAGGGAGATAAATGGAATCTAACTAAAATGCATTTTATTGGTGTCAACAAGTTTGCTTGATTGTGGACTAGGTTGAGATGATCAATAATCACTCTTCCTACTTAATGTGAAGTAGAAAGACAGTGTGAATATACTCAAAGATTGCCTCAAAGAAAATTGCCCAACTGAGCTGCAAAAAGAAATGTGAGGGCAAGAAAAATGGCTGAGTGGGTGAAGATGCCTACCATCGAGGCTGATGGCCTGTGTTCGATTCCTGGAACCCACATGGTAGGAAGAGAACTGATTCTCATAGGCTGTCTTCAGATCTCTATACACACCATATTACTACTCCTCCACACACATAATAAATAAGTAAATAAGTAAGTAAATATTTTAAAGAGGGCCTAGAGAGATGGCTCAGCTATTATTGCAGAGGACTGGAGTTCAGTTCCCAGCACACATATCAAGGGCTCACAACTACATGTAACTCCAGTTTCAGAGACTCTGACTTCCTCTTTTGCCCTTACATGCTTGCAGTGTACAAACAGACAAGCAGACATACACATAAGTAAAAATAAGCTTAAGAAAAGGAAAATTGAAGAATTGAATGGAGAAAAAGGAACATATGGTGCATAAGTCAATATATGTGTGGATAGAAATTCAGAGGATAGGGGAGTGTCTTAGCCAGTGTTCTACTGCTGTGAAGAGACACCACGACCACAGCAACTCTTAAAAAGGAAAACGTTTAATCGGGGCTGGCTTACAGTTTCAGAGATTTAGTTCATTATCATCCTGGCTGGAAGCATGGTTAGAGCCAGACAGACATGGTGCTGGAGAGGTAGCTGAGAGTTCTGCATCTGGACCGGCACACAGCAGGAAGAGAGAGACATGAGGCCTGGCTTGAGCATCTGAGACCGCAAAGCCTGCCCCCTTAGTGCCATACTTCCCCCAACAAAGCCATACCCACTCCAACAAGGCCATACCGCCTAATGGGCCTATGGGCCTATGGGGGGCATTTTTATTCAAACCACCACAGGGAGAAATAACAAAAGTGAAATATTTAAAAAGATGAGTGTTGAATATTTTCTAAAAACTGATAAAAGAGGTCAAGCTAGAGATTCAAGAAATTCAGCAAATTCGAAGAAGGCTAAGTAGTAAGAAAATCACACTTCGGTTCATCACAGTAAAACTGCTGCACATGTGCTTTGGAAAATTACCTCAGAAAAATGTCACTGACTGAAATGTATATTTTACAAAGTATAAGGTCAACTTGGAGGCATAAAACTAACCAGGCAGGAGGCGTGGCAGAAGTCTCATCCTTTTCTTAGCAAAGGTGTCTGACTTTATTGCATGCAACCAAGGAACATGACTGAAATCCTCAGCACAGGAATCTCTGCCTTAGAAGCCACTACTGCCCATCATGGTCCAGCTTTCAACTGAAGGATGTGGAGTTCAGAGGACAATTCACAGACATTATAGTTCTCTCCTTCCACTATGTGGGTCCTGGTGACAGGACTCAACTTGTCATGCTTGGCAGCAGGTGCTGTTATTACTGAGTCATTCCCTAGCCCCTTAATGAATATTTAACAGTCATTAACTTTGTATCTGGCACCATGTTGGATGCTGAAAAGAGAGTAGTGAACAAAATGGTGAGAATCTGTTCTCAGAGAGTTTGTACTCTAGTCGGGAGGGAGGTGTCAATTAATCAGACAAATACATAGCAATTCTAAACCATGACAATAACTCTGAAAGATGAAAAGAAAATCCTAAGATGTAGCAAGCAGCATCTGATTCAGGTTGGCCTAAGAGGCCAGGGGATGTCTTCTGGAGCTATGCAATAAACCATGAAGTTTGAGGTATCTCCAGGTGGAGGAAAAGAAAGCATGGAGATATATCTTCACATCCCAGCTTCCCCATTTCATTTCCCCCACTGTATATCTTCTGTCTTAGTTGGGGTTCCTATTACTGTGATAGAACACTAGAACCACAAGTAACTTGGGGAGGTTTATTTCAGCTTATGACTTGTAGATTGTACTCCATTACTGAGAGAAGTCAGAGCAGGAACTCAAGGCAGGAACTGAAGCAGAAGCCATGGTGGGGTGCTGTTTACTGGCTTGCTCATCATGACTTGCTCAGCCTGCTTTCTTATAGCACCCAGGACAACCAATTCAGTCTCTGGGGTGATGAAGACACAGTTATCTCAGTTTGTAGACTGTGGACTCTTCATGGCCGGGCTTGGTAATGGATCTGGTCACAAGAGGAAAAGGGAAACATCTTGAAAGAATGGAGTGGGAGGGTTTAATTGGAAATTCTTTGTAGACAGACCCCAAGTCTGTGTCATAGCATCTTTCTCACTCTGATGTCATCCCTGGCCCAAATCACATTGTTTTAGGGAGCCCACCAGAGATGATCACGTAGATACAGTCTATACTCAATTGAAAGTCTTTATTCCAGCTAGCTGGAACTATACTCAGGTATTTGAAACCTAAGTGCAGAACCAAGTGTTTAGGGTAAGGGGTTTTTTAAAGTGAAAATCACATCCTGGTATCTCACTCAGCAGCTTCAGGGAGAAGTTTTATGCAAACAAGTAGTTTAACAGAAGCTAAGATAAGCAGTTAGATGGAGGGAGAGGTTTGCATAAGCAGGCAGTTTAACAGAAGCTAAGGTAAGTTAGCTGGGACATCTTGACCTCGGGTTCCTAGAATAGAGTTGGATAATTTTCCATGGGATTATCCATCAAGGAGATCAAATTCCAGTTACATCTGAAATGGCCTCAGCAAGAATACAAGATGGAGGAACCTCTGAACTGTCTTGCCTTGCCGCATTTCTCACTGGTTCTATGGGAATGAGTCAAATCATTGATTTGCCTGTTTTCTTTTTTGAGGGGGTGCATAGTTGGTCCTAAGGACCAGTAACTTAACTAAGTTTATTCCGTTTGATGTAGTTGGCCATGCAGTTGAGGATGCAGGGTCCCATCATTAGCCTGATCATAATAAGAATCAATGGCCAGGCTAATGTTGACAGTTAGGTGGTCAGCCATGGGGACCAGGTAAACAGAGACCTATACTAATTATCTTTTTTTCCCTTTCTTTGAGGTTTTCTCTGACCATGGCAAGATTTCCCCTAATTACACTAACTGGCTGGCATAGAAACAGCAAGTTTATCTTAAGGCCATGCAAAGTCCTCCTCTCCAGCCTAGAAAGAGAATTCTCCAAATGGCCTATGTCTAAGTTCTCTAAAGTTTTGGTTCCCAACAATCAAGGTGTGAGGTGCCTGTGGCAGTGCACTGGCTATTCCTGTCCAAACTAGGATTGGGACCAGAATTGGGGCCCATTTGACTTTGTTAATATTGAATGAAGGTCAATATGAGCTCCTCCATCTTCTCCATTATAGGCATATCCTGGAGGATAATGTAGACCAATGTACATAGAGTGGAGGTGTGACTTTCTTTATCCAAGCCAAGTCTCTTGGCTGGAGCTCATGGGTAGGTTCAGAGGTGGGAGATGGCAGGATTCCATTCACAGTCTGGTCAGTGGTCTGGTGAACTTCCTACAAAGTCTGCAAGGACTTGAGAAGGGAGTGATTACACATTTCTGCCTGGGGACTCTCTCAGAGGAGGTCTCCCTAACATAATTTCAAAGGGAGTGAGCTTTTCCCAGTAAGGAATACATCAGGCCCTGGAAAGGGCAAAAGGGAGAAGGTTGGCCTAGTTTTTCACCAATTTCCAGGACCAATTTGGTCAGAGTCTCCTTAAGAATCTTATTCATTCTTTCTCTCTGACCTGAGTTCTGTGGCTATACACATAATGTAATTTCCAATTAATATTTAATACCTTTGTCAGAGTTTGAGACACCTTGGCTGTGAAGGCCAGGCTATTGTCTGACCCCAAAGCTAGGGGCAATTCAAACTGAGGAATTATTTTCTAAAGACGTTTTTTAGAGCGGTTTCTGTTGGAGTAGGGTAGGCCTCTACCCACCCCGAGAAGGTGTCTTCAAATACCAGCAAATGTTTATAGGAAAAAGCAGTAGGTCTGATTTCAGTAAAGTCCAGCACCCAATGTTCCCCAAGCCAATTTCCTTGAGCCTGGATCCCTTGTGGGATCTTTCTCCCCTGTTTGGGGTTTACCTGACTACAGGTGGCACATCTAAAAGTGGTGTCTTTAATCAGGCTTTCCAAATTTCAAATATAAAACCTGGGTCTGAGGAGTTCAGCAGTTTTTGTGGCCACGAGGTGCATAGCTTGGTAGAGATTGGTAACCAGCTGCCTTCCCACACCTGTGGGAAGGAAAGATCTGCCATCAGCAGGATTCACCATCCTTGGCTATCCTGCGTGGCTATTTCTTGTCTTACTCAGTTTCACCACAGTGCATATTCTGGGTGGCCTGGTAAGCTGGGCTTCAGTAGGGTCATCATGACTTGAAGAAGCCTTACTGGTTTGAGGACTACTTCCCTGGTGGCCAAGTCAGCCACTTTGTTAACTCTGGCTTCTGGGGGATTCCCTTTTTGGTGTCCTTTGCAATGGACCATGACCACCCTCTTAGGTAACCAGATAGTTTCCATTAGGGCTAAGATTTCTTCTGTTTTTGTGGTTCCTTTTCCTGCTGAGGTTAGCAACCCTTTCTCTGTATAGAGCCCCATAGATATGGGCTGTGGCAAGAGCATATGGGCTATCAGTGTATATGGTGATAGTCTTGTCTTTCCCTAAGCGATGTGCTTGGCTCAAAGCTAAAAGCTCAGCTGGTTGAGCTGAGGTCACCCTGCTCAAAGACTGAGACTCCTTATTACTAACATCTGGAAAGGTGTGATGCAATAGGATGCATTTTCTGTAGAGATCTACCACTGTCTTCTCCTCCTGCGTCCATAGGTTCTGGTTTTTTGTTTTCAGAATTACTTACACCAGGTCATTTGATATCTCTTGACAAAAAATATGGAAACACATTTTATGGACCCCTTTTGGATGCACTTTTGTAATAGTCTTATCTTAAGTCACCACTGCTGCCTCTGCATACCTGATCCCATCTTGAACAAAACCGCTCCCATCTGTGAACAATACTTTGTCTGGTGTCACCAGCAGGACATCAGTCAGATCAGGCGAGGTAGACCAGATCAGGTCAGTCATCTGCAGGGGACTGGCAGGGTTGAGGGCCGATGTCATGTGGAACCAAATGCAGGGTTGATCCAGTAGCAAAGCTTGGCATTGAGTCACCCGGGTGTCACATCCATATCTGGGGTGAGGGCCTCCACAGAGTGTGGGGCTGTCAGAAACCACTAGGGCTCTAAGGTTAATTTTTCAGCCTCTTTAACCAGCACAGCTGTGGCAGCTGTGGCCCTTCTACATGCCAGCCATCTGGTTAAATCTGAAGTGGCCTCAGCAAGAACACAAGATGGAGGAACCTCAGCACTGTCTTGCCCTGCCACAACATTGTTTGAGACTCTTTATTGCTAACATCAGGGAAGGTGTGATGGAATAGGATGCATTCTCTGTAGAGATCTACCACCACTGTCTTCTCCTCCCCCATAGGTTCTGGTTTTGGTTTGTTTGTTTGTTTTCAGAATTATTTATACCTGGTCATTTGATATCTCTTGATTAAAAAATATGAGAACACATTTATGGATCCCTTTGGGGTTACTTTTATTATTAAGGAGTTGAACGGTTCTATTTTTTCCTTGGGTCCTTAATACTCAAATGATCACAAAGGTTTGAGTGAGTGTTAGCCTTCCTTTCCATAGCTCCCTTTGAAAGCTTTCTGTTGACCAGTCTCTTCCTTTCCCAAATGGCAGTTGCCNGTCTTGCAATTATCTNGGTTCTCCTCTTCTATCTGAACACAAACTCAAGTTACACACTAATCACATTTTTAAAAAATCTGCTAAGAAGGTGGCTGTTTCCAGTTAACACCTTTCTTATCTAGGAAGTGACTCAATTATTTTTGCCTCTGAGAAGATAAGAGGACATCCTGATTCTACCACCACAGTGTGGCTGAGAAGTCTAGAACATCTCGCTCTTAAGCACAAATTCTTCTCTCTCTCTAAAGAGCACGAAAGGCAGGGCATTGGCATGCAAATACTCGCAAAGTGAAAAAGGATACACTTTCCCAGCTCCTCAGCCCTGGGATGGGGGCACGGGGTNGGAGGGGAATCAGGACAGGGGACAGNATGACACAGTCTGTTCATGGTGCGATCACATTGGCTTGACCCGGAGCCACATGCTCCCTGGAGCAGAGACTAAAACCACTAAAGTACTATCATGTGGGATACCAGCCAAATCCTGACCATGCGCTCTGTAGGTGAGTGGCTGTGGGATTCACCTGCAGTGATGTCGGGCTGGGTTGGTGGCCTGGATACCCGCATTTGTTGTATTATGTTTTTAATGCCTCGTTTGGACCTTGTTGCACTCCTGCTCCTTTGGTATCTACAGCCACCAAATCAGTCCTGGTTTGGACTTAGGAGCAGTGAGCAGCCACTTGATTCCAAGAAATGAGCAACCCATGAAGTTTCTTCTTCCCCTGAATTCTCTCACCCACTGGGAGCAGAGGATAAGCTGAAGTGATACTCAGGTAGTGGAGGCCAGGACCCTGCCATGTGTGCATTTGGAAGATATATCTCCTTTTACATTTTTTCTACATTCTTCTTGTTGCTCCAATTCTTCTCACTTTCTTGTTTCCAAATTTCTTTATGCAAAGCTTTCAGTTAGTTGTCTCAGTCTTTCCATGAATCCAGGCTTCTAATTTTGGATGTGGGTGCTGACTCTTCCAGGGACCTGCCTTGATCATCATTTACAACTTGATGGGTCAAGAGGCAGCATGTGCGATGGAAAAATCAGGGTTCTACCAAGAGGCTGCAGGATCTCTTCCCAGCTCTGCTCCAACTATTGATGGCGTGCTGCCTGGGACATGACCTTGTTTAGGGCCTCAGGGTCCTCACTAATGGGGAAAAGATTGCACTGGACTCCCATTTCCATCTCATCTCACCTCTGTGGAACTCACTGGTTCTCTGTGGCTTTGTCATGTTAGGGAGCACCGGCCTTGCTTCTCTGTTTCTTTTGAGAAACTTTATTGTTTTACAAATGAGGGAGGAGATGTGAGGAAAATATCCCTGAGGTTGATGTCATGTGACTTTCCTCGGGGAGATATGCACAAATATCTATTCATCCCAGATAGGGAATCTAGGAGAGTTCCAAGAAACAACTCTACCCAAATCGAGTTTAGTGAACAGTGAGATGATTGGGGTAATTTACAGGATCATGGGAGACTCAAAGGCAGTGGCATCACTGAAATCCCTCTCCAGCATGGGAGATGGCTCACAAAAGCTGAGTCCCTGGAGCTCCGTGCACAACTTGAAGGCAGCTCAGCAGAAGAACCTCAACCCACCAGGCATTGCTACTGTTGTTATAACCTTTGGTGGTGGTGGTGGGCGGTGACAGGGCTTGTGAATTGTGTAAGTTTTAGGAACTTCCTGAGACTTGTGAATTACTTACTTCCTAAACCTTATAACTTCTGTTTACTTCTTGAGTCTTAATGAGCCTTCTTCTATCAGGAACTGTTTGAATTCTGAAGAAATTACAACACTTGATTTTTTAAATGCAGTATAATGAGGGCAAATCTATTTTATTAAGTTTCAGGT
The DNA here is from genome assembly GCA_001675575.1 of Neotoma lepida. Lineage (NCBI taxonomy): Eukaryota > Metazoa > Chordata > Mammalia > Rodentia > Cricetidae > Neotoma > Neotoma lepida. The sequence goes on along the minus strand of LZPO01044416.1, from coordinate 597,652 downwards.
TTTAGAGGCTTTAACCTTCAAATAAGANTTTACCTCCTGTTTTGAAAGGGAAACAGTATTTTCTACTAGCTAAGAGAGTGAATCAAGTGGAGTTCGCTGTTGATTTTAAGGATTGTATTTTAATGTAGCACATAAAATTATTCAAGTAAAATTGTACTTTTGGAAGGAAAAGGTTAAAGTTGGCTACTGATATTCATCAGGAGATGGATATTTAATCTTTAATCTCTCGTCNGAGGCCTTCACTTTGGATCAACTCATTATCCCGAATAAATGATGTGTCATTCCCATTATTTATGTTTCACTGCAGCCAAAGTATCTGGACCTGGTTTTAGTGGGGGCATTCATTGCAGCCCATTCAGTATTAATCTCTCCGCTAACATCTTTCCTGTCCTATGTGCTCTTCCTTGTTTGCTTTTATGTTTTCTGCAGAATGTTTATAAAAGGATAATCTTTTACAAAGCAGACAGAATTTTTGTGTATGAGCTGCTCTGTTTAAATGCCTCATTGATATATCATCTGAAAACTCGAGGAGTCAGCAAGCCCTGAGCTGTTGAGCCGAGTGAAAATATGAGAACTGCTTTCTCCATGTAGGAGCAAAGGTGATGGAAGGCGCCTTGGCTTTGTGGTTGTAGGGCTCACAGCATCTTCATNGCCCCAAGAGACCTGGGTGCCTGGAATTTAAAGGGGCATAAGACAAGCCGCGTTGAGCTCATGGGGTCAGGGGTGAAGAACATGATGGCTCTGTGATGTCTTTGTGGGAATTTTCTCAGAACGTGTTGTGGTTATGCAAACACGGATTCACATGTTACCCTGCCCCAGTTTTAGCTAAACCCATTTGAATGTCCAGAAAGTGACCACGTGATNTTGCTCAGTGGCTCCTTTGTGTATGCCCTGTAGAGAAGGTAGTAGGAACCAAGAAGGAAGCTAAGTGAGAGTACAGCCTCTTCCTACTCTCTCCTCCATCTTCTTTCCCCTGGGCCTGGAACCATATCCAGACAGCTCTCTTGCATGGAAGAGGTAGACACCATTGCATTCTATAATAGACAAAGAAGGCTCTTTTGTGGAAATTTGCATGGGGTCACAAATACGCCACTGATGANAAGACTTAACAGATGGACTCTGAGAATAGGAATACGCTAAAGGATAAAAAATAATTTCAGTGGAACATGGTTGCAAGTCTGGCCACTGTGGGAGCTGAGTGNAGGAAGCCACACTGAGCAAACACTCTGTACCTTAGACAGCGCACATTCAGCTGGTAGAGAGAGAGACGCATGCCCATATCTGAGAAACAGGCTGTACTTGGGCTTCTGGTTGGCAGTGCTGTAGAAGGAAAAAATAAAACCTCCCAACTTGCACAGTGCCAGAATGATATGTGCCTCAAAGAGTGTTTTTCTCCAACAAATTGATCATTTTGGTAGCTCAATAGGAAGGCTTACTGTTTTCCAAGGCATGTCTTTTGCATCCGCGAGAATTTTTGCTAACACTTTTACATGTCTTAGGGAAAAATTAAAAACAGACATGTGGTTGTGTCATTCCAATGGCACAGACCCTGAAATACTAAGGGCCTGCCAAAAATCTCTTCTGAGATCTAAGCTATAAAAACACTCAGAATTTATCCATCAAGATTCTATCAACAAGGGGCATTATTTGCGATTTTGCTTTAGCTAAATGCCCCTATTGTTGGCCATTTATTGCAGTGTTGGCTAGGGTAAATGCTTGTCTGAGTCTACGGTCCCCACCAAGATGAGGCCAGCAAACTACAGGGTAGCAACTCCCTAAGGTGCTCTATATGGCCTTTGAGAAAGATGACAACCAAAGGATAGTTCTTCTTTACCATTGGCAGGCAGCTCTGTATTTAGATTGGGTAGCAACTGGAAGAAACTGGGGAATTCTCACAGCGAGGCTGGGTCAACTGTAGTGTTCACAGACAAAATGACTAGGCATGATGGCAAAGAGTTCACTCTTGACTGCAGGGGAACTGAGGGTGGTTCCTTCGACTTTGAAGAGCTTCTTCGGAACACACAAGACAGCCAGGGAGGGGCAGTTCTGCTTACTCTATGGGAGTCAATTTTAATGGTGCATTTATGATCTGTATGCGGGGGTGTTTGTGTGAGCATGTGAGTGTGCATGCACCTGTGAGGTCATAAGTCAACACCGAATGTCTTCTTTAACCACTATTTTATTTTTTGAGACAAGATCTCTCTCTGAGCCTGGAGCTCACCGATTCACCTAGACTAACTGGCCAGTGAGCTTGAGGAATATGCCTCTCTCTGTTTCTTCAGGGCTGGCATTACAGGTAGTGCACTTTTGTGCCTGAGTTTTTAAAAACTTACATATTGAGGATGGATATGCATGCTTGCATGGCATATATCCACTTTATTGACTGAGCTGTTTCCACAGCCAGTGGTACCTTACTTTGAACTTTATTTTTTCTAGTTCCTATTCCTCTTTTACCTCTACAAATATTTGGCCCAGCCTTTCTTCTTCTGTTTCATTTTTTGCTTCCCTCCCTCTTTTCCTTCCTCTCTCATTTCCCTTCTTCATCTGAGCGACTGGAGATCATATTGTATACAGGCGATTCGATCTCTTCTTCTGAACGTTTGCAGTGTTCTATAGGTAAACACAGCCTACATCCAAAGCATCTAGTGTGAGGACAGCCAGGCAAGTTCATTTTGCATTTCAGCATCCGCCACTCAGAAGAGGCTGCCAGAAGCCCTGTGCAGAGAGGGCTCTGGGTTCAGAACAGTGCTCTGAGGGGACAAATGTACTGATTGACTAGATGTGACAGCAGAGGACACTGGCAGAGTGGCAGAAATGAGCCCATCCTGGTCTATACTGGGGCTTCTTGACTGTGGCCCAATTGACATTGTAGCTGCCTAAGTCTTTGCTGTAGGGTTCGTGCAATAGACATACAGCCAGATCCCGACCTCTCCCCAGCACATGCCAGTAGCACTCGCTCCTGCACTGGTGACTACCCAAACTGCTTGTANACACTCCAACTGTCCCCTAGGGGGGAAATAGTTCCTGCTTTAAAACTAGTATTTTAAATAATTCCCACAGAACTAACTATAGGGCAGTAAATGAGAAGGACAAAGGGATGGAAGGACAAAGGGACGTAAGGACAAAGGGCTTTGTGAACGGGGATGTTGTGTGAGGAGCATTGGCTATGTCACTGCTGTGGCCCACCAGACTACATTTCCATGCTCCTAAGTTCACATTTGTCAGAAGATGAGGATCCTGGGGAACAGAGCCATAGGTCATGGTAAGAGGGACTAAAGTGACACCAGAGAGCTTTAACTGTAAGGTGGCTGGGGCTCTGGGTAACATCGTCAGTGCAGGAAATCGCAATAACCAGGGTAAGGGTGCTGCTTAAGGCAGCTCAGGAGTTGAGCAGGTGGAGTGGCCCAGACATGGGAGGCAGGAGGAAAGTTCCCTTTGAGGCCCTTGAAATCCTGTGTGTGTGTGTGTGTGTGTGTGCATGTGCGTGTGTGTGTGCGTGCGTGTGTGCCTGTGTGTGTGTGTGTGTGTGTGCGTGCATGTGTGCGTGTGTGTGTGTGTATGTGTACACATGTGTGAGCTTATACATGACCGTGTGTGTGTGTGCGCGCGTGCGCTGTCTCTTATACACATCTAGATGTGTATAAGAGACAGGTGTGTGTGTGTGTGTGTGTGTATGTGTACACATGTGTGAGCTTATACATGACCATCAAGGCCCAAAGTTGATATTGTGTGTTCCTCCGTTACTTTCCACGTTACGCATTGGGGGAGGGTCTCTTGCTGAAATCAGAGCTCACAGATCCCAGCTGGTCTAGCCAGCTAGCTTGCCTTGGGGATCACTTGTCTGTGTCTTCCGAGTGCGTGGATTGCAGGTGGTCACCACATCTGCCTGGCTTTTCAGTGGGTTTGGTGGATGCAAACTCTGGCCCCCAGGCATGCATAGCAAGAATTTTATCCACCGAGACATCTCCTTAGTCTTTTATGGTGAGACTGTTAGGAGATCCTTGGATTCTAGGAGATGATACATGATATCCATCATAAACTCTCCTGATAGGGGAGGTTGTAATGCAGTTGACATCTTTTTTGATTCAGTCAGAATTTGATAAGCAGCGAGCAGCTACTAGACTATTTGATGAAACAAACCAGTGGCTTCAGGACACATTCAGAGTGTGCCAATCAATCCCAGGCCCTGGTTCCATGCATGGGCGCTGACCTTGTGGCACAGGTCATCCAAGGGGACAGTGATGCACTCTTAGTCTGAGCTCTGCTTCTAGCTCAGAGACTGAGAGACAATGAACATGTCTAGCCATACCTCTGAAATATCTGAAATATGGGCAAGCATGTTGGGAGGGCGGCATCCTGCCTTGTGGTGAGTGTCAGGAGACACGATGAAACAACTCAGAGACTTGAGTGGTATTGTTTCTTCCCCTGGTGTTTCTTGTCCTGAATCCTGCCATCATTTCCCTCCTCCAGTCAATTTTAGGAAGTAGGAATAGAGAGAGCCTTCTGGTTTCTTTCAAAAAAATTTTATGTGCGTGTGTATGTTTTTCCAGTGTGTGTGGGTGTATACTTATGTGTGCATGTGTGTGTGTGTGTGTGTGTGCTGTCTCTTATACACATCTAGATGTGTATAAGAGACAGCTATACGGCAGTAAATGAGAAGGACAAAGGGATGGAAGGACAAAGGGACGTAAGGACAAAGGGCTTTGTGAACGGGGATGTTGTGTGAGGAGCATTGGCTANTCCTGCCATCATTTCCCTCCTCCAGTCAATTTTAGGAAGTAGGAATAGAGAGAGCCTTCTGGTTTCTTTCAAAAAAATTTTATGTGCGTGTGTATTGTGTGCGTGTGTGTGTGTGTGTGTGTGTGTGTGTGCATGTGTGTATGTGTATGTGTGTTTGAAGGTGCATGAGGAGGTCAGAGGTCCATCCATCTTGAGTATCATTCTTTGGGTGTGATTCACTTTTTTTTTAAATAATAAATTGTATTTACTTAGAAGCATTCAGAATGTCAACAAGACAGCTGCAATTATTATTATTATCATTATTATTATTAGGATGATGATGATCTGCAATTACAGATTGGTATTCAGTTAACAGAATAACAATTATCTTTGTATAAGCTGCATCAGAGACAACTGAAGATGAAAAAAACAAAAACAAAAACTACCATCCCCATATGTAACTAGTTTGTGCTGTGCACCAGGAGGAACCTGCGTTAAATTTCCATGCCAGTTTACCAGCCCCAGACCGTACCAGGCAAGGTTAGTGGCTACTGAAAGTGCCACCAGGACAGGGCCATCTAAAGACACATTCTGTAGTTGTGTTTTAACTATACAAGAAAGAAAAAGAAAGAAAGAAAGAAAGAAAAAGAAAGAAAGAAAAATCCTACACAGCCTTACATTTCAATTCTTTTCTATAAAAGGAATTGTGTTTAGGGGGGTTAACTGCTTTATAGACAAGAAAAAACTGCACTAGAACCAACTTACTCATCATCATCATCATCATCATCTTCCTCTTCCTCTTCCTCCTTTTCCTTATCCCTCTTCTGTGGCATCAAGTTCTCCTTTAGCCCTGTGGGCAGCAATATGCTTTTTGTATTTTTCCTTCAGCTTGGCAGCCATCTTTTCACAGGGCTGCCTGTCCTCTGCAGCAGCACTGGTCCACATGGCTCCCAGTTTCTGGGCAGCATCATTGATGGATAAGCCAGGATGGCCTCCTTTGATTTGGAGGTGATGCTCCGCACAGAACAAGAAGGTCAAAGGAGACCTCTTGAGTGAGCTGGGTCCTTGAACTTCTCTTCAGCCTCCTCTTTGAGGGGATGTAGATTTTCATTTCTCTCTCGGAAGGAGCCTTGTCAGCATTTGCCATGTCTTCACATTTCCCCTTTTCTTTCGCAGACATAGTCCCCGCCTCTCCAAGACATTTTAGAGAACCCTGAGAAGTTGACAGAAGCATCCGGGCTTCCTCTTGAGTTCCTACTGGCAAGCTCACACTGACGTTCTGCCTCTCAGCTTCATAGCTCTCCTTTGCCCATGTTTAGTTAATTTTCCTATGTGAGGCACAGAGTCTCCTAGTACCTTCTGGCTCTCACTTTCCCCAGCACTGTCTCTAGGAAAATGATGGTACCATAATGGCTGTCCACTTTATTATTTATTTATTTATTTATTTATTTATTTATTTATTTATTTATTTATTTTATTAAAGGCAGGCTTTGTGTTGGCTTGGAACTTACCAAGTAGGCTAGGCTAACCGGGTAAGCTCTAGGGGTTCCCTCCTCCCCCCTCCCCCCTTCCCGTCCCTTTTGCCTCAGCCCTAGGATTATAAACTGCACTACCAATACATGGGTCTGGGATCTGTAGTCGGACTTTTCTTTGGGCAGTGAGCTCACACACACACACACACACATACATAAAAATGACACAGAGACTTATTATTAATTATGAAAGCTTGACCTTTAACTTAGGCTTGTTCCTAACTCGCTCTTATAACTCAAATTACCTTGTTTCTATTAAGCCATGTTCTGCCACATGGCTGTTTACCTCTCTTTCATTCTGTACATCCGACTTGCTTTGTGTCTCCCTGGCATCTCTCCACCTCTCTTCTTCCCAGAGTTCCTATCTCTCCCCAGAAATCCTGCCTATCCTCTCCTGCCTAGCTATTGGCCATTAACCCCTTAAAAAACCAACCAGAAGGCACCTTTGGCAGAGACACATCTTTACAGTGTACAAGAAGATTACCCTACAACAGGGATCAAATTTGGGTCCTCACAAGGCCAGTTCTTTACCAATCAATCCATCTCCCTAGGCGGAGACTCCTGGTTTTTAAGTTTTCCATCAGGTTGANTTTGTCACCTTCTACTGACTTCACAACAGCCTTATCAAGTGAAATATTCAGTTTGGGTAAATGTGTGAAGGCCAAGGTCCTTCAGGCCTTGCTGCTGGACAACAAGATGTCCTACAACTGCTGCTCCTGCCTCTCTGCCTCCATTCTGCCTGCAGACCAAAGCACTCTACAGTGAGCAGAAACACGCTCTTCTCACAGACCCTTCCTCCTGCAGAGTCAAGTACTTTACAGTGAGAAGCAACATGTCATCTCACAGACCCTGAAGAGAGGCCTGTGATCTGAGGCAGTGCCTTCTCAGGAGCTGGTGGGACTAGACGGTGAAAGGCCCAATATGTCCACAGGAAATGCCATCACTGAAGAGTCTCTCCCCAAGATTGGGAGCAGGGCCCCTCCAGACTAGGTCATATGTCTGGTTTGGAGAAATCTTGAGGTTGGAGACAGAGTCTCTTCTGTCTTTTGTTGTTGCTGCTGTTGTTTAAGTGGGTATTTGCAGTGCACAGGATCCCATCTTCCCTATATATAGCTTCCCAGTGCTTGTCTGTCTTGACTAGAGGAAGGTTTGTTCATGGGCTTCTGCTATGCATTATGGTTTTAGACTTTCTTCTAAACCATGCCAAGTTAACATATTTATCCAACACCACTGCAGTGGTCTCATACACACACTGACTATCATCCATGTGAACTCTGCATTCATTCATGTTCTGCACGGAAATGAAGTACCATGAACACCATGTCTATACCTGCATCTGTCGTCTGCCTGCTTATCTATCTATCTATCTATCTATCTATCTATCTATCTATCTATCTATCTATCTATCCATCTATCCATCTATCTTTCTATCTACCTATCTGCTGTCTATTTTCAATTTATAATATGTATCTATGTATTTATCCATCATCTCTCTAATAATCATCTATTATCTATCTCTCTGTCTTTCTGTCTATGATCTATCTCCTATGTATCTATAATCTATCTATCTATGATCCATTTCTCTCTCGATCATCTCTTTGTCATCTATCATTTGTCTATGGTCTATCATTTATAGTCTATCTATTTATCATCTATATAGCTTGTAATCTATATCTATTTTATGTCTCTCTCTCTCTGTATATATATATATATATATATATATATATATATACAGAATAGGGGAGATAACAGTAATTACAAGGGTGACAAGCAGAACCCGGTCTTGACCTCTTGAGTTACTAAATTTAAAGAACCCTTCATAGCATCTCAACAAATTATTGTTGTTTTTTTTAAATACAGAGGCCAAGGTTAACATAGAAGGTAAGGGTGCTGGGGAAGGCAGGGAGAGGCAAGATGGATTTTGTGCTGCCACATGGGGCCCCATGCTTTGGAAGGCAGCAAGCTTGGTTGAAAACTTTGCTGTTGCTATGTCAAAATATGTCATAATTTTTTGAAGACTTTTTGTTCTTTTGCTCCAGGCTCTAAAATCATGTAGCTGATTCTAGAAGAACAGAGGGTCCGTTTAAAAAGGTGCAAAGAGGAATTCGTGGACTCCCTGGGCTCTGTGGTTTCAGGATTCCCACCCCACCCCCTGCCCTGAATTCTGCAGGCATGAAAACTGCCACAAGACATTCATTTTTAATGACGTGTTATGGGCTTCTTAGCAATATATCTTTGGGTATTAAGGTGTGGAGTCAGAGACTTAAAATGATTTATGTCTTTGCTCCACATAAGAGGTCTCCCACACTCACCTAGCATCAGATTCCATTGGGAAAATTTATGGGCGCTCTTGGCAGCCTAAGCGGCCATCAAATATTAATCAAAAATATGTAATAACTAATATATACTTAAAGAATTGAAGAAAATTAATATTCAAGGGAAGCATTCAGGGACTCATAAAAATAACAAATGCTTCAGAGACTCAGTTGAGGTTGGCAGGTCCAGATTTGCCTGCTCTCAGGCTGACTGGGTGTGCGCCACAGAGGACGAGGGTCAGGAAGAGGGATTCGTGCTTCCCATTGGATCAGAACTCCTGGAAAAGGAAGCAGGCTCCTTCTGAGGACATGGCACTTCTGCCTTCACTGCTCCCTCTGTCCTTCGAATGGCTTTCTCATAGCACAAAGCACAACCGATTTGCAACTAATTCTTTATAGTACTTTCTCCTAGAAGATCCTCTGGGCTGTCTTTATCTTTATGTCTTCAATCCCCGGGACCGTGGCTTGCATGAANTAGCAAGCTGAACCATGCATTTTCAAAAATGAATGCCTCTCAGCCATTTATCAGGGTTCCATTTTGTAAAAGTTAAATAACAATGATGAAATGAGTTCACTCTGATTCTCTAGTAGTAGAGTTGGAGCTAAATGATTACCCCAGAGCAGGCTTGGAGAAGTCTCACAATTCTTCATCTTTCTAACTGATACTTGAGCCAATCCCTGGGCCTCAGGTCAATAGTCAGTTGTTTATTGGAGAAGGCTTAGGGTTCCTTTCCTTAGCCAAAACAGACAGTTAGAGATGTGGCCTGCCTAGCAAGGTGGATTCAACTGTGTCCATTGATGCTTGGGGCTGAGAGCATCTGCATCTGCCATCTTTTCTCCTCTCCTTTTCTTCGTTTTAAACTATTTCTTTGCCTGTTTGTCTTGCTCACTGTGTGATGCCAGATGCAGAAAGATAAGGTGATTTTTTTTTTACAAAATATTTTTTGTTTAAAAATAACAAAAGAAAGAAAACACTGAATGTATTACTGATGTGCAGTGTAATGTTTTGATACCTGTGCACACTGGGAAATGGCCAAATCAGTCCAGTTAATATAATGCACCCATTTCTATGTCAGGTGTGTGTACTGCAAACGAGTGAAAACATACTCTGAAAAGTTCAAGAAAGTTATTTTTACTTGATGAAAAAACAAAGAATAAAGAAATTGAGCATCAGGACTCAGACGTGAGGTGGGGGTGCTGCCCATGTGTGGCTTTAGAGGCAGGGATGCTCGGCTGCACTGGGGACAAGGGCTGTTCTTCCATCCCTGGGAAGGAGCAGATACAGCAGACCGTGAGGGCTTGAAAGTAGAAGTGCGTTCTGGTGTTGGACCACACGGCAGTTGCTGCTATCTTCTGTTATTGTGGGGAATCAGGAGCGAGGTCTGTCACTTGTCATCTGTTCTTTGAGCGTAACCAACTTTTCTTCCATGGGCCATTTGGTGTGACTGTGAATGATGGTTCTGGCTAAATGGCACCCTCCTGATGGTGGGGTAAACACAAGTGAGCCTGGAACAGGCGCCTTGGATCCAACTTGTGTTTTCTGAGAGCCTCAGAAAGGGCCTGGGGCTTAGAAGAGCTTTGCAGCACAGAGGGGACACAGACGCCCCCTCCCCGCAGTGCCACCTGCAGCCCCTCCTGTGCTGGCCGGAGCCTGAATCCCAGAATGACAGAGCACATGCCATGTAGGCATCTGAGGATGGCTCTGCACAAGCTCACCCTCTCAGTGTCCAGACAGAAGCTCAGGGTGCTCCTGAGATGCCCAATGGGTTAGCCCCAGTCCCCACGCTGTTTCTAAGTCAAAAGATGGAGGCTCAGAGGAGCCAAGTGGCTTATGCAGGTCATATGGCTCAATGTGACAGAGCAGAAATGGGAATCAGGTCTCCTTGCATCTATCGGTCAACTCTGTTCTTAGGGCTATTGTATTTTTTTTATGATTTATTTTTATTTTATGTGCATTGGTGTTTTGCCTGAATGTGTGTCTGTGTGAGGATGTGGAATTCCCTGGAACTGGAGTTATAGATAATTGTGAGCTGCCATGTGAGTGTTGGGAACTGAACCCGGGTCCTCTGGAAGAGCAGCCGGTACTCTTAACCACTGAGCCATCTCTCCAGCCCCAGGGCTGTTGTTTTTTTACCAACAGCCCTTTCGTGAGGTGTTACATTAAACAATATGTTAATTGTAGTGATTAAGATATATTTTTGGAATTAAAATGTAATTACATCATTAACCCCTTCCCTTCCCTCCCTCTAACCCCTCCCATGTCCTCCTGCTTTAGCTCCTCTTCTGTCTGTCCTCCCCTAATCTCTCAAATTCATGGTCTCTTTTTCTATGATTATTGTTCTCTCTCTCTCTCTCTCTCTCTCTCTCTCTCTCTCTCTCTCTCTCTCTCTCACTCACACACACACACATACAGAGCTATATAAATACAACCTGTTGTATACACATGATTTCAGGACTAACTACTTAGTGTAGTATAACTTAGGAGAGATCAGGACATATCCTTAGGGGAGACTTAGTTTTCCCTCAACCGAAAGACATTTTAAAATGAGAAACTCATTAAGAAGCCATATCGAGTAGTACACAGAAAAACAGCTCCTAGATTTCGAAAAAGCACCCCTGTCTCCTCCTTTTCCTCTCAGACAAGTTCCTCTCTGTGTCTCAACTTTGCCATCTTGGAGCTTAAAGTGATACCTACTCCAAGGGTCAAAGCAATGGACAGAGACAACACACATCCAAGGCTCTTGCTGTGCTGACACAGAGCCAGCAGCCCTTGTATTTGGCGTCTTATTTGTGTGTGTTTGTGAGGGAGAAGAGAGAGAGAGGCAGTGTAGCTCTTGGGAAATCTTCCTGGTTTTCTGTTTTAATTTGCCTGTGAGGGAGGACATTTTCTTCCCTTGCAGGCTGTTGTGAGCCTTGGTTTCTGGAAGCATCTCCTGGTCAGACGCCAGGCACTCCTGAAATGCAAGTGTTTGGCCCCTCTGCCACCATGATCTACTCTTATATATATTCTTGGTGACCTGCCCTGCAGCCCTTCCCAGGGGTTGATTAGTGTTGACAGAGGTAATTCATGCTTTGTGCACACATAGCTACTTGACCCATACCTGGCATATAGCAATTGTCTAATGAACATTGGTAGCAATTATTATATGAAGCTGTGTGCGAGGGACAAGAACAAAAGATTTGATAAACAACTTGTGGTCCTCTCTTCTACTGGCATGTGTGTTCCCCACGTGCATTCCCAACCCAGTTGGTGGGAAGAGGATTCATTCTTTCTATTGTACAGATGGGTGACTGAGGCACTGAAAAGTGACATCACCAACAGGCAATGACCTAAGGAGTCAGGGCCAGAACCAGGTCTGGAACACAGACTTCCTGGATCCTGACCCAGGTTCCCTTCTGCTGCGCGGCCTTCGGAAGGCTGGAAGGACCAGGGAAGTGTTTGTTCCAGGGTGCTCTCCTCTGCCCTTAGAGGTTTATCATCTCTCCACTGACTGTTGACCAAAAACACACACGTTCCTGAGGAGCCCTTACAGGATATCCTGTTGAGACCTCCCCCCTCTTTTTTTGGTCAGTGCTTAGCTGGCAGATGAAAATTCAGCGGGCCCCATTTGTAGGAAGTCTGATAAAATATTCTCATCTCTATTGCAAACAATTTCTCCATCTGCCACTTGGCTGAGAGGATCAGACTCAAACGCTCTCCTGAGAGGGAGAGTGACACTCGGCAGAGCAGGGCATAGGAAGTGGGAATATTTGTGTCCAGCACGGTCTACCTGGGCCGCCGTTTGATGGTTGGTTGGCTTTGGTAAGCAGCTGGCCTTTAAAAAAATCACCCAAACAGCTATATGTATTGGTTCTGAGTCTGTCTGTTATTTGATAAAACTGAAGCTTCATGAATACAGTGTGTAAATTTGTACAAGGAGGGCCAGGGACCTGGCTCGGTGAGTAGAACACTTCAAGTCCTGGATTTGTCCTTAACACTGAATAAACCAGGTGTGGTAGCTCTGCCTATGATCTCAGCACTCAGGGAGTGAGAAGCAGAATGATCAGAGGCTCAAGGTCACCCTAGACTACACAGTGAGCTCAAGGGCAAACTGGACCATATGAGCCTCTATCTCAAGAAATAAACAAGAAAGTAAGTATATAAATAAGTTGTAAGAGGAACAATAGCAACTTAGGGCTTGGTCTAGGGTATAGGTAGGTGATAGAAAGAAATGGTTGGAGTCTTTATGAAGTCAGGTCAGCAAGTCAGTGTGGGAGAAGTAGGCACTGCACACGGCGTTGGCAGAAATCAACGCGTTTACTTAAGGAGGTGCTGGTATTATAGAGGGATTGGAATGAACACAGAAGGAAAAAGGTGTGATTTCAGAGCTGCATTGGTGAGGGTGCATCTCTTCCTTCTCAGGCTCTCAGTAAGTGACAATGACATGCCATGCAATTTGCTGGACCTCAGAGGTATACTAGAGGCCAAGGAAGACAAGAGGCCTAACCTCGTGAGACTTGCATAATACTGGCAGAGAACAAGAGAGAAAATGTGAGCGTTGTTTTGAATCAATCCTAATAAGCTGTGTTCTACAGGAAAATGACCAAGATAAAAGTTCATCCATGTCAAATGTGAGTGTGTGGGGCAACCAGAGTTGTGATGTAGTTTAATAAGATTGCACAACTTCACAATCCCTTTGGAGAACTATTTAGTAAATTCTTAAAAAGCGTAGAGCCTATGTCTACTGTGTGGTCCAGCATTACAAAATTACTAAGTAATTACTCAAGAAAGTGAAAATGTATGTTTACAAAGTGACTTCCATGAAAATGATTATAGATGTCTCAGTCATAGTAGCCAAAGAGTAGAGACAGCCCTAGTTTTCCCTGATAGGGGAATGGTGGAATGGCTAAGCAGGTGATTGTCTTTCTATGCCAGGAAGTGATACTCAGCAAGAGAAAAGAAGAGACCACTGACAGATGAGGGAACACCGAAGTGACACTGAATGACAGAGCCAGGCAGTGAGAATGCCCTGTGGGAATCCTCTTGTGGGAGGCTCTAGGAAGGGTCAGAATGAATTCAGAAATCAGAGTCTAGAAAGAGGCAGAGGAAGCTTTCAGGGCCGATGGGAAGGGTCTCCACCTTGTTAAAGTGCTGGTCTCACAGCTGCTGTAATTGCCAAGACCCATTGCACTGGATGTTCAAAATCTTTATGCACTTTACTGTGCATAAACTGTATGCCAATTAAAAAACAAAAACAAAAACTCTGGGTCATCGAGCTTCAGAGCTTTTGTTCTTAACATACTCTCCAGCTTTAGGGGAGAAAGACAGGAGGTGACTACCTGGTGGAAACGGCCTTCTGTAGACACATTTAAGGGGAACTCTAACGGCTTGCTTGCTGATTGAGACACACATCTCAGGCTGAGCTGAGCTTGTACGGCCATGTGGATACCCTGTCGGATTAGAGACCTGAAGTTGTTTTGGGTCCAGAGTACAAACTGCATCTCTGTCACACTTGCTGTATGCCAGGCCCCAGGTGTGCCGACCTTCCTGCAGGTCTCTAGAAGGCTTTTTTATCTCTATAGTTTGTGTCTTTCCCTCACAGTGTGTCTGTGCTCTTTTCCTGATTCACAGAGGGTGATGTTTCGTGGGACTGAATATTTGTTGAAGGAATGAAGACATTAATTAGTAAGGAGAAGGCCTGATGGGTAAAGGATTTGCTGGGCTTGTAAGAGATCCTGTCTTTGGCTCCCCAGAAACTGTGTGAAAAGCCATGCACAAGGGTGATCCTCTATAATTCCAGTGCACTTACAGAGAGAAAGGCTGAGACAGTAAAATCCCCAGAAGTTCTTGGGACAGGTTACCTATGGCACCCAGTGGGATTAACAAGAGACCCTGTGTCAGACAAGGTGGGAGATGAGAAAAGGCACCGGAGATTGCCCTCTGACCTCCACAGTGCCNGTGTGATGGCACACGTCCATCAGCAATGACACACATGAGCACACAAACACACATCATGCATACAGAGATTCAAAAGAGAATGGAATTAAGAATATCAAACATGTGGCTTTGGTGTGAATATGAAAATTAGGCATCTCTCTTCCTAAGAATAAGTGTTACATGAGGTTATTGAAAAGACAAGAGAAGCCTTCACTGGGTTCTCATCACTGCAAACCAAAGAAGAGCACAGACGAAGATGCCACAGACAATTCAATGAGTGGTCTTGTTTTTTGTTCTTTTCTTCTCATACTGAGCGCCAAGATGATGACAGCTGGCCCTGTGGCTAGGCACTGGGCCATTAAACTGTTATGTAAGAAATAGGCATGGCTTATGGGAAGCAGCCATGAGATAACCCCCTTCTCTGGTCAAGAATGACAGCAACAGTTGGGACTTCTGGGGAAAACACCAAACACCAACTAAACAACATCCCCCCAAATCCCTTCCAAGCTCAAGAGGCAACAGGATATAAAATACATTAAATTAAGCTAAAGATGCCAAGAAACCTACCCTTGGAAGATGTGCTTATTGGGAATTTTTTTGTCAAAATTCACTAACTGCCTAACCAACTGATCTTTATATAAATATATATAAATATATATAAAGTAATTAATAATTTTGTATTCAGAATGTATTTATAGAAGCAAAACAGAATTAATCTAGGTCAAAAAATAGTTTTGTTCTAAGAATTCTTAACCTAGTAATAAAAGAAAATAAGAGGAAATTAACAATGGGTTGAAAATGGAATATAATAATTTGAGCCAACAACTTTAACGAAAAAAGTCCAGTTATGTACATTTGATTTGAGAANTTAAACGTTTGTAAATTTATTTGAACTGAAGTTTTATGCTTTGGTTCTCAAGTTTAAAGTCCAGGAAATATGAATTTATTTCATTGTTTATAAAGACCTCTGAGGCTGACACAGAAAATGGAAAGATGCACGTTATTTCTTTGTTCTTCCATGGAATTTGTGTTTTTTGTTGTTGTTGTTGTTGATGTTTTGCAGGAGTATAGAGTCTACTATGTGTTAGATATATTATAGTCTTGACAAAATAGACAGAAGACAAGGGGCATGTGTTACAGTGTGGGGATGAGCAAAGAGAGGATTGCAGAAGGCAAGAATTTTCCCGGCACATCCCTTGTGCCTCATCAGTCCCCAATCTTCTTTCTTTTTTCTAGTCTCCTCTTTCCCCTCCTATGGCCTATTTTCCTGTTCTCTGGCCTTCTCCACACTCACACACACCATACTGTTCCACTGACACTGAATTTCAAATTTTGCTATTGTCTAATGATCAGGTCAGAAAGAGAATCAGGTAGGAGAGACAGTTCAGTGATTAAGAGCACCTCCTGCTCTTCCAGAAGGCCCGAGTTTGGTTTCTAGCTCACATGTTGGTTGGCTCACACAAACCAGTAACCTTAGCCCCAGGGAATCCAACACCTCTAGCCTCCATGAGTAGCCCCCCCACACCTTAAAAATAGTAAAAATAAAACTTTAAAAAATATTCATATTTCCAACTGGTAAAATGACTCAGTAAAATGACTCAG
>LZPO01044416.1:531877-543742 GCA_001675575.1 Neotoma lepida | reverse complement strand
CACACGCATACACACATCACATACTCCCCCTACCCAGTTCTGATTCTCATTCACTCAGCCACATTGTAACTAACTGCCCATGTGACTAGTGGTCTCCTACTGAACACTGCAGAGAAAAGATNTTTCCATCACCACAGGACGTTTAGTGGACAGTGCTGTTCAGAGCATGATCATGTCACACTCATGTTGCTCCTATGCTTTCAACAAGGAAGTCAGATGAAACTCCAAACTCATCAGAGTGGCACNCCAAATCCTGCTCCACTGCACCTAGAACCTTATGCCTCAGCCATGCCCACCATTCTTGCCATCCCATCTCTTTGAATTCAGTGATGCTCTGCCCTCCACCCAGAAAGGTGGTGTCCTAGAATTCCTGTAGAGTCTCTAGCTCCGCCCAGCATCACTCCATTGGGAAGCTTCTCTTGGCTTTTCNAGCCGGAGTCTGAGCTCACCTGTTTAAGATCTCATCTGGCGTTTTTTACTTTTAGGACACTTGTCATTTGCTCATGTAAAACAATGTACTCATTCACAGTAGAAAGTTGAATAATGGCTGCCCAAAGCTGCCACATCCCAGTTTCTACCTCTGGGCACATGGATCTTTCATGGCAACAGGTACTTTATGGATGTGATTGAAGATTGTGAGGTGGAAAGGACTGCTTGGATGACACCGGGGGTGGGGGAAGAAATCATTGCAAGAGTCCTTAGGAGAAAGATTCCCGAGGGTCCACNTGAGAAATATGCAATGATGGAGCTGAGGTTAGCATGATGCACCTGGAGATGGAGAGCAATAGAAATGCAGGCATCCCCGAGAAGCAGAAAAGAGAGAAGCAGATTCCCTCTCCCAAGTTCCCCTGGAAGCAGCCCAGCTCTGCTGATGGGTTTGAAACTTGCAGGGTTATAGCATGATGACTCTGCTGTGTAGTTTGTGACAATTGACCACAACTGCCATTTGAAAGCTAAGCTGTCCCTCCTGAGGTGGATCTTGCACATATTCTGAGACCCTCAATGGATATGTGAAGTACATGCAAAGACAAACCCTACAGACACACTACTCCCCTACATTGGTATAAATATATAACACTCAACTTACAAGCTAGGTATATTCAAAGACCAACAGTGACAACTCAATGGTCTCAGCAACCCAAGCATAAGATTTTTTTTGCCTTATGGCTTCCCCTGGTGATGTCTGAATGTCCAGTGTCATTGCTCTTGTACTTTGGGACCATGATTAAGTAAAATAAGTTACTAGGCTGAAAGAATTGTGATACAGCAGCAGTTGATCTGAGGGCTGAGCCAGCTCTTGAGTGACTACAGAGAAGGTAGCACACATAGAGTGGATACACAGGACAAAGGATGATTGACAGTCGAAGATTCCACCATGCTACTCAGGATAGGATACAATGTTCAACTTTAGATTATTTACTTCTGGAATTTTCTCCTTTTCTATTCTGAGGTTGTGGCTGACCATGTGACTGACCCCATGAAAGGCAAAAGTGCCCATTGGGGTGACCATTCTAATGCATCTACCCTTCCATCAACCCATCCATGTATCTCTGTATGTGTCTGATGTCCATGGTGGACTCTTGTTCTGTGACAGATCTATGTTACCATAGTAAGCTAGAGCCAGCTTTGTTGTTGAGGTAGGAGAAGACAAGGGTCCTAGAAACTAAGAATTAGAAAGGAAGTCAGAGGCTGGAGTACAAGGGGGCCCTTCTTTCTGCTGTGTAATGTTGGGGACTCTGACCTGTAGATGGTACCGAATGACAAAGGATTTTGCATTACTGGTTTTCTATCAAACCTGTGTGTGACCTGGTTTGGATCTGAATCAGGTCTGGAGGCTGGCAGACTTCAGGCTGCCACAGTTCTCTGGATGAGAAACAACAAGAAAGGCAATCAGGAGAGAGACGGGGTGATATTTAGGTGCTATTTCAGAGGCAGAGTAGAGAGGGCTTTGTGTTGAGTTAGATGCTGTGCACGAGAGGGCAGAATCCAAGATGACTCGGCTCCAAGATGACTCCGAGAACAGATGACTCTAAGCTCAGTGCCTGGCACACAGTGGATAAGATGCGATTGTCTTGAATTGAATGGTGTGGCAAGAAGACAATGGGGTGGATGATCGCTGGGAGGAAAGGATGATGCCAATGCATATGAATAGTGGAGGGAAATAAATAGAAGAATAAGCATGTGTGTGCGCGTGTGCGGGTGTGCAGGGGGCTGGAAAGGATGTGAGGCTTGTGCCCTGTCAGCCGGTGTGATTTCTACGGCACCGTTTATGCTTTACTCTGTGAGCCAGAGCCATGCTCAGAGGGTGAATTTAGAAGACTCTACCCACCTTGCAGATGCCAGCTCTCTCAATGGCATGCCTACCAACTGTTTTGATCTGGAACGGCCTGAGAAGGAGGGAGGGAGTAAATGGTGTGGGTCGACTTTTAGGGCACTCACTGTGCCATCCTGAACAAAGGCAGCACCCCTGTTTTCTCCCTGCTCATGGCTCATGCGTGGGGCAGTGTAGATATCTTTAGGCTGGACCCTCTTCAGGGACATGTAGTGGTACATGTTCTGTATATCAAAAGGACACAAATGATCTCTGCTCCCCGCCCCCAGAGTGGCATCCTGGTTCCACCACAACAATGGAGGGGGAAACACAATGATCCAGAAGAGGCCCTGACGCCACTGCTTCCCACCAACCTTGTTCTGCTGTGGATCAGCTGTCGTCCCAATACAGCATGGCAGGGACAAGGGTGGGTGGACCAATCTTCTCCTAGACTCCTGTTTCCAGACATTGTTCTACCTGTTAACTGTGAGCTCATAGACTTAGAGAACTGGGAAGGTCTTACTGTCTAATTAAGTTTAGAAATTCTGGGTTGTACAAATATTCTTCAGTCTGGATGAATTCCGAGGCCTTTTCCCTATAACCGTGGCCAGCGACTGAGGAAGAAGCAGAGATTGCCATAAACACGTTTGTCTCCAGAGCCCAATGAAGCCTGTGTGGAAAGGCAGCCCACGAGGCACAGCTGGGAAGGAACACACATCCAGCATTCTTTCCTGTGCCTGGCATGCTCAGCAGGAGGCCACAAGAAAGGACCAGCCAGCATCCATCTTCACAGTCACCAGTGAGCATCTGCCACCAGAGTGAGGCCGCCGTGGTAACCGGACCGGTATCCTTGTTTCATTTCATTTGGGTTCTAAAATTCAACTCTGTTACAAATCATAGTTATAAATCAGAGCCATTCTGTCATCTCCCTGTCACCCTGGAAGGTCCACCCATCTTGTTCCCATCAGGCCACTTTACTAATCTATAGTATTGGAAGTTTTCAGAGAGCTTTTATCTCTCATTGTGTGTGTGTGTGTGTGTGTGTGTGTGCGCACGCGCGTGCATGTATGTGTGCGCATGTGCATATTCGTATTTATGTATGTGTGTGCACATGTGTGTGCACATGCAGGTGAAGGCCAGAGATTGATGTTGGAAACCATCCCTCTGCTCTCCCACTTTATTCACTGAGGCAGGGTCTGTCAATCAAATCCAGAGCTTGCCAATATGCTTAGTCTACTAGCCAGTTCTCCATGGGGATCCCCTGTCTCTACCTTCTGAGACTGGAATTACAGGCGGCTGCCATTCCCACCTGGCATTTTATGTGGGTCGTGGGGATCTGAACTTGGGTCCTCATGCTTGAGCAGCCAATGCTCTAACTGCTGAGCCATCTCCTCACCATTTTCAGAGATCTTTGTCGGCTAGACTCTCCTTTGATCCTTCAAAGAGCCCTATAAAGAGGAACTACTTAAGGTTCTTCTGTAGGAGAGTAACAGTCCCGTGTATGACCGCCTCCTCTGAGCCAGGTAGTCTGTGAAGTGAGGCACTTGAACCAATTGATAGCTTGCCTCAAGTCTCTACGGTAGGCTGTGTTATCCTCATATTAGAGCTGAAATATTAGGGGCAAGACAGTAAAACAGCTTGCCTAGGCCCTTTGCTTTATAAAAGTTGGATCTGGTGTTTAAACCCCTGCTATTCTACCATAAAAATCACTTTCCTTTCTCTAAGCCATCTTAAGGAGGCATCTGAGACCCAAGGCAGCTAGATACGAATTCCGTTCTGAGACTGTAAAGTATGGGTGTAAGGGCCTGCCTCCTGGACTGGCCTAGCAGTCCTAGGCTCCCTCTTCCACTGAGTGCTGGCCACTCAGATATCCTCAAGGGTAGGCACTGGTCTGAAAAGTGTCCCTGACAGCAATGGCTGATGTGAGCAATGGAAAGGAAGAACAGTTAGTGGCTCCAAGTGCCCTACCCACCCCTAGAGACAGACATCTCGTGTGTGTGTGTGTGTGTGTGTGTGTGTGTGTGTGTGTTCATGGGTGTGTACAAACATGTGTACTGAGCCCAGAGCTCTCCATCTTATTTTTTCAAGGTGGGGTCTCTCACTGAACCTGAAGCTCTCCAATCCCCTTGGACTAGCTGGTCAGCAAGCTCCAGGCATCCTCTGCCTCTGTCTCCTTAGCACTGGGATTGCAGGTGCACAGTGCCATTCAACAGCTATTTTCTGTTTTTGTTTTTAAGTGCGTGCTGAGGATCCAAATAAGGTCCTTTATGTTTGCATGGCAAGTACTTCATCAGCTAGGTTTTCTCNGCAACATCCTTCTTTAGTTTTTTGAGATACAGTTTCTTTATATAGCCCAAGCTAGGCGGTCCTGGAAGGTGTAATCCTCCTGTCTCAGCCTCCAGAGTGTCAGCTCTTTTGACACTCCTTCTACTGCTCTACATCAGATGAGACAACTTAGTTACATACACTTGCTTACTAAGCATTTCCTGTGGGTACCAGGGCTGAGCCAGGCACATAGCCTAGGGGCTTCAAAGGAGTGCAAGGACTGAGAAACATCACTGAATGGGTACCACATGTCTGGAGAGCAGAAATGAGGTAACTGACCCCTGACCCTGAGGGATGGAGGGAGAGCCCTGGGCTTCTTGTATGTAATGTTCACCTCTGTCACTTATAACAATGGCCAAGGCACACCCACTCAGCTGTCTGCACCGAGTCCATCCAGGGTATTTACTGTCGTTCCTAAAACACAACTGGGTGCATTCTCCTTATCATTTCCTCAGATCCACAGCTCTTAAAAGCGTTCTTGGGAACTAGGGTGGAACAAGTAGAGAGGCAGCGTTCTTTGTCTGGCCCCACCCTGAGTCTTTGGTTTGAGACTCTTCCCACCCNCTGTGACAGCAGCACTTGACACAGCCAGGATGGCNCTTCTCCTGTTCCATACTGGAACACCATTTCCATAGCACTGGACCTTGACCTTGACCCCAAGACATTGGCGTCCTAGCCTCCCAAAGGAAAAGCTACCCCACTGAGCCCATGTGGACAGAGGTAGGCTCACCAGCTTCTAAACTTCCATTGGAAACTTCCCTTTTCTTGAATGATGAACACTCTTGGCCCCAAGCAACGATGCATCTTGCACACACGCTCCCAGACAGAGCACCTTTCTTGCATTCCAGTTAATTTTTACTTTTTTTGCTCCCCAATCTTTAGTCCTAGCTGATTAAATACCCCTACTTCCTAGCTTCTGCTCTGGTCTGGAGACTGTCCCCCAAATGTGTGGCAGTGAAGGAGGTGGTAGGACATGTGAGAAGTAGTGTATGGAGGGGTCTTTAGGGTTCTGGGGGAAACTGCCTTCAGAAGAGTTTAAAGTGCTTCTCACAGCCTCGAGTGGTCTTCAAAGATGGTTGCCGTGAGATCCTGAGCCTGGCTTCACACTTCACATGGCCCTTTGGCCTCCTGTGCTGAATTGCCATTTGTCAGTTTCATGCCTCCATCACTGTCCTCTACCATGAAGTGATGTCAACAAATCTAGAGGTGGGAACAGGAAACACACACAATGTCCCTAACATTTCAGTAAANCATTCTGATTGCTTATGTTCTCATTCAGACTCTGGGGGTTGGGCAGATGTGGCACAGTCCCCTGGGGGACCCTGACACATGGAACAAAAGCTGGGCAGANCAGAATCCACTTGCAGCCCCTCTTAGACTCATTCACTCACCAAGGCTTCTTCAGCTATTGAGTGGGCGTCTGTATACCAGGCCTGCCTGCCTTCTGTGATTAAGGGAAAGTTAGAGATTATGATGGGAATATGAAAGAGGGTCCAGGCTTCCCAGAGAAGAAATGGAGCTGTATAAATCTAAGGCAGTTACNGCCTCCTGGGGGAGGGCTTCCAGGGGGCTCCTTTGCATTGGCCGTGCTTATGAGTGCCAGTGCCCAGTCATTCTCCCTCTTGGACGTTTAGGCTTCAGGTCATTAGGCTGAGAGAAACATGCACTTCCCTGGAGGAAATTTAGTCACCAACCTCCCTCCCCTACTCACAACTGCAGACTCCAGGAATCTCTGAGCATCTCTTGGAAAGGACTTAGAAGTCATTTAGCCCAACTGCCAGGATATTCCCTTGGTGAGCAGACAAGTGGGGATATAAGATAACAGCGTGGTTAATTCTCCATTANTTGGACGTAGAATCTTCAGAGACAGGGAGTGAGAGACATGCTCTCTCGGATGCTGGCGTCNGAGCGCTTTTCTTATCTTTTCCCTCTCCAAGCAAAACAACCCCGTATCGCTCCGCTGTTCCTCAGAGAATGGATTTTAAACTTTTGAAATCACATAAATCGAAGCCACCTTCATCTAACTAATGTGGATGCNGGCTTCATTTTCCTTCCAAAAACTTTTGGCGATTCCCCATTCAGGAGGGATCGACAGCATTTGAAATCAGATGACAGAGAATTACTCTAGCTGATACTACCCTTCAGCTACATCGCAGGACCAAGAGGCTCCGCTAACTGCTACCGCCATAATGACTAGCAATCACGGTGCCATCACCGAAATGAATTAAATTATTAATTTCAATAGCACCCCACGGTGCGTTTATAAATCCCACCATCTGGGGAACATAAATATGGAGGTCCACATTCTAAACTTGGAGGCATGGTGCTGAGTGCCAAGGGCTGTATCTTTGAAGGCAGTAAAGATTTTTCAAGATACTATATGTGGAACAGCAAGCTGTGCGATTCTGAGAAGACTGTCCCTGGGCCTCTGTTANCTGTGCCATTTATTTGAGGCTGTGATGGGAGCCTTTTTCTTTTTTAACTGGTTCTTACCAATAGACCCAATGAATTAAAAAAATCTTCATTTAAGAAGGATATAAAATGGGGAATAAAATAAAACAGTGACTTGGCTGTTTTGTCGCCCTCCTTCTCTCCCTGTTGAGTTTCCTTTTGTCTCCCCCCAGAGTCTCTCTTCTTACTCAGTAGCTTCACATATGTAGCTATCTGTGTTAGCATGTGACCCTGAGCCAGCTATTCTTAGATATTGAATATTTTCCAGATCTGTCTAAAATGTCAAGATAATTGTTCCTAAAGAAAATGGAATGGAAGATCTAGGACGGGTATTTAACAGACTCCTGTAAGAGCTTTAATTCTCCTTCCTTATGTGGAACCATTTGACCAGATGTTGGGGTTCAGGGACCTTCCCTGTTTGCCATCTGTGACATCCCCAAGGGCTGGTGAGAGAGGGACACTTCTAAAGAGCGCATGTAAATGACTTTCACGGAGCCCGGCAGGGGCACTGCAGGCTGCCTTCTCCTAATGTGGGTTGCCAACTCAAAGCTAAGTCACAGCCCAGCCTTCAGAGGGTCTCCATGCCAAAGTCCTCACACCCACAACAGCCTGATTTCCACGGCACCGGGTTTCCTATGACACCAAGGAGAAATGCAGAGTTCTGCAGAGCGAATATTTTGAGTGTTGTGATCACACAGCTCTTGTCCTGTTTTCTGCGTGGCCAGGGCTTTGTTGCAACTTCCTGTCTTGAATCCCTGATGGTAGGGACCAGTGTTCTGCAGTCCAATGAGTCTTCAGGGCACATACACATAAAACTGGACATAGTGTAGCTAGCAGTATCAATCACTGTGTACTGCAAACCGCTGCATCCTCCCTCCCCATCCCCACCCCCTGTGTGTGCCACTGACAATTGCTGTACAGTGGTCAATGAAAGATAGTCCTAGAATGTGAAGAGAAAGGAAAGTGTTTGGGGATGGGGTGTTTCCAGAGTCCGCCTTGTAGGTGGAGTCCCTGTAATTTCTGACAGAGGTAAGATCAGTATAAAGAGTACTCAGTTTGTGCCCAGTTTCATTTCTTCGGTGTTGCAGATGCCTGTCTTAGGTCACTTAGCCAAATTAGCCTGCTCCGAGCCCTGTTAGGAGAAGCACATAAATTGAAGCTGCAATCACCATGGGTTTAAATGAAACTTCTGATCTTCATGGCAAAGTCCTTGCCCGCAGCCTAGCCTCCCTTTTTCTCTCTGGGTTATAAAATCAATGTACATGGAATTTGAGGGAGCTGATCCTTTGGAGACTTCCATGTCCTGAGCTTATTAATGACAANGGAGGGCCCAAAGTCAGTGTTTTCTGCNCTGTANAGACGGTTCTCCCCAACCTCTGCTGGAGTTAGTAGACTGGAATAATTACAGACTAAATAACGATGATAAGAAGGAAATGTGCTGTAGTTGGAGTTAGTGGGCTGAGAAAACAAATGTTCCCAGTCTCAGGAGAATCTGTTTGCTGTGACAGAGGAAGGAAAGACAGAAGAAAAGAGACCTTGCCCTGATCGGCATGAGTTCAGTAACTGGGAGACATTGTACATTGCGTTCACAACCAACACAATATGATAACCAAGAAGAGCCCTTCAGCAGCCTGCTTGGTGCCAATGCCCACCTTGCCATGGGAAGCCACCCAGTGGGCATGGCTGTTGAGGTGAAAATCTAGACTGTTCACTGCTCTGCGCTCAGCGTGGCTGCTGCTTCTGAGCTGAGCCTGGAAGAACCAATGTGAGTATGCACTTGAGCTTGAGTTTGCTTTCTACAGAGGAACACTCCCTCAAAAGAATTGAGAGACTCCCTGCCAAAAGCAAGCTGTGGTTGCTTGGTGTGAGTGTCGCNTGACTACCCCAGTAATTTCAGGATGTGACGCTGGTGTTAATTGTCTACTGCATCCTAGAATCATCTGAAAAGTGAGTCTTAATGAAGAATTATTTAGGTTAGGTTGGCTGGCAGGCATATCTATGGGAGATTGTCTTGATCAGTGGGCAGACTGCCTACTGTGGGTGTCACCATTCCCTAGGCAGGGGAATATGGATTGTCTAAGAATGGAGAAAGCCGGCTAAGCACTAGAAACATGCATATATTCATTGCTTTCTGCTCTTGACTGTGGATGGAATGAGATTAGCTGCTTCAAGTTGCTTCCTTGATTTCTCCACAATGATGGGCTATACCTGGAAATGTGTTACTTTTGACAGGGTGTATTATCATAACATCAGGAAATGAAACAGGGTTTCTCTTTATCTTGGAGTGTCCCAGGGACTCACCCTAAATAACCAGTACTTATACACTTCCAAGCTGAATCCCTCGGCATCCAGTTCAAATATCCTGGCCTAATGATGGACAGTCAGTGTTCACAGAGAACCTGGTAAGCATGGCTTCCTGCTGCAGAGAACGGCTGTCCTCCATGATTCCTTGAATCTCTACCAGGATAGACAGCACTGGCTGACACTGCCCTGTGGTGAATAAAGGGAACAGAGAAGACAATACTCATTTAAATGATGCCTTTGAGCAGGCTGTGGAGACAGACACAGAAACACACGGGCGATGTCTTCAAGGACAAGCAGCACAGAAGAGATGTCTTCTTACTTCTTGGGCAGTATGTAAAGAGCCTTCACCCTGGGAAGAGTGAATGCCTGCCTGAGCTTAGAACACCAGCTCTGAATCCACTTAGCACTTCCTGTTCAAGGGTAAATGCTTATCCTAGCAACTCTTTTTCAGGGAACGGTTTTTTATAATAAGATGTGATGGCCAATTTAATTGACCCCTGAGGCCACAGGATAGAGAAACAACAACGCTCTGTAGAGAATTATTTAAGGAAAAGGACACAGAAATCTAGAGCATTCATGATTCAATCCCATATAATAGGATATGTGTAATTTAGCAGACATTGAAATAAGATCTTTCGAAGGTGTGTGTGTGTGTGTGTGTGTGTGTGTGTGTGTGTGTGTGTGTAGGGGTTTTACAAGTGCATATAAGTGTTCAAAGAAGCCAGAAGAAGGTGTTGGATTCCCTGGAGCTGGAGTCACAGGTAGTTATGAACTGCTTGTTTGGGATGTTAAGAACAGGTCTTGGGTCCTCTAAATAAACATTACACACCTTTGATTATTGAGCCATCTCTTCACCCCCCAAATAAGATCTTTTAAGGAGTCACTTGGTTTCCTACAACCTTCATTTTCCTACTTGGTTGTATACCCAAGGAAGAGAATAGGGCCAAGGGGAAGGCACCTCTGTCTGGCCAAGGACAATTTCCACAGAGAACAGCTGGCTGAGCTTTGTCAGCTGGCAGTATGCCAGACAGCTGGGGAAGTAAATGCGTTCTTGAAGTGGGCTCTGGTGGTGTGTCCCGGGACTCACTCTACCTGGCACAGCCACTGTAACAACACACACACAGCTCAGAGCTGTTTAATTCAATCATCTGTCAATGTCACAGTGTTTGAGTATCATCCCTTCACTTAGTGTGGGTCATCTCTAAGCCTCCAAGAGCCTTCCAGCAGGGAGTTATCTCTGTTTATCAGTCCTCACTAGGGTACCAGATCCTTCATCACTGAACAGTGTGTAATGATACTCCAGTTCTCCTGTGCCCCTGGAATCAAAGTCTATACAAATTCCAGTGGTTCCTGCTAGTACCATGGACTATATCCTGAAGCTCCTTCATTCTATATGACCCTGGTCACCAGTCCCTCGGCGGACATAGCTGGGCTAGATTGGGACTTGACTAGATTTTGGTCTGGTAGCCATATAGAGAAAGGGGNGGATCCCATGCTACCCAAGTCAGAGTCTGTGCTGATACCAAGCAAGTGCAACATGTGTCCATCTCAAGGCTCAGNACCCAAGTNCTTCTAACCCAGACCTGTGCTGCTGGCACAGAGAACTTGCTAGGATGGACCAATCTTCTCTGAAATCTTCAATCTTTAGACTCAANGATGGAGTCTGATCCTTAGATTTCTCTGGTCTTTGGATGTAAGGGATGAAACTTTTAAAAAATTTTTCCAGGCAGGTCATTGAGCACTCTCCCTAAAACTGGTGATTAGCCACCCTCAGGCTCTCAGCAACGCTCTTCGGTGTGGCTGAAGCACTGAGGAGCAACCACCCAGTTCCATCATTCTTACAGTTTCTGTGCTCCCCAGGCCTCTCGAACACTGGAGATTTTCTACCTCCAGTTCAGCTCACGTGACTGGCACCACTCCCCTACTCACCACCAGTGACCATCTTAGCAGTTGGACCCTGGAGCACCCTGGAGCTTGTCTGATGGTATTTATCACCTTAACCAGGTTCATTGTTGCCAGCTGACCAGCAGATGCCCAACTNNCAGCCTCTCTTAGAATGTCATTCCTTAGACTGCCCCTGGCACCAATCCCCTGGAGTCAAGTTCCCAAGAAAATTGTTTCTGAGATGGAGATAGATTTGAGTGTCTTCTTGGGATACTGTTTCTAGAGGCAACACCTGTGAAGGAAAGNANGCAATGTGGAACAGTGGTGATGCCTTTGCAACAGTGGTTGCAGGGCATGNGTGAGATGCCCTGGAATAGGATGTACCTTAATAGTTACTCCAAGCTGAGACAGGGTGCAGAGGTATGGGATAGTTATTGGATACAAACTGAACATGGGGACAAGGGAAAGTGCCAAGGAACTCACTAGTGATCTACACTCCTGGCAGCAGGGTGGTATCATGAGGAAAACAGGGCATCGCCCCCCAGCATTCACTCNCTGTCCCAGCTCTACAGAGCAGGCTCCTCTCTCTC
>LZPO01044416.1:510291-523747 GCA_001675575.1 Neotoma lepida | reverse complement strand
TGTTGCAGATCCATATTACAGCGTCCTGTAATATCAATTAATTAATATAATTAATATCAAACACCAGAGTCTCCTTGGTGAATGCTTGGAGCAGTCGCTAACTTACTCAAGGTCGATTGCCCGACTTAGATGCAGGTTGCAGGTGCTGGTACCGCTTCCTTTCTGTGATATCATTCTGGCAGCCGTGTAAATTGTCATGTGGTTTTACATTTTCTACCCATATCAAGTTTGGGGCACTCCACCTGCNAGGTTTGNTACATTCTAGATGGCCCATCTGCTTTGACCTGTGTCTTCTCTCACCTGGCTGAGCCTTCTTGCCTAGCATACTTTATTTTGAGGCTATTGCTCAGGGTATCTTTTTTTTTCATATAGACTTTTCTGTAGCTCTAGCTAATCTTACATAAAATCGATTGTCTGTGTGTCTGTGCACATCTCTCTCTCTCTCTCTCCTTCCCTCCCTCCCTCCCCCTTTCTTCTCCCCCCTGTGTGTGCATATTTGTGTGTAGGTACACATACAAACATATGTGTATGCACGTGGAGGTCAGAAGACAACCTTGGATGTAGTTCATCAGGTGCCTTCCACCATTTTTGTAGGAGTCAGGGCCTTTAATTGGCCTGAAACTTCACCCAGTGGGCTTGTCCAGATGGCCAGTGCTCCATAGAGTTCCACCTGCTTCCACCTTCCATCTTACCATTGCTGAGGTTACAATGTAGGTTCTGGGGATCCAGACTGGAATCTTCATGCTTGTGAAGCAAGCACTTTACTGAGTGAAGCAAGCACTTTACTGACTGAGCCATCTCTCCATCCTCTAGGAAGCCTCAACCCCAGTCCTTCAACTGGTTTCTGCCCACGTCCTCGATCCACCTGTAGGATGGACTTTTTCAGGATTATTGCAGAATTTGCCCCCCCCCAGCTCTCCCATAGGAGTGGATTTATTATAGAACGTCTTCATTCTCAGGTTGCCATGGGATTTCACACACAATTCTCTCCTTGGAAATAAGAGCAAACGGCACTGAAACTCATGTGGGTTCCTCCTGGTATGCATTGTTAACTTGACAACCAAGAGAGAAAGGAAATGGAGAAGCAGCCCCGAGAGGAGAAGCTGAAGGCTGATGTAGAGGCACCTGAGGCACGGGCCCAGTTACATAGTCAGTACAGGAGGCTTGCTCTGTGTACGGGGAGGCTATTCTGAGACTCTGAGTGGATGCCTGAAAACACACAGGATGAAATCCTAGGTGCAGTGTGCAATTTCCTAAACATGCAAACACAGACTTAGTGTTGTATCCATCTTTGACTAAGNCCCTATGCTGTNTCATGTCTGTACTTTTGTGGTTACACAAAACCAGCATTGAGTTCTTTTTCCTGTCAGTTTCATAGATGGAAGATCCTTTCTTATACAGATGCCAACAACTACTGTTNATGATTTTTTCTATTCTTACTGTCAAATCCANCTACCATTTTACACTATTCAGCATGTAACTTAAAACATAGGATTATTTACTTCTGGAAGTTAACATTTTCAGACCCTAGTTGGCCACGGTATATGGAACTGTGAAAGGGAAAGCTGCAGCTAAGGGGTCAGCACATCTTTCATCTTAGTGAGTACCCAGGTTCCAGGACCTGGGTACCTATAAAACATTCAAGATGGCTAAATACTTTCTTTCTGGCAAGCCAGTCAGACTCTGAAAAAGAACATTCCAAAGTCCCCATGACTTAAAGCAATGAAGGTTGATTCCTTGTGTTCTAAGATCTAGCGGTGGTGATGTTGGGTCTGTGGCCTCTCGACTCCATAGACAGGGCCCGAGGATGACCCCTTCCAGTGTTAACTCTCAATAAGAGGCCCAGGTTTGCCTATAAGTCTGTTGACAATGACTCTAGAGGGTTGAATATAAACAATGGGATGTTTTTGGAATATTCTGTTCACATTTTGTTAGCCTAAACCACTCACACTGGACATAACTGATTTCAAGCTGTAGCCCTGAACTATCGTCTCCGTTCCTGGAAGCAGAGAATGGGATGTGGGGGTGTTAGTGATGCATATCAAATCAAATCACGCCCGGGCTATAGATCCTGTGCATGGTTTGTGGAAGGAGAGAGGAATNTCCATATTGCCCTATTCCCACATTGGGAAGAGTAGAGTATAGGGGAAGGTGGGTGAGGCACTAAGATCTTAGGTTCCACAGGCAATCCACAGAGAGGAATGAACTCTAAAATACAGCCAGTCCACAGCCAGGAACTGTANATCATTGGGAGAGCTAAATCTAGTCTCTGAGAATGGTCTCTTCATTCTTTCAATAACAAACATTGCCCAAATGAGAACAATGTAAAGTTAAACTGTTGCTATCAGGCTATCAGGCTTGGTCACACACACACACACACACACACACACACACACACACACACACACACACACATGCACACACACACTGAGGATATCTCTTCAGTGAACTGTCCAAATTCCACTTATCCTTATCATCACTACATGACATCATCCTGTGTGTTGGCTTCAGCTAATAATATGACTTTGGTTAGAGAAAAGCCCTGCAACTGGTCCAGGGATTGAGCCATAATCTTTGGTTTTATTAGCATCATGTCCTGACTGACCCTTTCACTACATCTCAGGATCTTATTGAAATAACCCAAATCTATAAAAATACTAATTAGATATATATATATATATAATTAACTAAATGTATTCATTTATTTTCCATCCCTACTGCAGTTTCCCCTCCCTCCTTCCCTCCCATTCCTTAACCCCACCTCCTCTCTGTGCCCCCCCATCCACTCCTTCTGTGTTTCTGTTCAGAAAGGGGCAGGCCTCCTATGGGTATCAACAAAGCATGGCATATCGAGTTGAGGTAGGGCTAAGTTTCTCCCTTTGTATTAAAGCTGTAGGAGATTATATTAATTGCATTAATTGAGATGGGAAGACCCACCCACTGTGGCTGGCACCATTCCCTGGATGGGACCCTGGACTATACAGGTAAGGAAAGGGGTGTGAGCCGCAGCACACGTGCATTTTCTGCTTCCTGTTTACAGATGCAATGTGACAAACTGCTTCTTGCTGCCTTGATGTCCTTGCCACAGTGGGCTGTGCCCATNAACCGCCAGCCAGAGTAAACCTCTTCTCCCTTGAGTCGCTTTTGCCAGAGTGTCTTATCCCAGGGACAGAGGCTAAGGACCTAAGATGCACATGCATGAAGGCGTCGTACAGAAGCATAAAGCTCCCTTTCAGGACACAGGAGATTGTGTTCAAAGTTTAAGAACCACTTTAAGGGAAGTGNTTTCCTTGTAAAACTCACTATGNAAATTCCCCAGCCTCACATTCTCCAGGTAAAGACATGCTTTGTTCCTAAACAGAACTGCCCAGGTCAAGACCGGTAGTGTGAACTGGATCCAAAGAGGGTGCCAGGGATGGAGTCACAGCCGCCAAAGACCCAACACAGCCCTGACCTGACAGCTCTGGGAGAAGGAACCACTGTGTATCCCCAAAACCTCCATCGCCTTGGAGGCTGGGAGCCACACCGACTACAGTGCAAGTGAGCTACGCAAGGAAGGGATGTGTCTTGGAAAACTCCTGTGGATGTGCACGTCCTGATTATCTCACTGCAGCCACATGCTCTTAAAATCCAGCCGTCTGGGCTTTTCTTGACCNCAGGTGAAGAGGTGACTTCCCTCTTTGAGTCAGTGTTCATAATTGGGCTGTCTGTTAGCCGAGGTGGGGAGAAAACAATGCTCTAAGAGGTCAGGGGTTCAAGGCCCACGTGGGTTANTTAGTGTTCTTCTGTTCTTTGGCCAAAGTCTATATCCTCTACGCCTGCCCAGTTACTCTGATGATAGCAGAGCCCTGGAGGGTTGAGACGGGGGGAGGCTATGAGTGTCTCTCTTTCCAGACCTGCTCTTCCTGTTCAAGAAAACAAGACCTTGCGTCAGCGATGCCATCTCCAGGGCCAAGGACTGTTCCATTAGGCAGCAGTGAAGAAAACAGCAAGTCTCATTCTTCAACGGTGGCCAGGAGGCTGGAGGTACAGGAATAGTGGTTATAGCCCGGTACCAGCTTGGTCACTTACTCAAGTGAGAACATAGCAGAGGTGAAGTCCTTGTTACCCTGAAGCGGTACATTTCTCCGTATTTGTGTAAAGACTAAAATAGGTTGCTTCAAATTCTTTCTTTTTTTTTTTTTCTATAAATGGTATCCCCTGACGTGATTAGAGAAACAAAGTTCTTAGCAGCAGCTGGGAAGAGCCCCAAGTACTCCCAGACACCCACCTGTGGCCTGGGGACCCTTTAATGTTACTTTTAGCCACAGTTCCTGATCCCTCTGGTCTTCTGTGATGACCACATGACTCTGAGATGGCATAGCCCTACATGGTGGGAAAACTATGAGCTGTCAAATGGGCCAGACTTGGTTTTATGACTCCCTAGCTTTGTTTGCGTGTGCCTATGATACATGCCTGGGAAAGCAGCTCTACTTCATGAGCCTCAGTTTCCTTACTGTAAAATGGGAATATATTAACATTTACCTCATAGGGCTGTCAGGAGAACTGCGTGGGGATATACANTATGGCAGTTCGAGAGCGATACTCCGTATATTTTTAAGCTTTTCCTTTACTGGCTGGAGTTGTCAGTATTGTGTGCAATTCTTTTCATTGTTACATTCTCCCCCACCTTTCCTCAAGGCCATGTGCACAGAGCGTTCCTTCCTGAGCTGTCATGGGCAGATGCTGTTGAAGGTCCCCTCCCACCTGGCTCAGCTCATCTGAATTCCCCAGCAGCTGCCATCCCCAACGTCTTCCTAGCATTGTCCTGGGCTTTCCCACTGTTGTGCTTAAGATGCTCCAAGAACGTGGGGAGCTCAGAGCTTGTGCTTCCAGGGTGTCATCCACCAAAAGGAAGTGGCTTTTCCTCCCTCAGGTGAGAGAGAGCCTCAGCCCCAAGCCTGTCTCAACAGATTCTCCAGTCTGTTCACTTGACAGAATGAAGTCCACAGTGGGACCCTGTGCTGGCCGCAGAAGCCTCTGTGCTGGCTTTTCTTCTTTCTTGTCTCACTTCCACATTTCTGTACTTGTGAATCCTGCAGTCACTTGCAGACTGACACGTTAATAACCTCACTAAGGAAGCGCCTGGATATTCACTTCTAATGTAGACTTCTAGCCTTTGCTTTTCTAGTTCAGGATTTTTTTTTCTTTTTTTGAGAACCCAAACTAAAATACTCATCTCTTGGAGTTTTTACTACTTTTATTTTACATTATATATATATAATATATACATTACATATATATACATTACATATATTACTACATAAAACATATGTTTATATGTAGTAAAATTAATCTTTTATTTTATGAATTAATTTTTTTAGACAGGGTCTCATATATATATGTTTATGTACATATATACATACATATATGTATGTATATATGTACATATATATGTATACATATATATGTATGTATATATGTACATATATGTATACATACATGTATATATGTACATATATACATATATATATGTATACATATATATACGTATGTATATATGTATATATATATTGCTCTGGCTGGCCTGGAACTTCCTATGTAGACCAGGCTGAGCTCAAACTCATAGAGATCCACCTGCTTTAAGTGCTGGGATTAAAGGTATGGACCACCACTCCCAGAGTAGTTAAGGCTGGAAATTGTGGCTAGAGTGCCAACCTAGAATGCACAAGGCATTCTGTTCAAACCCCAGTATTGAAAGAAAAAAAAAAGTGAGAGGTTCTCTAAGTTCTGAGTCTTAGAAAGAAAATGCTAACATAGCTGAGAGCACAATGAGGATACACAGCGATTGTCTCACACCAACACATTCCCTCAGGGTGTAATAGTCCAAACACCCCTCACCCCAGCCCTACCTCCAGCAANCAGGAGACCTCTTGAAGCCCGGCTTCTTGCACGCTGCATGGTGCCTCTGAGATTCATCCATGCTTTTGTGCGTAGCAATAGTTCAGCATTCCTCAGCACTTGAGAGGCAGAGATAAACTGATGTCTGTGAGTTCAAGGCCAGCCTGGTCTACAAAGTAAGTTCCAGGACAGCCAGGGCTGTTACACAGAGAAATGCTGTCTTGAAAAACAAAACAAAGCGGGNGAAAGTTCAGCATTCCATTCAAGGGACATAAGACAGTTTATCAAATGTATGAGACAGTAGGACTTGCCACACAGGATGACTAGGACTGAGGGAGCTAATATATGCCATTTTATCCNGTGCCAGAATGTTCTGAGTGCTCAATGAATGTTAAGTCTATATACTCATTCTGTTCTCTTTCCTTTGCAGACCTCCACTTTAGCTGTTCTTCTGCATGGACTGCTCTTGCACCCTCACACCAAACTAGTTACTCTTGATTCCTATCACTTCCTATCAAGGGACAGCCCCAGTGTGGACCTGACACTCTTTCTTGACACTCCTATCACAGACGTCAGTGAGTTAGTAAGCTGTGAGCTACGCCATGGCAGAGGAGGCCTTTATCACACAATCTATCTGATGGGTGGATGGGTGCACACCTGAACGAATGAATGAAAGAATGAATGAATGAATGCATTCATTTCATCTCTGTCTGGGAGTTCCAATTGAACATTTCCTCTGAGCACTGCCACAGTGCAGCCTCTTTACAGCCTCCCTGGGTGCCTGCTACTCACTCCAGGACCCTGNTTGCAGTCAGCCAAGCGCATGTTGCGTCTTTGACAAGTTGGATGCCGAGTGGAGAAACTTGAATGCTTTCATTTATTTACTTTTACCACATGCCATAGAAATTAAAAATACATTGTACCACAAGTGCTGTATTTAGTGTCTCCCTTTAATTACATTCAAGTGTGTTGCTAAATAGTCTTGAGGAAACCGTAATGACCAGCTGTTCTACCCTTTTCCCATATGTCAGAGATGGTTTCTGAAATCACACTCTGAGACAGGCAGGTCGTATAATTAGACAGTGTATAGTTAACACTTCTAGATTTCCCCCTTAAACTGTGGGGCCTTTACACTAACATATTGCATGATTCTGCCAGTTTGGCACAATACAATTAAATGACGTGCCAAAGAGCAAGGAGAATGTACCCGCGCCATCAGTCGTGGGGTGACAGTGTAAGTGTGTGTGCACTATGCAAGATTCAGTGTGCTCAGCTGACAAATACACTTAGCAAAGAGGACTTTAAATTTTTAATAGTCCCTCATAGTGCCATTTATCTCGTTATAATTAGATGTGAAAGTAGCTCTCTCTTTTTTTGTCNTTTCAAACAAAGAGGTATCATCCAAAATATACAGCAACCATTTAAGAAAACAGAACAAAACTGAAAATTGCTAGGGTTGGATGAGAAGACAATATTTCATTTGGATTCTTGTGGGGGACGTGGGGATGTTTTTTCTAGTGCCAAACTAGATTTGGAAGATTAAAGAAGATGGATTGAGCTGAACGATTGTTGGGAGATGAGCTGCGGCTCCGGCAGTTGCCTCCTTCGGTTTGGGGAGTTGTCTTGAACCATAGTAATATTTCACTTGATCGAACTCAGCTGGTTCTTTGATTTTAAAAATACAGACAGACATTGAAATAGAAATACAAACTCAAGAGTCCAATCCAACTAGATAATGTTCCTCATGTTTCTCTCCCAAGGAAAATGCTCTGATGGTCATCCTAAGCCAGGAGTCAAAGACNTAGCTCTGATTTCTTGAAGACTTGTCCTCAAGAATGCAGTCAACTCATGGCCAAGGCTTTCTTCGATCCTAAAATAACAAAACCACTCTTTAAAAAGCCTAAGAGAGGGAGCTACACTCTCCCAAAAAGACCGATTTACAACACTTTGTCTGGACATTTGAATCTCCGGCGACTTACTCAGATGTAAGCGCTNACAGCTGTAATCATTTTAAAACTTGCTTTGTGTCCTGAGTTAGAATGGTGTTCAATTGATATNCAGAATAATGGCAGCGATGTGGTGTGCTGCTTTGAAAAGGACCTGAGTACAATCCAGTGCTTTGGGAAATTGACTCGCCAGAGGGTTAATCCACATTTAGAACTTGCATTAATAAAAACTCTACCTTGGGCCACAGGGTGTTCAGAAGATTTCATTTTTTGAATGTTTTAGTTCAGCAACATGGCTTCCTTTGTCCTGACTTTTAAAGAGATTTAAAAGTTGAGCTCCTGCNGTCATTCTGCACGGCCCCTTGCACGGAGCCAGACACTCGGCTCACAGGTGCGAGGATGCCTTTGGTGTGGTGTGCTGACCTAGATCTCCACGAACCAACCCAAGGATCATGGCAATGACTTGATCTGGGTAACTTCAGCTTGTGTCTCCAACCAATCAAAGTGCTGTCTGCTTTTCCTCCATCTTTTCTAGAGTTTGGTTAGCCAAACCCGGCCCATGAGAGAGCCGAAAGTCATTGAATGGGAAAANATCCACTGAAGGGGCTCCTCNGCCACAGATGGTATTTATCAGCATCGGTACTTAGAGGGTCCTTTAAAATACACAGAAATCTCTGAGTCCCTCACATGTAAACAGAGTCTTGTCTTCAATTTAAAATAAAACATTAAGATGGAAAATAATCCAGGTCTTCAAAGAGTNGACCAAAATGAAGAGAACGGTGATGAAAACAAGTAGGACAAAAATCTCTGTTCTCTAGGAGTAGAGTGGTGTGTTCCCTTGTGACCAGGCNTCAAGGTAGTAGGCAATTGATTCTGTCATTGTTCTCTTTAGACAGGCCTGTGTGTGCTTGGCCATAACTGGCTGCTTCTCCTCNGCTGAGGGGAACTTGGGCCCGGACTACCCGTTAGGCTGGGGAGAGAGCTCAGCTACACAAGCAGGAGGATCCCCAGCCCCTGTGCAAATGCTGTGTGGGTGTGGAGGCCCACCTCTAGTCCCAGCACTCTGGAGGCAGAGACAGGGGACCCCTGGAACAAGATGGTTGACTAAACTAGTTGAATCAGAGGGCCCTGGCTCAAATGAGAGACCCTGCCTCCATATGTAAGGTAGAGCATTATTAGAGAAGATGACCCACATGGACCTGTATCTTCTACATGNACACAAATGTACACCCCCCAAACACACATATACACGTGTATGCACACCACAAACATACATGCAAAAGAATATCATCCCTTACTATGTGCTCTTTCTAGCAGATCCTCTGTGTTTTCCTTATCTTCACATAGAACTCCTATTCACCCTTNAATGCCCAGCTCAAATGACACCCTGGCTATGATTCTTGCTGAACTTCTTCTCTCTGACCTCTGTGCTTCCTCACTTATCACACTTATCACAGAGGCTCTGGTTACTTTCTTTTTTCTCCCACACAATTGTTATTTAGGATTCAAAGTTTGCTGCCATACATTTTTGTTAAGAGGCACTTGCCCGTCAATAAATACTAAGCACATTTTAGACTCTTACAATAAAAATATCAAAAAATGTGCATCCAAGTGTTGAATTGTTTTCCTTAAGCTTAGTAAATAAAATAGCTTATAAATTAAGAACTTAAGCCTACTTTTGAAATGTAAACATTTTCAGGTGAATGTATATATTTATATATGTGTGTGTGTGTGTGTGTGTGTGTGTGTGTGTGTGTGTATACACATTTCTCATTTTCAATATCAAACCATAAAATGCAATGATATAATATAATACAATGATTTACTTTTCTGACCTCAGAGGAAAAATTAGAATGTAATCAGATTGATTTATGATTTTGACTATATCTGGTCAATCTCCCCACCTCGAGAAACACTACTGCCTAGATTATGAATTTCCCACAAGATTTTGATCTGCTTCAATATAAGTGTATATGGATTACACTGAGGAACTGATAAAAATAATTTTCTGTACTACATGATTGAAGGAAAAGTTTTTTGTGCTGTATTGATCAAAAGCAAAGGTGATAAAGGGAAGAATGCCCCTTCTCTCATTGTGGAGGGCGGTGGTCGCCATCACACACAATGTTGTCTCCTCAAACAGATCTCAGTGAGACAAAGACTCATACAGACCAGGACTTAGAAAGCTGCAGTCACAGGCCACATCCAGGGCCCCGCTTATTCCTGCCATAATTAAAGGTCACTGAGGTACAGTTGGGCTCTGTGGTGGCTCTTACACCATCCCTGACTGCCTTCTGGTCACCTTGGCAGAGGTGATGTATGAAGACAGATACTGACCAGCAAAATGGAAAAATGCTCACTCTCAAGCTCCTTGCCACAAATATTTTCCAATGATGTTTCACCTAGAAGCTTCCTTTTGTCTCAAAGACAGCGTAGCCAGGTGAGTCCCGCTCTGTTAGTAAGATCACATGTATCTTTGTGACACACTGAAAATGATCCTCATTAGAGACCCTAGTTTTGTTTTTTGTTTGTTTTTGGTTTTTGTCTAAGAAGTTATCCATGACTCATGCCCAAGCACGCCAAGTGTCCCTCTAATGTGAGCCCATATTTGACTTACCCCTGCATGCTAACACAGGCCCTAACATGGCCCCTCAACACCATCAGAAGCTAATGATGCTTTCATTAAGTGAATGTCTATAACTGAGCTGGAGGGGAGTGCAGAACTGTAACTTCAACCAGCTTCCACTCAAAGCCCCAGTGCACCTTCTCAGGTCCTGCACACACTTCCTACTCCTTTCTACGGACTTTTGTTCCTCTGTCCCTACTCAACCTAACCTAGGAAAACACAACTGCCATCCATTGTTTGTGAGTCTGAAAAAAAAAATCCAAGAGCATCAAATGATGCATGCCTTCCTCTGAAAAAAAGAAGAGCATGGCCACATTCTCATTGCTTGGGACATGCAGGGAAGCACAATTGGACTCGTCCTGAGAAATGATGCAGATGGTATATTTGGCATCACCAGCCTGCATAGATCAGAGATGCATTTATTTCCATGACTTTGTTTGCATTGTGACCATTTATCCAGGCTCCTGCTCACATCTAACCTCTGAAAGGGTCAAGAGAGAGTGAAGCATTTTGCTCCTGGGATTGGAAGGCATGGGGATGTTTGCATCTCCTTCTACCTGCAAAATTCTCATTTCTTGCAGCATCAGAAAACATTTGGTTATGTTATCTCGTGGGTCCAGGAGGAGCATGGAGTGTGCCAAATTTAAGAGGCACTGCCAAATGCCGTAGCCTGCATTATGTAGCTGGAGCTGC
The DNA here is from genome assembly GCA_001675575.1 of Neotoma lepida. Taxonomy (NCBI): domain Eukaryota; kingdom Metazoa; phylum Chordata; class Mammalia; order Rodentia; family Cricetidae; genus Neotoma; species Neotoma lepida. Next base: position 512,602 of record LZPO01044416.1, on the reverse strand, counting down.
CAGTAGAACTGGTGCTAACTAGTTGTACATTCTAGCTCTTGCCTCAGAAGCAAAACAACCCTGTTAGTCATTTCCAACTGGGCTCCCAATGCTCGCCTTTGGTTAGAAGATGTCTTTGTTTCTGTGTGCAGATGCTGGCCTGTGGGCACAGCTGATTGGCTGCTGTGGCTGACCTCTTTGGGCTTGGGACAGTGAGCGCTGATTGCCACAGCAAATGGCTAAGATCCTCTGGGGACTCAGACATCATGTTCTTAGCAAAAGCCTCTGAGGACCAGGCTCTCACCTTGACCTGAGCCATACTGCCCTGGGTCTTCTTACAGTTCTTATGTGTAAAATGGGGATAGATCACTTAATCTCCTGGAGCATTGGTTTTCTCCCCTTCCAGCAAAGACAATCATAGGGCTGTTATAGAAAACTTGCTACGGGTGGGTGCTTTGGATACATAATGCCTGCATGTCACAGACTGTTGGTCTGTAGATCTGGCAAGTGTTTAGTAACTATATGAGGTGCTGGAGATGGGGTCCCCATGATGTCATCACCACAATGTCCCACACTCTGTACTTGACAAGAAGACCATCTCCATTTGTAGCTACATGACCTCAGACCTCAAGAACTGTGAATTAAATAAACCCTTATGCTTTATAAATTACTCATAGTCTGTGGTACCCATTACAGCAGCAAAAAACAAACTAAGACAGACTGATACAATCTATCCAAAACATCTGGCCTATTAACTGGAAAAGAGAGGGGTCTTAGCAAAAAGATCGATTACTTCTTGGTATTATTATCATATTTACTACAATTGGCACACACCAGTAGAGGAAATCAAGTGAAATAATGGTTGTTAAATACACAGAACTTGGTGGATGTGGGGCTTGTTATTGTAGATGAAGGACAAGTACTTGACTCTTGATGCAACATGGCACAGCTTTTGGCCCAGAGTCCTCACCTACTTGAATTGAGAAGCCACTGTGACCTGTGCTAGGCCCCAAAGAGAGCAGTGCCCAACCCTGGGTGATCAGTTGTGCCAAGGTGTCATCCATCTGTGGCATGCCTGTGACAGTATTCCTGAGCAGAACCAGCCTGCCAAGACCTGCTAGGTGTTTGGTCATCTCAATGGAGACATTCTTCAAGAGGGACTGGGCAATGACAACAGTATGTGCTGAGGGTCACCTACTGGCAGCAGTAATGGGACAGACCTTCCTGGCTTACCTGCCAGCTTGCTGTCTCAGTTGACCTGTTGGCCCAACAGCTGCATTGAGTGACAGTTATTGCTACCCGGCCCTGCTTGGCTTTGCAAAAGGAGTGGTGATGGGAGAGACTGGGTGGGGGATGGGGAGCTCTCTTTCTGGTTGCAGTGTGGAAAGGAGGGAATGAGACTGCCCTGAGTGATAAGGGAGGGTGTGGCTATCATATACCATCCTTCTTATAAGAACGTTCTCTTCTGAAGAACGATTCTTGCAGTGCCTCATGACCTTGTTGTGATGAGTCTTTTAAATTCAATGAGAAGAGATCCCAGATGCTCAGAGTGACAGCTACGAGTTGTCACAGCAGACTGTGGTGTCACACATGCTTCCTGAAGCACAGAGAGGCCCAGTGAGCCCACTAGGGCTCAGTTCACACCACCCAAAATCCTCACCAGTAACAATCAGTTGAGGAAGAAGCCATGTGAATTGGCACAAAGTGGCTCCTTCTCTCAGGCCACTCTTAGTTAGAGGCACATATTAGGCATCCAACAGAAACTGAAGACCAGTGTAAGAAGAGATACTGAACACTAGCGGCCAGGCCTCCTACAGGTGCTTGCTATGCGCTGGCTCATCTTATCCTGGAGGTAGGCTCTTCAGGGAGTTGATGTTATTATTGCCCATGTTAGAATAAAGAAATAGAGCTCTGAAGAATTTAAGTAGTCTGTTCAAGGCCACACAGCAAGGAGCAGTTGAGCTATAAATGTTTGTGATGTTTTGTTTGAGATTGAAATTTTATCCTTGATGCATATATATATAAGAACATATAACATATATTTTATATATATATATAATATGATAGTTCGAGATATTTGAAACAGAGTCTTATGTAGCCCAGGCTGGCCTCAGACTTGCTATGTAGAATGACCTTGAACTCCTAATCCCCTTCCTCCATCTCCCAAGTCTTGAGACGAGTGTTTACCACATGCTTGTCTTAAACATTTACATTTTTCTATGTGTATAACTAGTAAAGTTTGTGCAAATGCAATTATTCTGTAGCATTTAGAACAAAATTGGTGATTGATATGAGGCCGTGAAGGAAAGAAAGAAGGAGCAGGGATAGGAGG
>LZPO01044416.1:473911-487897 GCA_001675575.1 Neotoma lepida | reverse complement strand
CAGAGAAGGAGGGAAGGAGGGAGGGAAGAAAGGGGAAGGAGACTGGGGAAGAAAATGAGGAGGAAGAGAAGGAGGAGGGAGACAAGAGGGAGAGGGCATACGGAAAGGAGCCCTTTAGAGCTGGTAAGAACGCCTTGTAACTGCTAGACACCCACCTCACTTCTTAAGACTCTTAATTGTTAAAGATATTTTGCATCTGATCTTGCAAGATCAGCTACCCTACATGGGCTGGACCCTCTGGAGGCCACACTAGTGGTCTGGCTCTGGGTTTCCAACCCAAGCCTATGGCATCAGTTCCCAAGGTCAGACAGGAGTGTCTTGCATTGCCGCATAAGGAGTTGGTCAGTGTCAAGTAAGCGCTTAGGAGCCCATTACATCTCACAGGGACNTGGCCATGGCTTGGCTGTGCTGGGCTGTGGTTTACCATTCTGGGGTCTGGACTGCAGCACAGTCCCACCTACACTGGGTACAGGCTGGGTACAGTCTCCTTCTCTTTGGAGAAGGCAGGAGATCTAAGCTCCTGTTCCCGGAGAGGACTGACAAGGGGGAAGCCACCCTGAGTGTGAATGTCACCACCCAGTACTCTTGGGGCCCAGAAAACTAAAGAGGAGAAAAGAAGAAACTTGGTTGCCACAGGTGTCTGCACCTCCCACTCCATTCTCTGCCTTTTAGGACTGAGGGACAGAAACTTCTGACCCTGTGAAATTCTTCCTCCTGAAGTTGTTTCTCTCAGGTGTTTGTTGCAGTGGTGGAAGGGTGGACTACTACAAATAGTTTCTTATTTCAATCTCAGAGACAAAAGGACAGAATGTGAGAGTTTATGCAGGATGAACTAGTATAATAATAATAACAATACAAACATAAATCTTTGTTTCTAGAGAAAACAGTAATACTGTTTCCTATTGCTACTGAAACAAACTACTGAAATAAACTCAGTGACTTAAAGCAATGTGTATGTATATTGTCTTACATTTCTGGGCCTTAGAAGCCTAAACTCAAAGTGTTGGCAGGGCTAGCCTCTCAGAGCTTGCAGGAGGGACACCCTTATCCTGAACCTTTCCAACTTCCGGCGGCCACTTTTACTCCATGGCTTTTGGCGTCTTCCTTAATCCACCCAATCCCTTGCTTCCACATCCTATCCCCTTTCCTGCTACTAACTAATCCTTCTAACTTCTTCCTAAAAGTTCTGTGATCGGAGTGGACCTAGCTGGACACCCTGCTGCCCTCAGGATGCCTCACTTGACCACATCTGCAGAGCCTTCTTTGCTGTGGATAGAGAATCTTCACCTGTTTTTAAAATGAAGACATATGCTTTTGTGTTCTGAGGAGAAGGTATTATGCTATCTACTTTAGATAAGGCTGGGGAGATAAAGGAGACAGAAGGGAGGGTCTTAACCAGAGCAGCCCAGTAGCAGAGAGTAGACACAGGGGTCTTCTGCATGCACAAACTTCAGTGGCTACTGGCTGTCAGCAAAGATAACCCCCCTCTTCCATCAGCACAGGGATCTCTGAGCTGCCTGGAGCAGTATGACCAACACAGATGGCAAGACCAGCTCTGGGAGGTAGCAATCATGGCAGCAGTGGCATCTTTTAACCAAAGCAATGGCCATGAGGGGAGTGAGCATGAGGCAAGAATGCCCACCCATCCCACTGGCTTCCTAAAATCATATGGCAGAGTACTTAAGTGACNGCACACAGCATAGAGGAGGGGAGAGGTGTCCCCTAAATGACATGTAATGAATATCTGGACAGGGTGACAGAGGAGACGAAACAAGATTGGGTAATTGTTCACGATAGTTTTTAAACAAATGTGACATGAAACCTTCGTGGTGTGCTTTAAAACTCACACTTGTGGGTTTTAACAGACTTCATGCCGTGATCCTAGAGGGGNGAGGAGCAGGTGAGGTCAGTGCTTTCTGACGCTCACAGCCTCTCACAGCAGGGTCAGCCATGGTGAGATGCCTTCTTACACACGCTCCCTCCTCAGGGTCTAAACCCACACAACCTGCTAGTTAGCCAGGCTCCTTCCACAGCATACAATATCTGAATAACAATAACCATATTAATCAGTGGGTCCAGCAGGAGGATGAAAAAAAAAAAGGTGGTAGGGTATTCCCAAGATGAAATTAATTTCTTTTTATAATCTGCAATAGTTTATTTCACAAATTCATGACCTACCCCAGTATGTTTGTTCTTTATGACGAGCCATAAAAATGACAAAATACATTAGCCAAGTTCTTCGTTCTGCTAAAATGACCATATTCAAAAATAATAGCAGAGACTTGTATCCACAATGCAAAAGATGCTTGAAGTAATTGGGGCTTAATTTGTACACAAACTGTCAAGGCAGTTTTCCTCACGGCCTGCATCTTCTGAATTCATTAGTCTCTAATTACGGCCAGTGGGGACCAGCAGTTAGAAGGTTAAAGAGGTTCTGACAGGCCTAATCATTGCTCAGGAAGCTGAAAATGTATGCGCGGTCTCGGCAGATGGGGTGAGAGCCGCTGCTGCCAAGTGATAACTGTTTACTCCTTTGCACCTCCAAAGCTGTCATCCTAATAGGCACATTTTAAATTTATTAATGCTCTAGTTACAATGCATACCCAGTCTCTAATGGTATGTCAGCCTCGGTATATAAACGGAACAATTAACACATATTACCTGGTAATGGTAAAATTATTTGTTGCCTGTTTGATTTTTTTTTTTTGGTGGGGGTGTCTCATTCCTGGAAGAATTGTCCCAGGAAAAGCCTCCTTTAGTTAGAATGGCGTGAGAGCACCGCTGAGGTTGGCTTTCCTCCTCTGATGTAGCAAACGAACCAGAATGCCTTCTCCTGGCTTCTCCCCAGCCAGTTTCAGCACGCTCTGGTTTCTGACCTCTCCTGCTGGAATCTGATAGTTGGGGACAGCTCACGTGAAAAGCTGGTTTGGACTTTGGGGAAGAGGTGGGGAGTGCCTGGCTTTGTAGGAGTTGGGTCTCTCTCCCTACCACATGGGATGAGTGTATTGGGGTTGCTAACCACTGCTGGGTGACTCTGGTACTTGCATCATCAAAGTCACTTACCGGGTCATGGTGANGATTTTCGAAAACTGCCCCTTTAAAGTCCCCGCCGAATTTGCAGACAGCTACATCCCGGGGTCTTGCTTACTGAACTTGAGTCTTGTGAGTTTCCTAAGTTTCCTGATCCTTGTGAGTTCCCTGTGTTTCTGGAGTTGAAGAGGCTCCCTGCTTTCTCCCCCAGTCTGCAGGCAACAGTTGTACAGTGGACCCTTTAGCATGAGAGGCCAGGGTCCCAGCTCTCAAGGTAACTTCATGCTAACTTGTAAAAGTAGAGGTCCACTGTGCTTTGTAATTTCCCATTCCACGGTCGACAGCATCCCATCCTCTCAGACTATGTCCTTTAGCCACGGCTTTAATGCTCACTACTCATCAGCAAGAAGTGCCTTGAAGTGAGGGTCTTCTGTTTTCCCTGTGATGGCTGCTATGGCGCTGCACAGGCCTGTAATTAAATGTAGTGTTTAGGGCAACAATTGTTTTTGTCTAGGATGCTGCAGACATGGAGATAGCCAGAATGTACAGTTCCCCCTCTGTGGACTTTGTGGAGACGGCAAGATTCCTAAGTGTCCTGAGAGTGTGATAAGGTGTTGTTAATTTCAGCCACAGTCTGACCACTGTTCTCTATAGCTGTCGCTAGTCTGTGATGGCTAATTGATTTACACCATATAGAGGCAATGTAACAACGACAAATGTCTTGGGGACTTCGTACTCATTAAAAGCTATGATCACATTTCNCCAGAAGGTGATCTGTTTAAAGTTTGTTTGTTTATTGTTGGTGGTTCGTTTTTGTTTTTAACCACAGTGGAAAGATGCTGCGCTGGATAGTTTTGAGTCAACTCGACACAAGCTGGAGTCATCTGGGAAGAGAGACTGTCAGTTGAGGAACTGCCTCCATCAGACTGACTTGCAGCCAAGTCTGTAGGGACATTTTCTTGATTAATGGCTGATGTGGGAGGGCCCAGCCCACTGTGGGTGGTGCCACCCCTGGGCAGATGGTCCTGGGTTGTATAAGAATATAGGCTGAGCAAGCCGTAGGGAGCAAGCCAGTAAGTAGTGCTCCTGCATGGTCTCTTCTCCCATCCCTGCATCCAGGTTCCTGCCACGAGTTAACACCCTGGCTTCCCTCAGGAGGGAGTGTGACTTGAGAATTGCAAGTTGCAGCATCCCCTTTCCTACTGAAGTTGATTTTGGCTATGCTGTTCATCTCAGCAACAGAAAGCCGACTANGACAGATACTAAACTACTAGGTGACAAGCATTCTTTTCCAGGGACCAAATAACTCACCTATGGTGGTTCCTTCAGAGGCCAGAAGACTAGCACCCAACTGATTAGGAAGTACGGACTGTGTGGCCTCGGGCTAGTGTCCTCCTGTCTCTAGGCTTCAGATTCCTCTATCTCAACATAAAGAGTTGGCTTAGCCCACTTGTAACATCTGAGATTGTTTTGTTGTCTCTCACAGCCCACAGTCCTGTGAATTCAAACGTCATGTAGCCAGGAAGGGGCTGTGCAGTGGAGCCTGCTAGTCAGGAGTGGGTCATGTCTTTTATCTTCAGTTCTCATTTTCAACTTGGATGTTTAATCTGTTTTGACCATTCTATTTATTTATAACTTGTTTTTTTCTATCTGTGCACAGTGGATTTCTCCAGCTGCTTGCTGTATTTTTGTTATATGAGACAACCATTCATTTTTGAAGATTGAAAAATAAAGGAGGAAAAAACCTGTTTTCAGCACTACTTTAATGGGAAAGCCAGGGAAGATAGTCTAGACACACTCTGCAGTGGGTGTCCATTGGTGTGATGTGACATCATAGGGAGAAGGGACACCCTTGGGGTCTATGAATTGGGAGTATATGGGGTCTGCCTGCATGGTTGCCCCATGTAGGAGCCCTGTCTGTGTCCCTGGTCAATCATCTGGCCTCCTCAGGTCCTGCTTTCCTTGGCTATGGAGTAAAGATGGGCTGAAAAACTCTAAGATCTGTTTCATTGTCAGTGTTGATGAAAGAAAGGAATTTCTTCAAAACTAGAGCAGTAGAAACCAGTGGTCTATACAGGAACCAGCAGCCAGAAATAGAAAAGGAGGGAGATGGGCTTTGAAAGTTATTTGTGGGAGAAGTTACCAAGAAGTAGAGAGTAGGTTGTTGTGGTACAACTTATACTCAGTAAAAAGAACACTATTAGGCAGGGTTATTCAAGTAAACTTTTAAAACGACTCGCTCTCCTGCTCACTTGGGAGTCTCGGGGATGTGTTCTTTAGTCTTGCGCTCTGAGCTGCCTGTGTTCTCCTAACCATGACGCTGCTCTCTTGCTAATGGAGTGGAGCCTCCATCCTGTACAGGATGCTTCAAAGGGTGAATCATCCACCTTAGCATCCTGAAAGCTTGGTCCAAGTGAGCACAGGGCCCACATTTCAAAGCATTCTTAAACGATGCATAGGCAAGACTAAAGTTGGAGAACCAGAGTTCTAGAAAGTGGAGGCAAAGGCCACATGGAGGTCTTCCCTCTGAAAACCGTGCTGTCCATCTCCCCACATGGTAAAGCTGCCGTTCAGCTTTCTCCATGGAAAGTGAAGAGCCTGGTATGGTGGTTCCTCCCCCCTGGAATGTCTCAGGAACAGGGTCACAGCTTTGATCTACAGGTTAAGGCCAATCTAGANAAACTTAGTTCTGCCCAGAGGCTCCATTCTTCCAGTGTGCAGTGGCTTTTGTAACTGGAGCATGGTGGACTTTGTGACATGAGTCACTTTTACTGTTGGTCTTAGATGTCAAACTTCCACAAACATTCACTTGTGAAGCATCAGTGACATGGGGAGATCCAAGAGAAACCACTTCCTGCTCCCTACATGCACATTTTAATGTCTAGCCTAAGCATGTAAAAGGTCCCTTTCATTGTGGTTTCCTCCATCTGCAGCAGCCTAGAACTTCCTCAAGATGAACTCTTGCTTTAGAGAAGGGAGACTCCACAGTTGGAAATCTTAGTTTCCATGTTTGGTTTTGGAAAATGATCACAAGAGGTACCGACCTAGTACCCTTGGTATAGTCCACCTGGGTGCAAATGTTGGCTCCCCTGCTGTATCCATGGAACCAAAGCCGGACATTCCCTCTTCTGTGCCTCAGTTTCCATGGGAATAGTAGGCAGGATTTACCTTCTAGGGTTGTGCTAAGGATTCAGTGATCTGATACATGTGAAGCTCGCAGAACTGTGCTCAGAGAAAGCAAGCACTGGCTAATGTTAGCGATGGTTAGTTCTATACCATGTGCGGTAGGTTCCATGGGGACATGACATGTCCAACAACAGAGCAGAAGCTCAGACGAACCCCGCACTTGCTTTAATGTTCTATTTTTACTGTCTTGAAATCTTAGTTATTTTTGGCAAGGAGCTCCTTCCATTTTCATTTCTTTTTAACCAAGCCCAAAAATGATGCAGCCAGCCCCATCCAGAAGGTTGTTGTTGGGTCTGAAAGCTAACATCTATGTGGTACTGAAATTAAAGCGGCCCTCCTTAGCATTATCAGACAGGCCAGATGCTCCCTGAAGAAAATGTGTTTGATAATTGTGCTAAGGTAAATATTCTTTGTATATTTGNACAGAGCCAGCGATTACCTGGCTTCAGTTGTGCGACTTAATGATAATACTATGGTACATTTATGTTCCTGTTGCATCCGTTGGACTTCTGTAGTCAGTCAACATCGAAACACACAGAGGTCAGGTCTTAGACTTAAAAGATTTACAGTATGAGTCCACATTTCTTGTATTAGCTTGAGATTTTTTTATGTGTTCAATACTTTTCCTAAACATAATGACAGTGTATCATTTCTTCTCTGCATTCTGCAGAGTGCCCATCACGCTTGTTGGCAACCAGCCATTACTGAGTAACTTTAAAGACAGCCAGTAGGATGATCATATGTCACTCATCTTGTGAGTGACAGTGAACATATCTTGAGTAAGGATGAAATTGATGTGCAGTCAATGCTCCCTCCAGCACATGTTTTGATTGCTTTCAGTTCATTTGCTTTGGTTCAATTAAAAAACCCAAGGAGACATATAATTTATACATATAATTTAAAAGGTTATAGAGAGATGGGAACCGTAGTACTTATTTTTTTTGGAAACTGCTAGAAACATCCCACGATGATCAAAGGATTTGGTCCCCTAATATCCCAGTTGTGGGATCTTTTAAAATCTCTGATTATTAGAGCTGTGTAGGAGCTCAGAGGTATTTTACAGTGTCTGACTTTGAAGATAAGGAGACTGAAGCCGACAGTGGTTGGGATTTCTGAAGGACAGACAGCTCATCAGTCCCTGAAAGGGGCATTACTAGTGTCCCAGGTCAGTACCAAAGGATAACTCATGTTGTAGGGACACAGACTGGGGTACAGATGGGTCTCTCAACCTGGGCAACAGATTGACAATGGACTGGGTGTCACTGGCTGGCATTGACAAGCTCCTAGAATAGGCATCTTAGTCTCAACCTGCTTCCCTCTACCTTGGTCTCTGGGACAGACTAGAGTTCATCAATCAAGTATTTTTCTGTCCCTACTTGTTGATGCCTCCTGGTTTTAATCCACTTTTGTGGGAAACATGGCAAGCATGGCTTCAGGTTTTCTGCATCCACACTGATACCACACCAACTTCTGTGAGTAGTAATGGAGTGCAGGCAGTCTCTGTTTCTGGTCTTGCAGAAGGGAAGTCATGGATAGCTATGAGAGGGGACTTTGGTCCCCTAAAAGCATCTGTGACCCCAAAGGAAGAGGGGAGAAGTGAGAAGCACAGTCTTTGATGTGTCAGAGCCTAAACTGTCATTTTTGAGTCTGGCTTCCCAAACGGCCTGTAAGGCCTCTTGAAATTTCTCCCATGGAGCTTCTTGTTTTGTTATTTGGAAAGTGAGTCCTCCTGCTCCTTTACCTCTTGCACCGTTGCAGAGTGACTGTTATTATTTCAAGCAGCAGCTCATGCATGCCTCAGCCAGGACTGAAGGAGGTACGCAACCGCACAGGATCCTAGTTTACTGTTTCTTACCAGTGTAAACCCTGGGCCGTTATCCAGGAGGCATGTTCTTAAGTTTGGCTATCAACTAGGTGGGGTCCAGGGTGGGGTTGAGTCCGGGACATCAGGACTCCTGTTCACCAGGTGGAAGTGGAGTAACAAGGGAGGTTGAAAATATATAAATCGCTACACAGATCCAAGTTGTTCACCGAAAAATATGAGACACATGAGCTTCAACTGGCTGGCAAGAAGGGCTTTCCCCAGGGATGCGAAGAACCCTTAGAGACCAGTAAAGGAATAGAATTCCACCTCAGTGACTTGGTCACATTCTCAGTAGAATCACATTGCCCGAGGAGATCCTAGGTCTAAAGTCTTTCTCACTGCAATACGGGACTGTTTCTCCGCGCAGCAATCAGAGTCAGGCCAAGTGAGGAAAGGCCAGGTTTAATTGACGAACCTTCCAGGGTGATTCCCGGGTCCCACAGACAGGAGATCGGGACGAGAGACCAGAGGGAAGAGAGCGTGTAGTCTCGTGGAAGCTGGTTAAATAGGCCCAGGGAAGTGGTCTTGGCCTCTCTGGGGAGGAGCTGTGTTTTGGGGTGCTCTGAAGGGGCGGGTTCAGCAGCTTGCGGCCCAGTGCAGGCCTGCACAGGGGCCAGGAATCCGAGCCACTGGAGGTGTGGGTGGTGCTGGGGGTGGAGCCTGAGCCACACAGGAAGCTGTATCCGGAAGACCCCGGTAGAAAGCAGCTCGGCCAGTCGCCTGGCGGCTGGGAATTGTCCGCCAAGAGCGGGACACCAGGGGCTAAGGTGGAGCTCCTACCAAACAGGGACCATCTTAATGCTTGATACCCTTGACTTTATAGAACACATCAGAGTTCTATAAACACACTTGAGCTGTCAGGACAGTGGGGGATACAAGGCAAGTGAGAGCTGTAGTAGTCGGAAGGTTTCTCTGGTCCCACCCAGCCTTGCGGTCCCGCAGCTGCTTATAAAATAATCATTCAGACGCTTAATATTATTTACAAACTGTATGGCCTATAGCAGGCCTCTTGCTAGCTAGCTCTTATAGTTTAACCCATTTCTANTCATCTNTAAGTTGCCACGTGGCTGTGGCATTACCAGTCTGCTGTCATCTTTCTGCTCCTTCTGCGGCGGCTGGTGTCTCTCCCTCCTCTCCTTTCTTCTCTCCGTATATCTGCTTGGATTTCCTGCCTGCCTCTAAGCTGCCTTGCCGTAGACCAAAGCAGCTTATTTATTAACCAATGGGAACAACATATATTCATAGCCTACAGAAAGACATCCCCCAGCAGAGAACCACAAACCTCATAGGCACAGACTCTTCACTCTGACAATTTGAACTGTGAAAAGTCACTTAGTCTCATGTGTGCCTCCATTTTCTTATCTTTCAAGTCNATACCTGCTTGATAGGTGGATAAGCCATCTATGCAGGGGAAGAGACTATTTTAAAAGTTTAAAATAGTCCTTGGTTGACTGTAAGATCTTAATGAAATTCTCTTATTATTTTGTCATTACGTGTGTGTGTGTGTGTGTGTGTGTGTGTGTGTGTGTGTATTTGGTAATGATATCCAAATCTGAAGATGTCATGGTCGCTACATGAAGAGTGAAGACTTAATGTTTTGGATGAACACAGTAGAAAGGGAGCGCTGAGCTGTGGGCTACATCCTCTGCCCTGCAGGGAGAAGGAAGAAGGAATAATCACATTTAAGGAAAATGTTCTAAGTGTTACAGATTCATATTTTGATATGCTTCCAGCCCCCACCCCCCACTGTCATTAAACCATTGGTCCAAGGTTTCAAGTATCAACTGTCCATCGAACTCTCAGAAGATGCAGAAAGGAGAGCCTGGCTCATGCACTCACAGTTCATTCATCTGCTTAAGAAATAAATACTGAGCATCTGTTATGTGTCATGCACTAGGAAAGACCTTGCCTGAACCATCAATAATCTTTGCCCTCAGAAAACTTAGACTCTAGTAGGACCAGAAAGTAGACACCAAAGCTGATGCTTATATAGCACGACAATGTCTCAGTTCTATGAAATAAAGCAGGATGGAGGATGGGTCACTGAGAATGGGATGGTCGGAGGGAGCCCATTCAGGTGCTACATGAAGAGGCTTGGGTGAGTGGAGAGAGGGCATTAGAGGCAAGGAAACAGGAACTGGGGGTCCTGGGGGTTCACAAGATGAGCAAGAGTTGGAAAGAAGGCGGGGGAGGGAGTTTTTATTCCACTTTGAGTGTTGTGCCAGGGAAGTAGAAAGATGGTGTAGTGTGAAGTGAGGGGTTAGGGATGGAGAGANAGCATGGTGTGATTCATTGTAAGAACCCTCACTCTGACTGCTGGGCAGANATAGGACTGTAGGGGTCTAAGAAGAGAAGCAGAAACCAGCTGAGTGTTGTTGTGCTAGCNTGGGCAACAACACTAGGAACTTTTGCCTAGAAGGATAGACGTCTGACTGTGAGAAGTGAGGCTAGAGTAACAAGACGTAAGCCGGGGAACCTGTGGTTATGGAGATGAGGTGCTGGTGGGGTGTATGGATTTGGAGCTAAGCANATAGAGGCATGAGGCTGTCCTTAACTGAGTTTGGGATATTGAAGAGGGAAGCAAACCTGGCAGGGACATTGACATCTAGGATGACAGCTGCTCTGAACTGGTCCAGTTATTTGGAGTTGTTTATCAGACCCTGGACTGGAGGTTTGATGTTCAAGTCAAGACCAGGGGATTCAGGAGTTAGCCTAGTCACAGCATCAGGGGTGGCCCATGAGATGGCCATTTTTCTAGGCAGAGAAGAAAAANCCAATCATGAGACAGTTCTTATGGTTCAACCTGACATCTACATCTATGAGTGAGAGAAGATCCAGGTGAGTAGGTGGGTGGAAAATCTGAGGAATGAGCCCTGAGTTGCTCAAACAAGGAAATGGGAGTAAGACCCATTTTGTGGGGTTTGGGTTCTCCCACCAGGGGCTCAGGTTCCACACAGTGGGGGCTTAGGTTCTCACACTAGGGCCTGGCATTCTCACCCTGGATGCTTGGCTTCTCCCATCAGGGGCTCAGGTTCTCACACCAGGGGCTTGGCTCCCAGGGGCAGGTTGCTGGATATAGTGTTCCTGAAGAGGACTGTCTAAAGGTAGAAATGCCAGGGAGAAGGTATTAGTTAAATGGGATTTTCAGGGTCTCCCTATGCACACTATGGAGGTGGCTGACTAGTTTTTTATAAGACAGCTCTCTAGAGTAGGACTCTCACCAGATGTATGCTGGGACTCACTCCAAGGAAGGTGGAAGTGCAGCACTTCTCCTTTCAAGTCCTAAGCAAGATGCACCTGCAAACTTGCTAGTCTGAAAATGCTAATTTATTACCAAGTTACTGAGGACATAGTTGCCAAGTTGTCAAAGTGTAGCCAAGGGTGTTTCTAGTCTATAATTTTGGTTTATGGGTCTATTTGACCTCATAGAATGATGAAGGTGGCCTGGGTGAAATGGCAGTTTTAAAAACTCTCTTTGACAAGGTTCAGGCCACCAGTTCCAGCTGGACCACTGTTGTTGCTAACAGTTCCCTCATACCTGACTAGACATTTCTGTCAAATTCTAAAGGCATATTGAAAAAAAATGGATGGAACTGGAGATTGTCACGTTAAGTGAAAGAAGCCAGACACAGAAAGACAAATAGTTCTCTCATGGAAATGTAAGGGAGACCACTTTGGGAAGTGGAAGGGGAAATATGGGAGGGTCAGGGGAGTCGAGACGGTAATGAGAGGTAAACACGGCCAAAGTGAATTGCATACATGTATGAACTGTCATAATGAAACCCATTATTCTGCATAATTAATAAACACTCACATGTTGAAAAGAAGGAAAGAGTCAGGTAGAGTCAGGGGTGTGGGACGTGAAGTGTTGGGGAGAGACTTCCATTGCCACCTGGGTGCAGAACCTGGAGTAGGTGGAAGGATTTGTTTTCATTTCTTCTTCCAGTCTCTGGGACAGTTGCAGGATGAGCTTGCTCTAGCAAGATGGTTATCCAGCAGAGTCTACTCCACACAGATCTAAGATCTCTTGGAGGGAGGCTGGTATCCCAAGATGTACTTGAACTCAGAGTTCCAGGAGGGTAGAGGAACATTAGGAAGAAGCATGGAATGGAATGGTTTGTGTAACCTCTTGATCTTTCAGAGCTGCCTGCTCTGGGGTTCCATGCAGATCACTCTGACTCAAAGTCAATATCCAAGGGTATCACTTGTCAGATGGTTGTAAGGACCAAAGAATATGACAGTGGAATAAGATTCAAGAGATTTAAGGGCTGTGAGTCAGGATGAAATATGAATGATGAGGTTGCCTGAGTCGGGGGGTGGTTTAAGTACTGTACAGAATGCTGGGGACTTCATAAAGATATTGAGGTACAGAGTGAACACAAATCCTGCGGGGCTGGGCGTCTTGGAGATGTGTCAACTTCTTAGGGGAGGTCATTCCTACCACAGTCAAAGGAATTCATTGCTTTCAGGCCAAGTAGCCACATGCTTTCTCTGCTGGAGCCCTCATTTCNCAAGTTCTTTCCATGGGATTTAGATGTGCTTTCTGCCTCAGTTTCTCTCATATGTATAGGCCAAGACAAGCATGGATTCCTTCCTGGTTATGCCTGTCAGCATCATTTCCTTTGGTCAGACATTACGAAAGGCTCTCCATGTGCTGGGTTTAGAATTACCATGGTTTGGAGAAGTGTGTATCAAAGGTGCTGTGTCAAGATCTGTCCTTAGCCTGCAGTGCTGTTGATGGAAGTTCCAGGTTAGGCCCACCAGGAGGAAGCTAAGTCATTGGAGACATGTCTTGGAGGGGATGTTGGGGCCCTGACTCCTTCCTGTCTCTCTTACTCTTCTTAGCCTCCCTGAGGTAGACAGACTTCCTCTTCCGTGGGCTTCCACAGTAACATGCCTCGTAGGCCCTATCATGTGCTGGAAACCTCTGACGCAGGGATCCAATGCAAACCTTTCCTCTTAGTAAGTTGATTATCTCAAGTAGGTTTTTAGAGCATGAAAAAAATGACCAATGCCGTGTTTTATTTACTTCTCGCCATTTATAGACAAGGGAACGGATGCAGAGAGCTCACTCCACCTGAGCCAGCAAGTGGTGGAACTCCAGAGCTGGCCTTCCTCCCCTCTGTCGCACCCACCTACGAAGGTTGTTGGAGCAGAGCTCGGCTGAGAGTGTGGCAAGCCTCTTGCTCTTCTGAGATTCTGAAGGAGTGTCCCCATTTGAAAGCAAGCTCTTCCTCTCCCTGGTCTCAGATAGTGTGGCCTGAGTCATTCAATTAGAGGAAAATAATTGGCAGTGGAGAATGCCTCTAGCAGTGGTAATTACCTCCAGTGCCTTGTTGAAATAGCCAAGCTACATTTCAGTTTATGCTGTAAAACCTTAATTATAATATAAACAGCTGCCCTTCAGCCCCGCAGGGGCACACTTCCCCCGCCTGCCTTTTCGGGCCTGGGAATGGCACTCCCTCACAAGTGGTCAGGGAGGTCCAGAAGGGCAAAGGGGATATGGGAGAGGTGGGGCTGGTGTCTGTGTGTAGAGTGGGCCTGAGTGACTGAATCAGAGGAAGCTGAGTTCAGGGGCCCATCTTCCAATTAGAAAGCCAAAGCCACACCCCTATTTCAGTAGCAAGGATCTTGGTGACTCCACAAGGCAGATGTTTCCAGAGCTAGCCTCAGCCTGGCTCTACTCTCCTTGGGTGGGTGTGGAAGGAGGCAAAGTTGTTTGAGGACAGCTTCACTTTCGATTTATGCTCCCAAGGAGGGGAAACTGAGTCTTCCCTTCTGGAGTCCAACTCCATGTTTGGATGGAATCCTATTCAGCTCCCAGTACACAGCAATATTATACAAAACATGGCCCCAAGTGTTGCCCATTGAAACTTCCAATTACTTCAGTGTCTGGTATGTTAATA
>LZPO01044416.1:456930-473641 GCA_001675575.1 Neotoma lepida | reverse complement strand
GCAGGAGCAGGGCACTGATGGGGATGCAGGAGCAGGGCACTGATGGGGATGCAGGAGCAGGGCACTGATGGGGATGCAGGAGCAGGGCACTGATGATGAGGATGCAGGAGCAGGGCACTGATGAGGATGCAGGAGCAGGGCACTGATGGGGATGCAGGGAGTAGAAAACAGGGTTAAAGGTGCCGATGGCCGCTTCCACAGACACCAGCCCATTTCTGAACCTTCTGTCCCACAGGGGCAGGTCTGGGTCATCTGATGACTCCTTTTACAGACTGGTCAGAGAGAATCACAAATCTTTGTGATAGAATAAGACAGGGTCATCTGTTAGCCAATGATAGCTTTTCAATAGCCCAGTTGCTTCTCAGTGGCCCTCAATACTGAGTGACCAAGATACTCCCTGAAGAGCAGGCATAATGATCAGAAATTCATCTTATTTTTTCCCTTAAAAATATTATACCAATATAATATTATGCGCATGTATACGCGAAGACAAGTATCTCATTCATAGAGATCATCTATGTAAATATATGCAAATGAAGGATGTGTATTTACATGCTTAAGGATGTTTTAGAACTTAAGGTACATGATCAGAATTTTGGAGTGCAATGAGTTAAACATTGTGATATGTTGCATGTTCTAGTTTTAGAAGCCATGAGTGAGGACTGTTCTGAAGACTTGGCATGATGGCAATTACTCCTCATGGAGTATTTCTGAGTTTGATTTCATTTGGCTTTGCAGAAGCCAGGTGACANGGAGTGTGGCCCATGTAACCAGACTACCTGGCCCCAAATCCTCGCTCTGGCATCTCCCTGTTGAGGGCATGGGTTAGTTGCTCACATTCTGCTTCTCAGGATCTTTGTAGACCAGAACTCACTTTGTTTTTATTTCTTAATTTATTTTTATTTGTGTGTGTGTGTGTGTGTGTGTGTGTGCAACTGTATGCATTTATGCGCACCATGTGCGTGCTGGTGCCCTTGGAGTTCAGAGGGAGTCTGATCCTCTTCACCTGCAGTTACAGGCATTGTAAGCCTTCGTNTAGATGCTGGGAATTGAACCCCTGTCCTTTGTAAGAGCAGCAAATGCTNTTAACCCCTGAGCCACCTCTCCAGCCCCCAGAACTCACTTCCTACANACTCCAGCCTGTTGTGAGGGTTACACAGAAGTGGCTGTGAGGGCTTGGCCATGAGTCCCCCTGTCACAAATGTCACTAAGGAGAGAATTTACTGATTGTGAAAAGGAGCTTTGGGGAGTCAAGGGGGAGGAACTGGCATTTCAACTCCTGCCTGGATGAATCCAAAGCCCCATGGTTCAGGACCCATGATGGAAGCTAGTCTAAGTTCATACCAGCACCAGATATATGTGAGAAGGTCTGTCTTTGTTTGTAAGAATGATTCTCCCCTTCTTTCTGCACTCACCTCTCTATCCATCTCCCCAAACCAGAACAGAGAACGTGGCGCCTCCCTTTCAGCAGAAGACACACAGCAGGCTTCCCCTGCCATCCCCCAGCAGCTATGCATTTTACCTCCATGGTTTTGCAGTACTCCCCTGACCTTTGGGATAGGATAGCCTTGCTCCAAGGAGGGGTTCTGAAGCCTCCTGGAGCTAGAGACAGGACTAGCAGGAGTACTACAGGAGAGGTGCCGTGAAGGACCNGGGAAACATAAGGAATGCTTCCGCTGAGTACAGTGTGTCTGGCCAGAAGAGACTGAGTCAGAGCTTGCCTCCCACCTCCTCCTGCTGGCTGCTGGCTTTCCTTGACAATCCCTGGGTGCTCCGCCCAAATGTTCTAACACCTTATAAAATCTCGGGTACCATGTCTTTGTACAAAGATCTTGAGTCCCCTTGTGAGGATCTGGTGATTTAGTAGCATGTCATAGGGTTCTACCTTAACCTCCTACCCTGACAACAGCTGCTGGGTTTGTCTCAGGCTCAGCCAATGGGGATTCAGGTTCTGATGAACAAGATACTGATCATCACCTAAAGAGGAAGCCACCAAACCTGGGGCATCTCTGGGTCACAGAGGAAGAAGCCAGTTCTTTGAGGCTCCTGGGGAATTGGAGCTCCTGCCTTCCTGCCCAGCTCCAGCTGTTGATCAGCCCCCTCTGGATACCACACCAGTTTCCTACTGCACTTCTCCGGGATAACAGCACCACTGAGGGCTTTCTGGGGTGTTTAGTGTGAGAAGTGGTCAGAAACAAACAGTAAGTAAAAGTCAAATTTCCAGGAAAAAAAAAGGCAAACTTGCAGAAGTTCTGAGACGCTTTAAATGAGGCACTTAAAACACATTAGGATTGAAATTAAAGTCCCTGAGTGGCTTTTTATATTTCTTTATTTTGTGGTAGCCTGACCACAACTTTCACTTCTCCGTTCATTTCCTAGAAATCCTTCTTCAATGAAAGCTGAAGGATCGGATCGGCCCTTGTTTGCTGAGACGGTTCCAGTCAGGGCTGTCTTCATCTTGGGGCTTCTCTCTTGATGGAGTATACGGAAGGAGGACGGCTCTCCAGAGACTCTTAAAATGGAGCTTTAAGAAATCACCAGCCAGTAAAAAGTTGCCTGTGGAGTTATGAGACCTGGCTGTGTGGCAGTNTTCTTAACCCTCCTAATCCCAACTGCCTAGTTCCGGGTTTACAAGCCTTTGGGGACTGCTACATTAAGTAAATGAAGAGGAATGACCACATGCGGTGAGGCAGNTATATCCAATGTTAGTCGGAGGAGAGGTGCACCTATTAGGACATTCATGAAAACCATCCCCGGGGTAGACAGCGCGCCTTCGGCCTTGCCTTCGTGGACTGTTCATATTTATAAGCCAATTTATCTGGGAATAAATCTCTTTAACACACTCAGCTAACTTCTGCAGGGGTGTCTTGTGAGACCCCGACTCCTGAATGAACTGTTGCAGAAAGGGACTCACCAATCCTAGAATTCCCATCTCCAAAAATTATGATGCCGTTCGGTCACCTCAGAAACAGAAATTGTGGGCTTTTATAAACTGAAAACTCAAGTTCGGGCTCTTAAAAAAGAGTGTTTTGGTCGTTAGTTAAGGAGTCATCTATGGAAAGGAGGTGTCTCCGGGAGCTCAAGAATGTCTGTCCCGCAGTGACTCAGATGGCTGTGGGCTTTATGCCTGCCTCAGTTTCTCCCCTTGCAAGCAGGTTAAGAGGCATGAACTCTTGAACATGAGAGGTCCTCTCCCCTTCCCATTCTTACTGCAGTGTTCTTCCTTTCAAAAACTTTCTCCAGGGCAGAGACAGGGCATCCCACAGAAGCTAAAATGATGCTTTGGAAATTGGGGTTTTGTTTGTTTGTTTCCTTTGATTCTGTTTCATGTTGTCTTCTCACGGGGGAACTCATGCCATCTTATCTAACAGAGGTCAGCAGGATTTCATNAGGTATCTGTGCTGAGGAATGATTCACATAAAACTATCAACCTTCNAAACTGTTTCGAGTCAAGGATTAAATAAGATTAAAAGGAGCATACACAGAAGTGCTTCACCAAACGCTCTGTGTAGAGAGCCCCTCAGGGGCTTTCCTTCTGCTGTGGAACAGTCTAGAACCCAAANTTCAAGAAATTCCATTTCGCCACTTCTGCAGCTTGTCTGTGGCTGTGCTACACTTCCCACGTGGGGATGAAGGTGAGAGAAAAGGCTGGTGCCAGCCCCACACCCCCTTACGAGGCTCTGTTTCTGTTCACCAAGGCCTTTCCTGTGTGTCACGGTCAAGAGCCAATCCCTCCCTGGAGTTTGTTCTCCTGACCTCTCTGGCTGGATATAAATTTCCTTTTCTCATTGGTGTATTTGTAAGATTTACATCCCTATGATGATGAAATAACCAAGGCGAGCACCTTAAAGGGAGAAAAGCCTACTCGGGTTCACAGTTTCAGAGATGCTAGTCTATTGACTAGTTAGTGGCTTTGGGTCTGTGGTGAGACAACATGTCAGGTGGGAAGGCATGGTGGAAGAAACTGCTGAGTAGAAGAGAGAGAGACAGAGATGGAGGGGAGGGAGAGGCAGAGAGAGAGACAGACAGAGAGAATCTCTCTTCAATGTCCTTCAAGGGCACACACACTAATGACCTAATGCCCTTCCAATAGGCTTCTTGTTGCCAAGGTTCCATCATCTTTGAGAGCACTTCAGCCTGGGGCCCTGGCCTTCCGTATGCAGACTACTTGTGATCATTTCAGTTCCAAACTGTACCAGACAGTCCATTTCATTGTTCAGTACTGGTTCTGAGAAATTTGCCAATTTCTGTTTCATGACTAGCTCCTGGACGTGTAACTTGATAAACTTTCATTAAGCATATGCAGTGAGTGAATGGTGGGCTAGACCTAGGGAGAGCCCGAGCAGAGGGAGGAAGATATGTAGCTTAGTGTTTGCTCTGGAAAACTCCATGGACTGATGAAGGCCTTAAGGCTNCAGGTCACACCACACTCAACTTCATGTCTCCAGGAGTGTCTAAAGTGTCCCAAGCAGACCAGAGATGAACGCTGAATGAGATCAGAGTGTTAAAGGTGAAAAAGACCAGAGCATGAGGCTGCTGAGACAGCTCTGTGTAAAGTGCTTACTGCACAAGCATGATGGCTTGAGTTTGAACTGCCAGCATCCACACAGAGGCCAGGTGTAGCAAGATACACCTGGAACCACAGAAACTGGGGAGGAGGGGTGTCAGAGACAGAACACACACACACACACACACACACACACACACACACACACACACACACACACATACACACCAAGAAAAAACATATGAGTATGTTACATACAATGGCTTCATTTGGGCAAAATTGGAGATTAAGTCTTAGGTAGATTAAATAACATGTCTAAGACCATCAATGGTACTAAAGTTGTAGAGTAGTATGAATAACACAAACCAAAGTTGGGAGGGTCAGGAATGGATGGTGGTGGCAATGATTGTGGTAGGTGTTTATTTATTGTTTTTTTTNAATTATTTTATGTGCATAGGTGTTTGCTTGCTTGTATATCTGTGTACCACATGCATTCCTGCTGCCTACTGAGACTAGAAGAGGGCGTTAGCTCCCCTGGAACTGGAGGTACAAATGGTTGTGTGCCAGCCCTGCAGATTCTGGGAATTGAACCCAGGTCCTCCAGGAGAGCAGCAAGTACTCTTAACCTCTGAGCCATCTCTCCAGCTCTGATTTGTTTGTTTTATGTTGAAATCCAGACATGTCTCTGGTGATAAGAAANTCAGTTTTGAGCACAGACATAAGCATCATTTCCATGAATGCTCTCCTTTGTTCTTCCATGGAACCTGGGTTTGGATTCCAAAGCAGCTACTGGCCAGGCAAATAACCCTGAGAAAAAGAGACGTAGTGTCTCTCTCTGAGCTGCACTTTCCCTGGCTGGTGTTTGAGGATGTCAAGGTTATATAACAGGCCTGTTATGAGGATTACACTAATAGTGAATTAAATTCATATATGGAAAGGGCTAAGTTCAGGCCCCAGGCCCTGGGGAGCACTGCCCATAGTGGGGAGAAGGATGTTTGTTCTGGAATAGACATTACTCTTGAAACATACTCGCAAGTTGCAATTGGCANCACTAATGGTATTTGTGTTCCAAAGCAGTCATTTGTGAATTTGGTCCCCTAGTGTTGTGGGAAAGCTCTCTATCTTTAGCCCTCCATAGTTCCCACTGCCCTGCTTATCAGTGACCCCTTGGAGCACTTTAATATACCAGAAAACAAAATAAAACAAATAACTATTTCCTCATAATTCACTGGATCTCCTTCGTCATCAAGCTTCCTCATCTAAGAGTTCTTTTTAAAATGTGTGTGTGTGTGTGTGTGTATGTGTGTGAGTGTCAGAGGTAAACCTTGGGCGTCACTCCTTAGGAACTATTGACTTTACATTTTGGGATAAGGTCTCTCAGACCTGGGGCTTACCAAGGAGGCTAGGCTGGCCAGTGAGCCCCAGGGATCTCCCCAGTGCTGCTATTACATGTGCAGGCTATATGCCCAGGTTTTCACATGGGTTCTGAGGATGGAGGTCTGGATGAGCCACCTCCCAGCTTGAGTTGTGCTCTTATATGTCCACACTTCCCTGCTGGTCTACTCAATGTCTCCCACCTGCTGCTGGTGTCCCCAGGGACCGGCTCTTGTGACCATCCTTCCTGCTGAGCCTTGTGTCGGCTACCTTACTAGATCAGACCTTCTGNCTTCTTGGCTATGCCTCAGTTCACTCCTCCAGGCACCAACTTGCCGGTTTCCCTTTTAGCCCCACCCCCCCAGTGGTAAAGCTCTCTAAGGCTTCTCAGTTTGAGCCATAAGAAATCAAATAGTGAGGGATTTTGAGGCGTCAGTGCTCATAGTGAGGAGAAGAGAGAGGCTGGCTGTGGAATGGACCTGACCAAATAGNCTACNCTGGCTGGCCAGCAAGCCCTAGAGATCTGTGTGTCTACCTACCCAGCACCGGCCTTACAGGCCTGTCCCATCTGTGAGCATGCCTGCCTTCGCCTTGTTGTTTTTCACATGGGTTGGGATCACTTTCCTGGCTNAGCCATTTCTCTGTCCCTCAGCATTGTCTCGACTCTGTTTTTATTGAAGGGAAGTTTCTCTTGGAGCCCACGTTAGAGGATCCAGGCGCATCTTGCTTGTCTTGTTGGCGCTGCGTGATCACAGCAGCCATTGTCTTGGAGTTGAAAAGCTTCCAGGTGACATTTAAACCACCAACAAGCAGCCCCCAAAGTGTATGCTGTCAANATTGAAAAATACTGCACATCCACATTATTCTTGAAAGTGATAGGAACTACGAAAGCAGAGTGAAGACCCACATGGGAAAATTTGGCCATCTAGACTATCTGACTGATGTGGACACTGACATAATTCAAAGCTGTAAGAGTTTATTGGTCATCCGGTCTATGTTAGCTGTATGTTAGACTTCCAATATCAGCATTTTTTCTTTTCATACATGTGTGTGTGCACATATATGTGCATGCATGCATGTGCCTGTGCCTCTGTGTGTGTGTGTGTGTGTGTATGGTGTACATATATGTATTAGTGTTTGCATGTCTGTGGATACATAAGTGTGGGTAGGTGTGCATGGGTGTGCCTGTTTGTGGAGAGGCTAAGGGCAGCGGGTATCTTTCTCAATCACCCTCCGTTTTAATTTACTGGGGCAGGGACTCAATGGTTTGGCTAGCCCAGACAGCCAATCACCCCAGGGATCACATCTCCAACCTTCCCAAATGCTGGACTTACAGGCAGATATCACACACACCCAGCTTTGTGTTCTTCCCAAGGATCTGAATTCTAGTTCTCACACTTGCATGGCAAGNGCTTTAATCCGTGGATTCCTCTTCCCACTCCTGGAGCAACACTTCTTCATCTGGGTCTGTGATCTCTGGTAGGTCTCACAATGGAATTTGTGGCTGTGAGCCCTCTGCACCTGAGGGTGAAATGTTGTGTGCATATGTGTGTGTGCATATCCGTGTTTGGGTCAGGAGAGAACCCATCACCTTCAGCCGATACTCTGAGGGTAGTGGTCACACCTCAGGGCCCTCAGTTGATCAATGCCTTCTCTGGGGTGAGGGCTTGTGAAAGGGTGCTGTAGTGTAGAGTATCACAAAAATTTGTTTTGAAGTTTTCAATTATTAACTAAAATGTCCTCTCAGAAAACAGGTAATGTGAGAATAATCTTCTGATTCCAGCAGAGTAACTGTAGAAGTGAGTTGTTTCTCGCATTGTTGAGATACAGATGATGTTTGCGGAGAATCACGCTTGGATCCTGGAATGACAGCGCGTTCCTATCCACCCCGTCATCATCCCTCCTCACAAATCCCTTTTCTCATGTCTCCGCAGCCACCTACACTTTTCATTTCCTACTCTTTCTCTTGTGTGCCCCAAATTCTTCCCCCTGCTGGCTGTCTCACTTTTCCTCCCAGGTCCCTTCCTCTGCCCTTGGCTGCAAACCTGTGCTGTCATTCACAACAGGGCAGCTGTCCTGGGCCTGGAAATCAGGCTCCTTGCTTTCAGACAGCCCCGGAACAGGGCAGCGACTTTGGTCTCTGGGTTCCTCAATAGCCCGGACAACAAAGGCGTGGTGAAAGAAGGAGTCTTCTAAGGAGTTCACGTTACAGCCCGTAGTGAAAGAAAATGCTGATATTGTTACCACCGCCAGTTTCTTCCCATTGTGCTCCTTGTCAAACACATGCCCCCTCCAAAGGGACGGGATGCGTTTCAGGACAATTTGAGAATGTTCGGTAACCCGATATTATCTCCATGTCTCTTCTTGTTTCATGTTGCTTTCTGATCCTTGAGTTCTCCCAAGTTCACAGCGGTCCGTGACATTACGGTGACTCGCTAACTCCCATTATCCTTACAGTCAATGGGAGGACAATGAGTTGTGTTATTCTGTATTCCACCTCCCTGTCATTCAGCGTTTTATCTCCGCTGATACCCCAGGACCAGACACAGAAACCAAAGTCGGCTGTCTTGTCTTCGGGGAATCTCGAATGCCTTTTGTTCTGAGAGGCGTTTGTGTTCACCAGTCAACTGAGGACTCACTCTGGAGAAGCCTCAGTCAGCACACAGCCCGAGTGAAAAGGGGATGCTTGGGCTGTGAAACAGTCACAGTCAAGGGTGCCTCAATTGTGTTCACCCTTCGGCCCCATGAGCCTGAAGGGATCCCCAATAGTAGCTGCCAAAGCTTGCAAGCATGGCTGTCGCCTAGATGGACTCACATGTGTGCCTCATATCCACTTCTGATATTAAACCTATTCACATGGGCACATTTATCTTCCTACTCCATCTGCCAACCAGCGGTGTCAAACATCTGTGATAAAAGTCCAAAGGTGAAATGACAGAGATCAAAGAAACCCTGTTTTCTCCTCCTACTTCTTCGAAAGCTGTAATAGCCCCCCCATGCCCTGCATCTTTAACTGTCCCTCACGTACTGCTCAGACAATACACATGCCAAATTAAATGGCATGCTATTTGTGTTGCTGAGAAACAAAATCTTAGCAGATCAATAAACTTGTGTCCAAACAGAAAGCAATGGGAGGATATACTGGCTGTTAATTTGAGGTCATCAGTTGGTGACTATTAAGTATCTAGTCTAAGCAGAAAACAATTGACAGACACCATAGAGAAGATGAGAGAGGGAAAAGAGAACTGAAAGAAAAGTATAGAACATTTCTTTAAAATTTCTTATTAGAATATGCCCATTGTGCATAATAATTGGGGTTTTTGGGCTGAGGATACGACNCGGTGCAGTCCGTGCTGTGCAGGCATGAGGATCCAAGTTTGATTCCCGTACTCACCTGAAAGCCAGGCCTGTCAACGCACATCTGTAACTTGCACACTGGGGAGGGAGAGACTGGTGGACCCCAGGGCTCACTGGCCAGCCCACCTAGCCAAACCTGCAGGCTCCAAGTTCAGTGAGACACTAGCTCAGAGTGCAGAGGGAGGCAGAAAGGAAAAACCTGACATCCACCTCACACCTCTACACGTGTCAACATAGGCATGCACCTCTTCATACATGTGCACACGCCCACAGGAACACATGCAGACACCATGCACACAAACATACACAAAAGAATGGGTTTCACTATGTTACTTTCATATATGTATGTTATATATTTTGATCATTTTTACCCCATGAGTCTCTCTTGTTCCCCTACCCATACCACTGTCTCCTTCCTCTTCCCAAATAGTCCTCATTCTGCGCCAAATGTGGTGGCACTCAGGAGGTAGAGGCAGGTGGATCTTAGTGAGTTCTCACCAAATAGTCTCCTTTCTACTTTTAGGTCTTTGTTTAAAATCCAGATTCTGCGCATGGCAAAAGACATTTACCTTTCTGACTGACTTATTCTGTTGAGCATGTGGCCCTCCTGTTCTATCTAGTCCCCTACAAATGACATAATTTCATTCTTATGATGCAATGNNTCATCNTACANATACTACATTTTCTTTAGCCATTTTTCTGTGAATGGGAACCTAGGCAGATTTCAAACCTTGGGTAATGTGTGTGTCATGTCCAGGGATCTCTGCAGTATGTTAGCACATATCCAGGAGTGCCCAAGATGGGTCATCTCTAGTGTTTTGAAGAGCCTCAATACTGATTCTGTAGTTCATATTCCAATCAGCAGTGAATCAGGGGTCCCCTTCCCCCTACATTATCACCAGNATTTGTTTGATGATAACCAAACCCAGGACCTTGGGCATGATAGGTAAATATTATACATTACATTCTAGCTCTTAAACATCACTTACAATAAGATTTACTTCCTCCGAGTCCTTGATGAAACTAAAACTAAATATTCAGAGTTCCAAGACTTACAATAAATTACTCTCTTATTATCTAAGAGAATTTTTTTGTTTTTTCAAATGTCAATCTAGACTTCCTTGTCAAGAAAAATCTACTTCCATGCTAAAAATGTACATAGTCTGTAAAAATAGTAGATGGTGGCTGCTNAGATGACTTAGTGGCTAAGTGTGCTTGCCTCCAAGCCTGATGACCNGAATTTGATCCCCAGACATACGTGGTGGAAGGAAAGAACTAGGTCTCTCAAGTTGTCATNTGACTTCCACACACATGCCCTGGCGTGTGTGCATATGCGTGTGTAAAATATACAATGAATGAGCTTTGTGTGCTCATCCCAGATAATTCATACCAGGTAGAGGTGGCAAATAACTGCTTTTTACTTCCTATTATGTCAGGAATTTCCCTGGGCATTGAACAAGCAAACATGGGGTGGTTTAAAAGAAGTTCAAGAAATGAATTCATAGATTTAGCTCTAGTTAGTGCATTTTATCGACTCCATTACTGTCTAGTTCATGGCTGTCCAATGTAGTTTCTGACCATGTTTGTGCTCATCTAGACCGATCTTTACAGAAAGGTTGGTGCCAACTTGCCTGTAGTCATGGAAATGAGAAGCATTTTATTGGTGCANGGCAAAGAGCGCTTCACTCAGTCTCTCATAGGCTCATGTTAGGAGGGTTCCCCTGTTAGGAGGGTCCCCATGTTAGGAGGGTTCCCATGTTAGGAGGGTTCCCCTGTTAGGAGGGTCCCCATGTTAGGAGGGTCCGCATTTTAGGAGGGTTCCCATGTTAGGAGGGTTCCCATGTTAGGAGGGTCCCCATGTTAGGAGGGTTCCCATGTTAGGAGGGTTCCTGAGACCATTCCTATGTTCAGAGGAGGAAGAACAATCTAGGCATTAAATAGTGACTCTGCCAGNTTAGGAGGGTTCCCCTGTTAGGAGGGTCCCCATGTTAGGAGGGTTCCCCTGTTAGGAGGGTCCCCATGTTAGGAGGGTTCCCCTGTTAGGAGGGTTCCCATGTTAGGAGGGTTCCTGAGACCATTCCTATGTTCAGAGGAGGAAGAACAATCTAGGCATTAAATAGTGACTCTGCCAGCTTGGTATAGAGCCGTTGTGGCAGAGTTGCTTGGCTTTTTCCATCTGAACTTGGACTGAAGAACTCTTGGTTTCTGAGCAGGTTTAATATCAGAACACAGGAGAGATACAAATGCTTACAAAGCAGTTGACTTTTTTTGGAAAATCTAAACAGTCATTTCCTCTCAGGCACTGAGCTTCTCAGAACACAAGGCCTTTGCCAACTGCCCCAGTTTGCTTTCTATAGCTGAGATAAACAGCATGACCAAAAGCAACCTGGGGAGAAAAGGGTTTGTTTCATCCTACAGCTCACAATCCCTCACTGAGGGAAGTCAGGACAGGAACTCAAGCAGGGCAGGAACCCGGAGCAGGATCTGAAGTAAAGGCCATGAAGGAGTTCTGCTTACTGGCTTGCTCCTCTTGGCTTGCCCAGCCTACTTTCTTGGATACTCAAGACCACCAAGCCAGGCATGGTACCACCAACAGTGGGCTGGGCCTCCTACATCAATCACCAGTTAAGAAAATGCATCAGAAGCTTGCCCACAGGCCAATGCTATGAAGGCAATTCCTCAAACAAGATTTCCTCTTTGGGCTGGAGAGATGCCTCAGAGGTTAAGAGCATTGGCTGCTCTTCNAGAGGTCCTGAGTTCAATTCCCAGCAACCATGTTGATGGCTCACAACCATCTATAATGAGATCTGATGCCCTCTTTTGGCAAGCAGGCAAACATGCAGACAGAACACCNTATTCATAATAAATAAATATTTATAAAAAAGATTTCCTCTTTCCAGATGATGCTAGTCTGTGCCAAGTTGACAAAAAACAGCATACCAACCTGATGAATAAGTAAAATATAAACAAGCTTCATGTTCCACCCTGTGTGCCGAGAGCCAGCCTCTCATAATCCAGCACCATGATGCTTGGACTCCACACTGGACCCACCAGAGAGACCAGGCTTCATCAGTCAGTGTCCAGACTCCTAGGTCTATCACAGGCAAACTCAGCTCCAAAGAAAGTAAATAATCATGCAGGTCATTAGGAAGCCTATGGAAGTACAGATATGTAGCTCTGCCCTGCCCTGCTCTTAATTTGACCAAGAGGCAGAGGTTCCTTACAGCAATGGAGAGAAAAATGATAAAATTGAGCTGTGTTAGTTACACCAAGGGCTTCTGAGGTAGGAGTTCATGCTAACAAACTCTGCTGCAGCCCATGGTCTGCAGTAGCTCCTGCGCTGCTTGAACTGTCTTTTTAGAAGTCACCTGAAGAGAGGCTAACTGTCTCCAACATCTGCTGTGCCACAGAACTACCCCACAACCTGGACATGAGCAAGGCTCTCCCCTGGAAGCCAATAGACCCAGAAGGTCCAGAGCTTGCCCTAACTGGAGCAAAACTAGGCAGTAAGTCTATCTATTTCCTTCCTTGGGGCTTTCCCACCCATGCTCAGTGACTTCAAAGTGACCCGGGTCTTGTTTGGGTGGGGTATGAAGATAATCTATGAAACTCATTTGTGAAGGTATTTTGTATATGATCTAACAAATAAAGCTTGCCTGAAGATCAGGGNAAAGCCAGCCACTAGTTAACCAAAGAGGCCAGGCAATGGTGCCACACACCTTTAATGCCAGCACTCAGGAGGCAGAGGCAGACGGCTCTCTGTGAGTTCAAGGCCACCCTGGGCTACACAAGATTGATACAGTCTAAAAGAGAAATAGAGGCCAGGCAGTGGTGGCACGCACCTTTAATCCCAGCACTAGGGATCTCACACCTTTAATCCCAGCACTAGGGAAGTAGAGACAGGAAGTGATATGGCTCTAGCGGAGAGAGGAATATAAGGCAGGAAGAGACAGGAGCTCAGTCCTTTCGTCTGAGGATTTCAGAGAGGTAAGAACTAGTGGTTGGCTGCTCTGCTTCTCTGATCTTTCAGCTTTCACCCTGATATCTGACTCCAGGGTTTTATTACTAAGACCAGTTAGAATTCACGCTACACTCATTCACATTCACATGTAAATGACCCAAATGT
The DNA here is from genome assembly GCA_001675575.1 of Neotoma lepida. Classification (NCBI taxonomy): domain Eukaryota; kingdom Metazoa; phylum Chordata; class Mammalia; order Rodentia; family Cricetidae; genus Neotoma; species Neotoma lepida. Next base: position 460,277 of record LZPO01044416.1, on the reverse strand, counting down.
GCTATCCAGGTTAAGTTCTGCAGAAGCGGGGTGATGTTCAATGGTGGGGTTCTGGGTTCAGTGGCCTTGTGTGGAGACAATGTATCATACTCTTAGAAGATCTTTTCCATTTCCCAAAATTAAGTTTCCTCTCCAGGCAGGGCTAGAACTTTGCTGTGTTCTAAGGTAAGCCAGATCCGAAGTTCCAAGATGGTTCTGTTTCCAGACTTAAATGGCTCTCACTGCTGCACTAGAGCACACNGAGCCTCTGGTATCCTCTATCTCCTTTCAAATAGAGTCCAACCCCCAATGGTTCGGAGATAGGGGGAAAGTAAGAGTTGGAAGTGCCTATAATGGAAAATTAATTTGCCCAGGGTGAGGCTGACTCCAAGTATCCATTTGGGAAAGTTGCCTGGGCATTTTCATTAATTCTACCTCCCCTCTGTCCACCTTCCTGCCATCAACTGGAAATAACATTTCACTGGGTAAGTTTTTCATTTTTACAAGACCGTGTTCTTTCACTAAACTTATTTATCTAGCAGAGCCCTGATGTGATGTAATTTGAGTAAGGACAACACTGAGTTGGTGTAATTATTTCTTAATATTTAAAAGCTCCCTTGCTTAATGTGTTTCGGAGACAAGCTGTTAAATCATTAGGGATGGTGTTTTGCAGCCTTTTTCTAAGCAGCAGCTAATGTGGACTTGAGCTGTTGGGCCAGAAGACCACCCTGGCTCTGCTCCCCATTAGCATGCTGGTAATGAGCAGGCCCACTCTGACAGGTCTTACTGCCAGACTTACATTTGACAGATGTGATAATAATTGAAAACTTTTATTTAAAAAGGAAAAGTAAGGGAAGTTTATGGTGTGCTCTACAAGCTGAAAAAGGAGAGGAAACTTCTGGAAGCTCGTGCCCATAGCGAGCTCCTTTGGATGGTGGTGTGAGACTTCNGGATAGAAGAACAGGATAAAAATAATTTACCTACAGGACTCCGAGCTGACCATCCCAGAGATGCTGGTACGTCAGCATTTACTGCAGCACTGTTCACAAGAGCTGAGTTATGGATCCACCTGGGTGTCCACAACAGAGGAGCACACAAGGAAACATGATACATACACAATGGGCTATTTTTCCNCCATAAATAAGAATGAAATTATGTCATTTGCAGGAAAATGGTGCCACTAGAGACCGTCATGTTAAGTGAATTAAGTTTGTTTCTGGCCAATATCTTTCTTTCTCATTTGTGGTTACTAGAATTTGTGGGATATGTAACTACGTGTATATGTGGCGTGAGAGCAGAAGTGGAATGACAGGGATGGAAGATGACAGACAGGAGAGAGGGGGCAAGTGGGGGAGGGTGGGTGAATATGCTCAATGCTAGCATTTACTTGTGTAAAAGCATCCTTGTGGACAGTGAACGCACACAATGAGAATGTTTTAGGTACTAAAATATTAATGTGTGGTTCTGGAGAATAAGACCCAGAGTAAGGCATGGTTGACATGGCGTAATGAAGCTATTTCCAGAACATCAGTGTCCCCATTATGTGGACTGTTCTATTGCTCTGACAAGTTACCACAGACAGTGGCCAAAGTNCTGGATGTGAAGTACCAGTGAGGTGGGTCTCGTAAGGACTCTCATCCTCTCTGCAGGCAGTCGACATCTTGCCCTTAGGAAGAAAGCTCTGGTGCCTCTTCTACTCCTCATAAGGGCATTAATTCTATCACAGGGGCTCCATCTCCCTGACCTATGCTGAACTTAAACAACCTCCCAAAGGCCACACTCCTAATACTATTGTGTTGGGGGTTGGGGCTTCTCCGTGTGGATTTGCCAGGGAGGTAGAGTGCAGTTGTGATAAATCACATGATTCTGGGCTGTCAGGGAGATGCAAGTGAGCTGCTGGTGGCTTGANCAGAAGGAATCACCATGGAATGAGTTGTTGAGTGGTTTGCTTTCTGTTCCTCTCCCTAACACGATGNTTCCCTAGCTACTGGGTGAGCCATTGGAAAAATGAGAAACACAGGAGCCAGAGATTCAGGCCGAGGTGTTCGTTGAAGGATCGCCACCATGGATGATGTTCATGGTCAAGCCGGACAAGTCTACGGATGGAAATGAGAGACACCCATGAAGACAGGAGCATCATCTCACATTTCTAAGCCACAGCTGCACTGTGCTGTCTCATGCACACTGTCCCATGTGTGGGTCATCTGGTGACCTTCAAGAGTCATGGTGCTAATGGACTGGTGCAGAGGAACAGAGGAGCCACCAGCCTGGAAAGACATTAACCTTGACACAAACACCACCAGTTCTTTCAGCAGACATTAAACAGGTGCATGGGGGAACATCAAAATTGCTCCCTAAACCCAGAGCCTATGGAGGGAAGAGATTTCAACTCTAGTCTAGCATATCNTTCAGATCAGAATCAAGTGACTTCTTCAGCGTTAGTGGACCTCAGATGTGGGGGTTTCAGGAACTGCACATTGAAGGATTCCTGGGTGGAGGAGAGAAAGCTCAAGCCGGCTCTTACTGCCTAGGGCGCTCTTCTCAGGCCCCTGTTCCCGGCAGCCTCCATCTCCACTCCCTCGTCCTAACCAACTATTGAGCAGTGCAGTGACTTCTGTTGAGCGAGCTCTCTCTTCTCACCTCTGCTCTGTTGGGATTGTTACTTTGTCATCTTCGCCGCACCTTAATGCAGCCCCTTCTGCATGAACTGATGACAGTGACACAGTTATGATGTCCTGCTAAGAGACCCAGCAATGTGCAAGGGGAAAGAACCCCCTTAAAATGGCACGAACACACACTCAGCAAGTTNTAAAATATGTAGTTTATCTTCTCTTTATCTCATCTCTGAGATGTATTTGTAACTCCATAGATGAACTCACCAGAACTCACTGAAAAAGGAGGACTGGGGCAGGTGGGTGTGCTAAATGTTGAGCCTTTGAGATTTTGAAGCCTATCATTGTAGGGGCTATTTTCCTCTGAGGCAGGCCTCTGGGAAGGGAAGAAAATAATTTGGATAAGGAGAGGTGGCCATTTAAAGGTCAAACAGCTATGGTACCGGGTTACCAAACAGAAAGGCTCTTAGGTTTCTTATCCCAGGTNCACTTTCCAAAGAAGGCCAAGGACTGTGGCACGAATAGAGAGACACTACANAGGCTCAATGCTTTTTGTGGTTTGGGTGCCCTCCATTATTGTATTGATCNACTCCCTGCTGCAAACTGGGAGTTCAAATGCAGAAAGGGCAAAGGTCCAGTCTCTCCNTGAAGGTGTGTGAGCTGTAAGGGAGCTGCCAAGCCCCTTCAGCATTTGTAAGAAACAGAAAGAAAGCAAAGGAGAGACCCTCTCTTCTGTCTGCTGTGTGGGGAGGGGAC
>LZPO01044416.1:430237-446698 GCA_001675575.1 Neotoma lepida | reverse complement strand
GTGTAGGTCCTGGGAATCAAACACAGGTCCTCAGGCTTGGTAACAGCACCTTTATCCACTGAGCCGTCTTGCTGGCCCCTTACTACTTTTTCTTATTATAGTTTGTCTCTCCCGTTAAGGTTCCCTAAAGAGTGCAGGCTCGCTACAAGGAGGAATATAAATGCTTTACTAACTAGAACAGAATCTCACATGAATGATCAAAAGACTAATACTTGAGAATGAGTTATGAGTAAATAAGATAAACACTGGCAACAGAGGAGAGTTGCCTGCCCAAGGCTCTACAAGGGGCAGAGCCANGCCCAGGCCTTCGGCATGACTGGAAACTGCCACTAAAATAAGTCTCGTTCCTTTTCTTCTCCATCAGCTCTCCCCATTTATCCTGGTCTCTCCANCCTGTGTTCTTCAGAAATACAAACATTAGCCAAGCTGTTTTCAGTAAACTCTTGTAGGACCATAGGCTTCTTTACAAGGATGGCTGGAGATGGTAACTTGGTTACCACAAATGATGACTCTCAAATTTTAATGAGGAATATAATCAATCACTAAGGAGGAAGAATTGGGGAGCTAATTCAGAGGACAGGGACACTGGCCACTGAGATGATGCATATTCCTTCCTCAGACCATAGCGGGGAGGTGGAGCCACCTTGCAGAACTGGGCTAGCCTCCATCCACAGGTGCATTGAATGAGCAGCCCACAAAGCTGTTACACACACATTTCTGCCTCATAGACTTCCAAACAGATTAGCAGGCAAGGCTCTTTTCTAGCCATATTTTACAAAAGAAAAATACAGAGTTTCAGAATGGCTACATGATGTTGCCCAAGATGCCTGGCATATGCAGCAAAGATGAGATGTAGCCAGTGGCTTCTGAATCCTAGTTCGATGTCTCCAATCACCAAACTACCACAGAATCCCACTGCCATGCTGTGCCTTTGACAGTAGGAAGCATAGAAATAGGGAAATATATCTCAATAGAGGGAAACAACTANGAAGTATAGTAGAGGAGGGAGAAATATCTTTGTAATCAAAATGAAACAATTTTATAGTAGGTCAGAATGCTAGGTGCTATGGAAGGGAGAGGGAGTCGGGGGGCAGGAGGGGAAGGAAGAGGGAAGGGGGGAAAGAAAAGAAAAAAGAGAGAAAGAAAACTTTAAAAAATAACCTCGCATTTGGGATACTTTGTCTCTGGCCTAGTTTCCCCACCAGGCTTCCTTTCCACCTCTGCTTTCCCTCCATCTCTTCCTCCCTGAGGTGATGGACCACATTGGAACCACCTTGCAGAGCTGATTGCCCAACTGAATAGTGAAGAATAACATACTTTCTTGGCTCAAAATTCTAGAGTCCTGTCCCCTAGTGAGTGATCCCAATTGTTTGATAGTGTGATTATAAGTTTCTCTTGACTACGTCATCAAATCTCAAAATACAGCAAGGTGTTATTCCTGTTTTTCAATGAGAAAGATGAGTACTTTGTCTGATTCCATCGGGTCTTATGATTACAAACCAACGTAGCCCCTTGCCCATGGNAGGCACTGCTGATAGCTCATAGTAGGTTTGCTACCGACTCTTTCTAGCCCTGCTCATCAGGCTGCTGCTTGCTCTTGGTTAGGGCTAGCATGAAGATAAAGGCAGGTGCCACTGTTGTGCAACATTGTTGTAGATACCATCTCTGTGGACCTGATTCACGGTCCTAGAGAGATCATGATTTTGCGTGGGGTTGATTTCCTTATTTGGGGGTTTTGTCACAGTCCCAATATTTCAAGAACAGACCCACTGATGCCTCTACAGGTGTTCTTTCCCATCTCATCCAAAACAGCCTGTGAGGTGCCTGGGCGTGACCTCCTACCCTAGGCNACCTTGGCATAGAGAGCAGTGGGGTTTTCAGTATGAACTCTGCCAGTACCGGGTCATAAAGCTGCAAGGCTGACCCCTAGAGCAGAAAAGAGAAATGGATCAAAGGTTGGCTGCAGTTGAGGAGGGGGAGCATTAGATCAAGCCACAGATGGGAGGCTTTGCGCTTGGTGACAGCCATCAGCAGCTTTGCCTGTTTTATAGCTCTCACTTTCCCAAAGTTTGTCACCTGTTACTTCATCCACATCAGATATCCTCAAGCCCTGAGTANGGAGGGTGAGGGAAAGAAGCTCCTCACTGATGGTGTCAGATGGTAAGTTTCACAGANNTGGGGAAGGGAGCAGCGGCGCTCCCTTGACAGACTTGAGAGTTTGGGTTGTTGTACCTTGTATCTCAGGCAAACAGTACTNGCCTGTTCCATATTGAAAAGCAGCACCCACTTAACACNCTCCAATTTCCATCCATGGGTCAGTCATGGAACTACAGCACTGGGCTCTTATCACTTGCCTTTGACTCAGTTCTGCCGCCTGCTTGCGGTCTCCTCTGCAAGGGAGGACCTCCAGGAGCAACTGTTTTAAATACAGGTGTCCATGGTGAGCTCTGGGTGGTGAACTCAGATGTGGGTAGGACTCAGGCATTGTATCTTTACAAAAGTCCTTGGAAAAATCAGAATGCTGGCCTGGGTGAGCCCTAGGACTCCCCCAGGGCTCTGACCAACTTCATGTTCCCAAGAGATCTGTGGTCCAGAACTAATCAGTGAGCTTCATTTGCTAAACTCCGCTTTAACGTATTCAGTTTGAAGGTCCTCTGAGGTCCTCAGCTTTCATTAGGTGCTTGGGAAAGACAGCACAGAACTGGCCTCCCCTTGGTGGCTGGGGGCGGGGTTTGCAATGTCGACTGGCTGTCAGTGTCAAGTGGGGGGAGCTCCAGGGAGGAGAAAGACGGTGAACATCAGCCAGTAATTAGCCCAGTGGCCAGGCTAGCAGAGGTCACAGCACTCACCTCCAAGTGTAGCCTCTTCCTGCTGCTCCATGTGGAGGAGCAAGGCCTTGTTGTGATTTCAGGTTTTGTTTTTTCACCCTGCGACTCCCAACAACAAAGAGGAACTTCTCAAGGAAACTCTACACTGGAATTCAAAAGGAACAATAGCATTGGATTTGATTTGTTTAATTCTGAAATCAAGGTCACTGGAAAGTACTATGGCTCTTATTTGTGTGGTTTGAGGGGATTTTTTTTTTTTTTTGGCAACATCTTTCTTTTCATTTGATGGTCCTGTCATCCCCAGAACTGTGTATGTTACTGATCCTGCCTGTATTCAAAGCCGTTATTAAGTGGACTCTTTTAGATTTTAGAGAAATGATAATGGTTCCAGAGATGACAGAACGTGGCAGCTGGTGACAAAAAAAAACCCTTGATAAGACGACAACAGCAAATCAAACTACCGCCACTTTTCCGTTTCATGTTTGTTAATACCACCTCGCCTTTTGAAGTTTAAAGCAAGGTTCAAAAAAGCCAGGTGCTGAATCATAATATTAAAGCAAGCAAGGAGCTCCATGAAAGCCGGCAGATCTGAGAGGGAAGCNACAAACACAGCTTTCAACTGCCTTTTGTCGGCCCTGCTGCAGATGTCACCAGCGGTTCTCCCAGCAGAGAGTTCGGCTTGTAGCAGCGCCTCTGGCTGATTCCCGTGCTGCGTTTCAAGTGTCAATCAAAAAGGAAGGACGCAGCTTAGGTCCTGGTCATTGTCCTGTGAAAAGAGCCAAGCGTTTAACATTGATTTAGCTCCCTCAATATACAAAGCTGGAGCCAGCTTTGTGCATCGAAAGGGCCTTTGGCAAGGTTGCTTGTAGAGCAATTCCGTCGCGTCCCACGCGCCTTGGCATAGCTGTCAGGCTGCGGTGTCTGGAGCCCCATGAAAAGTTGTTCAGGACTGACTGAGCAAATTGGGAAGAAAGAACATGTTGTCTCAAAGAGTGGGGTCTGTTGTGGCAAAGGCCTCTTTGCATCTCTTGGTCTAGAGGAACATTGGAAATAATCGCCATGAATACCCAGCGCCTTGAGCAGGGTGTTAGAGCAAGCTAGGATGGAAGCTGGAAAAGACCCCAGAACCCAGGGAACACTTGGTTCCCATGTTCCTGTTTGCAGCTTGTGTGGCCTTTCAGGGCTGAGAGCTCAGGCCAGTTGGCTGCGCACCTCACTTGTTTCCGTTTCCTGTGAACAGGCTCTAGTTTAGCCAGACCAAGGGGGAAACAACGGCACTCTCAGGCTTAGCGGAACGATCTTGCTGCTTCTCTGTGTTGGATTCTTTGTCTGCCTCCTTATCTTCACTTCTCTTCCTCTTCCTTCTCTTCTTCCTCTTCCCTTCATAGTTTGTGTGTGTGTGCATGTGTGTGTGTGTGCATGTGTGTGTGTGTGTGTGTACGTGTGTGTGTTCATATGTATTGGGGGGATGAATGCACATACATATGCATGAAGAGGCCAGAGAACAACCTTGGGTAGCACTCCTTGGGAATTGCCCACCTTAATTTTTGAGACAGAATCTTTTGTTGGGACCTGGAACTCACCAATTAGGATAGGTTAGAACCCCAAGGATCCCCCCTCCACTTCTGCCTCTCCAATAGACTCATAGTCTAGGTCTTGTCCACTGTGTTGATGTACTCACTCACCAGGTTTTATGTGAGTTCAGGAGATGGAACACTCCTGAGTCTTCAGGCTTGGGCAGCAGGGACTTCATGACTGTCCTGTCCCCCTAGGCCCTCGCCACATTTCTCTCAGCTTCTGTGTTCCTACCCAATTGCAGAATTACTTTTCAACTTCTTATTCACAGCCTACCAAGCCCAAGGAATGTTCTTAAGATGTACCCCAACCCAANGATGGTTCAACACGACCATTTTCCTCCACCTATAATGGCAGATGCCATGCTTCAAACATTGGATGTTAGTATTTCTGTAGACTGGTGAAAATGGTCCATGATCTCACTGCTCTGCTGCTGAGCTGTGATGCTCTGGAGGTCAAGTGAGTTGGGTACCTTGTCAGCTTAGAGTGTTTGTGTATGTGTCTGTGTGTACACATGTATGCAGGTCCACATGTGCAAGTGTGCATTTAGAGGCCAGAGGACAACCCACATATCATTTCTTAGCTGTCATCTATCTTGTTTTATGAGACAAAGTTTCACTAGCCTAGGGNTCACCAAATAGCTCTGACCAGTGAGTTCCAGGGATCCTCCTGTCTCCAACCACTTTCTGTGTGGTTGGATTGGAGTTCTAGGATGATTCGGTGCTCATAATAGCATGCATCACTTCTCCTTTGAGTCCTAAGAATCAGGGCACCTAGTCCATCGTTTCTGCCCCTTCAAGAGACAGACATTAAGATGGCTGGTCCTCAACATAGGAGCAAATTCTATTCCTAAGTGAAGGACCTGACCGTAGTGGACTGTCCATGAACAAGGCATAAACCTTTGTTTGTGAAACTACTGCTCTAGAGTCTTGTTCATTGTGTTTGACATACTCAGTTTGTTCGAAATAGCCTGATCGGGCACTTCTCTACAAAGGGTGGTGTGGAAATCTTGGCTAGGCACAGAGCTTTTTCCAACAGCTGCACTAACCTGTGTAAATACAGTAAGATGATAAATGGAAACACAACAACACAAAGTGGTTCATTTTCCATGTAGCCAAAGTTTGGAGTCCTCAGTAGTGAACTGCCTGTCCTATGAGGGACCCCCTCTTCTTTGATGCCCACCCACATCCCTCACTGCCTTGCCAAATCACCATATCGCTGCACCTGCCTGCCCACACCATGACTAAGAATTAACTAAACCATCTGCCTCATCCACTCTTGAACCTACATCAGTGAGTTTGACACAGGGACAACATGTCAACCTTGCCAGGGACTGCTGCTGCTGAGTCTGAGCTCCCAGCCTCAGCTGCCCTGCAATACCAATTGGCAGCATGTGTCTTCCACCAGTTTCCTCTTCTGTCCTCTTAGGAGGCCACATTGCTCCCAGGCTTCTTGCTCTCATCTCTAAGGATTCTTCCTTTCATCCAAGGACAACCAACATGCCAGCCTTCTGCCTCCTGTCATCTTGGACTTTGCTCAATCTGTTATTTTTGTTTGTTTCTAGAATTTCCATCTTTGGTGGCTCTCTGTCTACTCAGACTATAAACCAAACATTCTTTGTACACCTTTGGCTAAAGTAGTCTACTCTCATACCATCCCTTTTCTCAGTCCTTTGCTAGTCCTTTGTTCACAAAAATCCACCTTCTGTCTTTTCTATTTAAACTGTTCTGGTGAAAGCCACCAAGACCTCCATGACCTCCAAGTGGTACAGGTGCCTGCAGTTTTTCATTTTATGTGTGCCATGTAAAACCTTCAATACCACCTTCTCTCCTGTTTTTTCAAACTTGTTTCCCAGGATATTGATGTCCCCTTTCTTGCCACTGTTATCTGGCTTCCCTTTCTCAATCTGATGTCTCATATTCCTGCTCCTTCNGACAAAATCCCTCCCCCAAATGCAATCTTTCAATATCTAACTGTGAGCATCTACTTTTCTAACTGTGGAGGGGGAAGAAGGACNTAGAAACTCAAAATTACCAACAGGATGAGGGATGTGCTTGTGCTGCCTGTGGTTCCATGGGGAGATCTCAGTTTCTCCAACGCAACTGGGTTGTAGAGTTCTGAAGGAGACCTGACACATTTCGCCACACAGCTGGATTGCTACCAACTTTGATAGTGCTAGGTCTCTGTTCAGAGTGCCTATAAATGGGGAATCTCAGATCTGTGGCATCCCTTGTTCTTCCTGGTGGTTAGAGGAACAGGGTNAGGGATGGAGAGACAGTTTGCATCTTGGCCAAATGCAACATGAATTTCTAGGCTCGGATTTCGGACAAGTCTATAATAGGTCAAGCTAAATATCTTTTTTTAGCTCCTTTCTAGAATATTTTTAAGATCATCTTGCTTGATCCTTCTTTCTGTCTTGCATCTTTCTATGGAAGAATTATTTATTGCTTCTCAGCAATTTCAGCAACCGAAACTTAAGATCACTTAGTAAACTTANATGTGAGTGTTTTGTTCCAATTTAACTCTAAAATGCCTTAGACAGGAGACATGTTCTCTCTGCCTGATAACTCTATATGCTCATGCCCAGACATCCACTCAGACACACACCTACAGTAACAAAGATGTCATTTTAAGGGAACTAGGGGAGCCACCTTCTCATTCTTAAACTCCTTACTTTGTTTGAAGTTAAGTGTTAGTGAGAAGGTATTTTAAGAATACATTAACATCAACAATCAGTTGACCTTAAATANAGGTTATTTTCTGTCATGTGGACGGGTCTCCTCTAACTAATCAAGTTGAAGTTCTTCAGGGCAAAGACTGAGCCGGGGATTATAGGTCAGTTGGTGGAGTGCTTGCCTTGAATGCATGAGGCTTCAACAACACAAAATGGAAAGAAAGAAGGGAAGAAGGGAGGAAGGGAAGGAGGGATGGGAGGCGGGAGAATAAGAAAGACAGCCACTACGTCTTCCTGGAGAAGCAATCCTGTCTGAACACTGCAGGGCTAGCTCCTGTCTAAGTTGCCAGCCTGTACTACGGCTCTAGAACTTGGCAGCACCCACTGTCATGTAAGGCAATCCCCTCAAGCCAATGATAATGGTTACGTTCATACTTATTGTGTATGTTTATATGTTCTACATGCGTACATTCCTGTGCTCCCATATCTCTAGAGACCCTCACGTGACACAGCTATACACCAGGATCTGCCCCAAGGAGTAGGAAGGGAGCAGTGAGTTTGGGGCGCAAAAGAAAAGGAGGAAGAAATTCCAAACATTCCTGTATTCAACAGCCAAAAAGTTAAGGACCTCGTATGTAGGTGAGTCACTGGGATGTGAAATAGGTCTGAGGTGCAATGTTGAATAAAAGAATGTGTTTCCCTGGCAACAGATAACGTGTGACAGAAGCCACCAGGCCAAGGAGGGTGTCAGAATAGAAGTGAGATGGCCCATAAACTCTAGTTTACATTTTACCAAGCCATCCAGGCTTGGATCTCAGACAAGGCCAGGAGGGGACAAAGGCAAGGATTGATGTGCCCATTTCACTGATCAGAAGATAAGGACCCCCAGGTGACCACAAAGGAGTGTCACCTGAAAGACAAAGGCTGAGTCTCAAGAGGCTGAATTCCCATCAATTCCCATCAAACTCTCCAGTACCTGCCACTGACTACATCAGCTCTGGGCTCCTGTGGAAGACACCTGGCTGGTCAAAAGCTATACACCCCAATGACGTCCTGCATGAAGCCCTGGGCTTGAGGAGTAGCTCCTGGGACACCAACTGAGAAAGGCTTTGGAGGACACAGAGCCTATAGAGGGGCAGCTGAGCGGTGGCAACCGAAGTTACCCATCGGCACAAACAGCTGGGGAGCCATCTGTCTGGGAGAAGCTTCCTGCCCACGCCGTGCCCCCTCCTCCTGCATCTGTGAGAGGCCTGGCGGCTGACAGAGGCNCTCTGCACAGAGGGAACAGAAGGGAACCCGCTGGCCCTTGGATAACCTTGGCCTCATTAGCATTGAACCGAAGCCCACGGGTGCTATTGACTTCTAGTAAATATCCACCCACCAAGATGTCCCCAAGCCCTGCCCAGGGGTGTTCGGACACCAAGCAAGGCTTCTCCATCCTCTGTCCCAGGCTCTGTCGGTGCTCCTCACCCCTCCCCATGCAGCCATGAGAAGCCTCTCCATCCTCCTGGGAGGAGGGAGGGGAGCAGGAAACTTGAGCTGTCATCTCCCTGCAAACCTTCCATTCTCTCCCTCCAAAAGGCCAAACAAATAAACCCTAGAAAAGCAGTTCTGCACGTGAAGTGTACACCATTGTATTTCCAACTGCTTTGAAAAACTTTTATTTTTGTACAGCAAATGACACATTATCTTCCTGGAGGTCAGGGAATAATGCNGTGGATTCTTGCAACACTGTGAGAGTTAATGTTTCTATTTGCCATTGTGTCCTGTGCAAAGAAAGGCGGCCGGGCACCTGGGGTTGCCACAACACACAGCNCGGAGATGGTCGAATCCACCAGAAGTGCTTTGATAATATTGAACACTATTGTGCAGGCGGTGGCTCCCTCCTTGCCTGCCATGCATAATGGGCTTCCGAGTGCTAAGGAGATAAACGATGCCATCCTTGGAGTGTCAAAGGTAGAACTCTCCAGAAGCTACATTCAGAATCGGCACGAACTTAAGGACTTCGGTTTTTTAATAGTAATTGAAATATATAATTCAATAGAAGTGTCACTCTAATATAATAATTGCCAAAGAAATTGAGCCACAGGAAAGTACTGTAAATTGCAATTTTCCTTTATTACAGTGTGTGGAGATGGTAATGTTTTCTCATCAAGAAAGACCCCTGGATATCTCCCCTTCCTATCTTTCGAGCATTTGTCCTCATGCGTGTTGCCCTCTTGAGAGATACCCNTGCTGATTCTTAGATTTCCCTTAGACGTAGTTGGCCCTCTTAAAAATGCTTATCACCGAGAAGAATGTATATTAACTGCCTTGGCGGAAGCTTCCTAAGGCAGACTCCAGCTAATCTCTTTATTGTCGGGTGTCAGCCACCTGACGTTCTACCTCAAACATTGTCTTTGCTTTTGTGTAGGAAAGCGTTAGAGGGGTGCTTTGTGNAGCCAAATGGCCCCATGAATCAGGGTTGCCTTTCCTGTCTTCACATGACTTTCTTAAAATGAAATCATATTTATGGAGGACGTATTCTAATACCTCTGAAGTGAGTTTGGGACTTAGAGGGGGAACAGAATAAGGAAACATTTCTCTCCCTGCAGGAAGCCATGGCTCAGGGCTACCCTCATTGTAGTCAGTATCATCTGATTATTGATAGAAATCTAAGCAGACACCCCTCCCCCAAATCTGGTGNAAATGTATAACATACTGATTTTTATAACACNTCTATCACCCNTTATCTTTTTGCCCTGGGGTACAGGGCCANTGTTGTGGCCATACTCNCTTNCTTCTAGGTGCCCACATCAAATTACTTCTAGGGACCACAAGGGACAGTGCTGGCTTGAGATAGGAGGTCCCTGCAACAAAATGTACCCACAAAACTCCTAGAAAAGACACCAGATACAACCAGCTGGAGTTCAGCGGANTCCTTAGTCCCCTAGAAGCTTTGTATTCAGGGGAGGAAGAAAACTGGAGTGGGTGTGGGCTGATGTAAGGACAAAGAAAGATCAAGGTGAAGGCTATAAAAGAAAGAAAGGGAGAAAAACACTGGGAGGAAAAGGCCACATGCTTCATGGTCCCTGACAGAGTGAGCAGGGCCNAGGGAGACAGAGCGCACATTCTTTCTGGATATCTGAAGACCAACAATGGCAGCAGAAAGTACCAAAGTGAAGACAGTTGCCTTAAGTGGTCAAGATTGTATTATTGTCCCCATTTTCTGGATTTCCTACAATGTGCTATTTGTATAATAGAAGAAATGAGACATTAATGGAAAGTAATAGAAACCCATTGCCCAGCACCCCAGCTTTGTATTCAAGTCCAAGGCTAGGATCAATGAAAGGAGAGCTTTAACTGCAGCCGGACATGGTTGGTGATGTCACCCGGTACACAACAGGCTTGAAGGATGAGCTAGAGCAGCTTGGGAGTCAAAGACCTACTTTTCACTGATAAGCTGACCCCATGTAGCAATCCTGGAAAGCCAGCCACTGCGGAAGCAGCCTGTAACAAACCCTAATTGAAGCATTTTAGATGTTGTATTTTGTTTTGTTTTGTTTTTTAATGAAAATTCCTTCCCCTTAAAAAAACACAGATCTGGTATGTCAGTTAACCTCAACGGTCAAATGATGAGATCTAAATGAGACTCACTCGGGAGACAGGACTCTGGGATTAATTGAGTTGGGTTAATTGAGATTGAAGGACTGCCCACTGTAGGTGGCACCATTCCCTGGGCTGAGATATGAGATCTGTCAAAAGGACAAAGTGAGCTGAATATAGGCATTCACTATCTCTGTTTCCTGACTACGGGTGCTCCTGTCTCCATCCCTTCCCTGCTGTGATGGACTGCACCCTGGCGCTGTGAGACAGAACAAATCTCTCATCCATTACGTTGATTTTGCCAGGAAAAGTGGGCACAGGAGCCCACTTATAATCTCATTTCCTTGGGAGGTGGAGGGAGGAAGGAAGGGAATAGGCAGTGTCGGGGCTACATAACAAGTTCCAAACCAGCCTCAGCTACAATCAATCAGTCAAACAAACACCGCAGCCATCTCTACGTGATGGCTTGAATTGTAGTCACAGAGGGGAAATAAATCTTGCCCCAATCAAGGATGAGAGGAAAAGTTAAAAGAAAAATTCTTATACGTGCATATATCGGTCATCAAGATTTGGTATGTACAGCTCACATCTACTTGGTTTTAGTGGGGCTCCCTGGAGGGTGTAATAAACAAGTGTCGTCCCTAACCCAAAGCATCCCCATATGAGGTGAGTGACAGAATTAAGAGCAACATCCTGGCCTCGGATGTCACCCAAACTTGGGTTTTCATCCCCCCTTGGCATCTGACTTAACGCTGTAGAACCGCAGTGGTATCTACGGATAAGCATGGAGGAGTCCCCTGCCTTGTTGGGTCACTCTGAGAATAAAAGGGGCTGGACCTTCCTTCTGACTGTGGCATTCTGTCCACTCCTGTGTGTCTCATTGGCCGGAGTCTATGAGGAAACAAGGTAGGACTCTTTGAGGTATCATCCTTGTTATCGCATACATTTATATCTGCCGCTGGTCAGTTCACATCCCCCATATACATTCAAAGTCATGTGACACACACACGCTTAACAAATTCATGCATGTGAATGGCATAGCTCAAAGTGTAGATCATGGGTCCAAATCACCACACACTTATTGAGGCCAGAATTGAAAATTTAAAAAACACAGCTGAATTCTGGTGTCCAGATTGATCGCACCCAAAAGACATGCCTAGCTGTGAGGGGAGCTACCATTCAGACTCGGTGACCATCACTCCTTAGGGGTGCACCCCAAGGCTCATACAGGACAGCACAGAATTGGAGATCACAGATGTATTCTCTCCTGAACCACATCTCCATCTAACACACAGTCAAGAGTGCTTCTGCTTCAATAAGATCTGACCACAAGGCACGACTTCTGTTTATTTTAAAAATATTCTTTACATTCATCAACACACATTATCAAACCATTTTGTTCACTTCCACTTGGTAAAAGTGTTTGTGGCTGCCTGACCCAGCACCTGCCACTTCCCTTTCTCTTTCTCTTTCTGCTTTTTGCTTAAATTTCTTTTATTTCTATCCTTTTCCAAAAGGAATTCACTGTGGTGATGTACCACATGACTGGCTGCTGCCCCCATCGCTTCCCTTCTTTCCTGGACTCACTCGTGCATTTGAAGGTAAAGGGACAGAAAAGGTAGGCTGTGGGCCCTTGTCCTCAGAACATTGGGAAGGTCTCTCTCTCCCTTTCACAAGTGGCACTCCTCTTTCAGATTTCTGCCTGAGCTCTTCTCTCCTCCCTTCACACACCCTCTGGCCCAACGACCACTGCAAGCGCCAGTGCCTTGGGGAGATTTAAACCTGCAGATTACCACCTTTCATCTCTTGAATCATAATCTTGTTGAAGACAGTACATGATTAAAAAAAAAACTTGCTCCTGTAGTGATCTTTATCTGTTATAAAAATTCAAAAACTACCTTTCAAATCCCTTTCCGCAAACTCGGTCTCCATCTCCCTCTTCTCTGCTTCTTCCCCTCGGTTTCGTCCTAATTACCAGCCAGCGGGTGGATGCTACTGCTACTTCCATGCTCTCGCGCTCCGGATCCCTAATCACGTCCATTGTGCTCCTCAAAGCAGAGTCAAGAATTGCTGCCTTTCTGTGCCCCCTCTCTCCCGACATTGTAGAAGGAAGCAGGTTCCTGCAGCTTTTGTTGTCTCCACTTCTGGGCTAAGCTCCATTTGCTGGTGAACGGGCCTTGTCTTCACTCCCCCCTCTAAATACTGTAACATTCAGCATCCTTTCATGTCCGTGCTTTTAAAGTAAATCTTTGGACAATTAAAGACATGAAATGGATAAATAGAGTTCTGTGGGCGTTGTTCTCTCCTTTTTAGAGGTTTAATCACACTTAATGGCTCTCTTCAAAACTTGAATTTTCCATTTTGGTGTTTTGACTCCATTGAAAGAGTTTACTAATATTCTTTCAAAAGTATTCTCTGCTCAAATGAGCTATTCAATAAAGTTTTGTGCCACGCTATAGGATTTACTCTAAATGGAAAATAATTTAAAGGGAGATCAGAGTTGGTGGGGGGGAGGTGTGCCATCCCGTGCCACAGGTTTTGTGAGCCAAATCGTAATCACCAATATAGAATGCGTGAAGAGTAGTGAAAAGACAAGGATTATTTAGGTATAAGGGAGACTATTTCAAACGAGATTTCAATATCTTCCTTTCCTTGAAGATGGCCAATTGTTCAGCCTTATGTGTCCATAAATAGGAAGTTGGTAACCCTCATCATTCTCCCACCCCTCGGCACTTTCTCCTCCTCTGTATTTTTTTTCTCCCTGAAGTCAGGGAAGCTGAGTTTGTGGATAGTCTCCTGAATCACATTCTCAATACACAGCTGCAATTCTTCCCTGACTTGCTCTTGCTAGGGTAGCCTGCTCTTGTCACCGTCAGGAGGAGGAAGCCGGCTGGACACTGAGTTCCCCCTAGGTCATAGTCACCATCCAAGTGATAAAATTTGCCACTTGAAAGACAAATTTAGTGGAAAACAAAAGCCATTACTTCATGACAGTGTCTTTATTAAACCCAAACTCTCGGGTGGTGTATCTGAATGAGTAGTATCCTGGGGTGCTAGTGACAAGCTTTAGAAAAATAAGGAATGCTACATACTGTACATCTGGGACAACGTTCCCCCATCTGCCTCTGCCTTTCACCCAGGCATCTTCCTTCTGGAAGCAATTCAGGACAAAGTTTGGGGAACTGTGGCCTGACCTTGACATGTTTAATGTTTGGATCCAGAAACAAGCAATGTAGGTAGAGGAAAGAACACAGATGATACGATCTTGGATCCAGGCTCTGTCACTCACTAACTGATCCCAGGAAAGACACACTGAGACTCTTTGAGACCCTTTCTCTCCCATGAAAAGGTCCCGGGATTGAGCAGATACTCACATCTGCCCCAAGCTACCTCACTCATGTGCTTATTCATTATTTTATTTCTCTCCTCCCTCCCCAGTGCCAGTGCCACGAGGACAGGGGCCTTGGCAGAGCTCATCTCTGCATCCTCAATGCCTGGGAGCATGGCTGGCATTGAGCAGATGTCCAATAACNAATGCACATTATCAGAGTTATCGGAATCTTCATGAACACCGAGCCACTGACCTTGACCGAGGTCGGTAGGCTCGGCAGCATTTGCCAAATCGGCCAAAGGAGGAAAATTATTTCAAGGAACCAGCAGCAAAGAAGGGAAAGAGGGGAAGAGACATTTGAAATCTACACTGGGCTGAGGCATGGGAGACACTGGGTTGTTCTGCAGCAGTGGACCTCCTTGGAGAAGAATAGGATCAGTGGGTGTCTTGAAACTTGAAACCCCAAGTGGCTGGATTAATAGGAGATGTTGAAGATGTTTAATCCAGATGTAAAAAAAAAAAAAAATTAGATGTTAGGAGGAATATTTACCAGATTGAGACACACAAAACCTAAGGTGACAGAGGATAAGATAAGATGCTTCAGTCACTGACAAGACCTCAATTAGAGTCACAAGAATAGGAATCTCAAGAAGGGAGGTTCAGGGACAATGGTAGGAAGTGACGCAACTGGGTGACAGGGCTCTGTGAAGACATGAAGAACAGAGGCACAGAAGCCACCAGAACTCGGGTAGTGGGGAGAGGAAGACACTGTGGGGAGAAACATTCCCACGGAAGCATCTATGGGGCTGCAGGGGGTGTGAGCAATTTATCTGCCTAGCAGTGACACGCGGAAGGAGGCAGAGGAGACACAGGCAGAACTGGAGAGAGTGAGCAAGGAGCAGGGCGGTCAGGGAAGCAGGAGACTGACCTACTGTCAGCAGGAGTCCTACAGGGTATGAGGAAGGGCAAAGAAAATGAAACAGTAGCCATTAGGTGTTAGGCCTGCCCAGTAGAATAGAAGAGAAAGACAGTTTCCTACATGGGGACTTGCGTTCCACCTCCACGCCTTCCAGCACGTGCTGGAAAATCTTGTGTTTCCTTTCAGTCTCCAGCCCACTAGGAGTGTCACCTGGGTGACGTCCTCATGTGCCAGCCCAGACAGTGTTCTTACTCACCAAGTCAAGAGAGTTACTGATTAATTGCACCCCACATGACAAGAGAAGCCAACTCCTTGACCCTAACACCTTCCACCAAGCCTCTCCCTGCTTTGCCTCTTGGGGTTTAAGATCACATGGCCACAGTCTCAAGACTCAAGGGGCAAAAAAGCAACATAAAATAAGCAGGTGTCAGCCGGGCGGTGGTGGCACACGCCTTTAATCCCAGCACTCGGGAGGCAGAGGCAGGCGGATCTCTGTGAGTTCGAGGCCAGCCCGGGCTACCAAGTGAGTTCCAGGAAAAAAAGGCACAAAGCTACACAGAGAAACCCTGTCTTAAAAAAAAAAAAATTAGCAGGTGTCTGTCAAGTGTGGGGACTCCAGAAATTCATTTCCGTCTGAGGAAAGAAGCAAGGAAGTTGGGTTGTATTAAGCACAGAACTAGTCTGGTATGTAAAAGCTGCATTTTCAAACGTCTCTATTGAAAGCCACCTCTCCCAGTCTCCCCACATCTATCCATTGGGCTTGGAATTCCTCAGAGAACAAAGCCATTATTAACACACAAGAGTAGTCAAGTTTAAAACCGAGAAACTTCACTATGTTCACATTGGCCCTTAGGTCACATTAACTGCAGGGAACAAAAATAGACAACAACAAAAAAAAACCACCAAAAATTATAATTGTTTTTTCATTTTTGTCCCTGAAGACTAGTGACAGGGAATGGAATCAAGTTTTTTAGTGCAAGAGGCCTGTTCTCTTAAGGTCAGGACTGGGTTAAAAGGAGTAGGGACCTGAGGAGCATGAGGGTGGGCTCCTATTCCTGGGTCTCATTTGTTCAGCTAGTCAGGTATGCCTGGAGATGTGTGGTGACTGTCACACCTTGGCCTTCAATGGGCTCTAATTCAGTGGTGCTTAGCAGACCAGCAGGCTTGGGAAAGAAAGCGGACCTGGACATACACTGGCCCAGGAAGAACTCCTACTTCTAACCTGAAGAGAACAGAGAAGACCTAGTGGTGTGTGTGTGTGTGTGTGTGTGTGTGTGTGTGTGTGTGTGTGTGTGTGTTGTATGTATGTGTGGTATATGAGTATGTGTGTGTAGAGTGTGAGTGTATATGTGTCTGTGGTGTGTGTGTTTGTGTGGTGTGAGTGTGTGCATATGGTATATGTGTGGTTGTGTGTGGAGGTGTGAGTGTGGCGTAAGTATATTGTGGTGTGAGTGTGTGTGGTGTTAGTATGTGTGTGTGTAGTGTGTGTGTGATATATGTGTCTGTGGTGTGTGTATGTGTGGTGTAAGTGTGTGTGTATGTGCAGTGT
>LZPO01044416.1:416139-430216 GCA_001675575.1 Neotoma lepida | reverse complement strand
TGTGTGTGTGTGTGTGTGTGTGTGTGTGTGTGTGTGTGTGTGACCACCAAGTAAGTGGTGGTCAGGGAGTCCCAGAGATCAACCTGAGGGTAGGATTACACATATCTGCCACCACACTCAGCTTTTTTGCATGGGTTCTGGGAAATGAACTCAGGTCCTCATACCTGCAGCTGAGCCATATCTCCAGCTCAGAAATAATACTGTTGGAAGCTCCATGTCTGCCCACTGCCTGTCACCAAGTGTCTGCCATGAAGCTACTAGAGACATCTTCACAGAGGGAGCTCCAGAGGCCAAGGAGAGTGCAGATGGCATTGTGGCACCAGCCCTGGTGACTTTTCTGGGGCCTGGAGCTATGGGGACAGAGAAGGAGGTCATCTGCGTCCCATCTTGAAATTTGTTCTTCAGACTCTGAGAGCAGAGGCATGGTTTGCAGGGCATGGCAAAACAGGTTGCTGCTGGGCCCTTGGGTGTTGGAAGACAAGACTCCCCAAAAAGACAACAGGTGTTGTGTAAATAAACTTTGCTGACTGTCCCAACAGTTGCCCTAGGCTAGTAGTTCCCTGGTCTCAGACATCCAAAGTCTAAGAATGATCCTAACTCCCAGAAAGACTTGAAGGAGTCCCAGGAAGGTGACAAACCTGCTCCTTCACCAGAGCTGTTTATTTTCAGTTGACAAATACTGTGCTGATGTTCACTTCAATTAGGGAACACATTTGACAGTCTGACTACTCCATCTGATGCCTCAAAGGCAAATTCCAGCTCTTGCAGGAAGGGGTGGTCCAATAACTGATCCGTATGAATAAAATATACCAGTGAGGAACACTCGCAGCAGTTTGGGGAAGCCACCTCCTGCCACAAGGAGTGTAAAATGTTGTGTGAGAAGCGCAAGTCACATAAATAACACATGATACTCACACTAGAGGGAGGCTGGGAACTGAGAATGGAGGCCACAGTGCTTGCTTGTTCTTCACCTGCTGGAGTTGGGAATTAAGAAGCCAAGAGACTCTGCTGCGGGGAGCATAAGATGTTTGTAATTCTATGGAGGGAAATCCTTTTAGGAGGCTAAAACTCACAGAGAATTGTACTCAATGATTCTGGTTTTTAAACCAGCATTGGCAGGGAGAAATTCTTCTAGGGTCTTATGTTAATCCTTCTGTTGTGTGTGTGTGTGTGTGTGTGTGTGTGTGTGTTCCTGTGTGAGGTGTGTGTGTCTGTGTCTCTGCGTGTATGTGTGTGTCTTTGTCTGTGTGCGTGTATCTGTGTGTCTGTGTGTGTCTGTGTGTGTCTGTATCTGTATCTGTGTCTGTGTGTGTGCTCCTGTGTGAGTGTGTGTTCCTGTGTGTGTGCACATGCATGTGGAGGTTAGAGGTTGATATTCTAGGATACTGTCTATTCATCTTTTTTTTTTCTTTTGAGACAGGGTCTCTCACTGAGCTTAGAACACAAGACTAGTTTCCTCTGGCTGGCCAGTGAGTACTAGAAAATCCTTGTTTCTGTATCTCCAGCACTGGAATTACAAGTGGGGTCGCCATCATGCTCAGATTCTTACATCAATAATGGAGTTGAACTCAAGTCTTCATGTGTGAACAGCAGGTACTTCATCCCTGGAGTCATCACCCCAGCTCGATACTCTCTCTCTCTCTCTCATCACCTTGAGGACTGTGAGATGATCTGCTGTGACCTGGCTGGAAGGCGGAGAGGTCAAGCACTAACTAGTGGGGCTCTTCTTGCCCAGCACTGACCTTGGCTCCTTTTACCTGTTCTCTGCCAGTCAAAGCCTGAGTGGATGAAGGACATTGCGGCATTGCTGAACTGCCCTGAGCAAGTGGCATCCAGTCTCTGGACTCCTGTGTCCCCATCAGGGAAGGGGACAGTCAGTCTTTTCTCATTTTCCAAGGGTCTCCTGGGTATAAAGCTGAGTGCTAGCAGTGGGTGGATAGAAATGAAGGGATCTTGTTTGGATCCTGTTTTCCCAGCTGACCTGGTCAGTGGAAGCATCTCAGTCTTTGCCACCAGAAAACAAAACCCACATTGCCTTTCAATCAGTGGAATCTGAGCTTTGGTCCTCAAGCTTGCACTTTACCCATTGAGTCTCAGCCTTTATTTTAAGTGTGTGTGTGTATGTGTGTGTGTGTGTGTGTGCATGTGTGTGCGTATGTGTGCGTGCTGTCTCTTATACACATCTAGATGTGTATAAGAGACAGGAACTGACTCCTACAAGTTTTTCTCTGACTTCCACACGCACACATGGCAAGCACATGTGAGCAAGCATGTATATATGCACACAAGTACAAAATAAATAAATATAGCCTCACCCAGCTTTTCCATAGCCTAATAGCATCTAATTTATCTTATGTTTCCATAGTAGCATCTGATGTTGCAACAGAAAGAAATCTCTGGAGAATGGCCACAGACACCATTGTTTATCTTATTCTTACACTGCCTTTACATGTATCTACTATTATTAGCCAGTGATTGTATCAACACTTGATTGCAACAGAGTGAACTCGGGGGTCTCTGGCGTTCACACTAGCACTTATGTCTCCTCAGTTGCTGCCCAGTCCTTTCATTTCTGTCCACTCATTGAACAGACATGAATGAGAAGCTAGGGTGGTGACCCAGGCTGCTGGGAAGGTAGAAGAGGTGCATTTTTCTCCCCATCAGAGACAGCAAGGCAAAGACATGTGGCCTGGGGCAAAAGGAGACAAGGCAGAGGGTGCATCTCCAGCTCGAGTTGTCCAGACTGAATGAGAGGATGAACCGGAGGACTCACNGGGCAAAGCATGTTTGGTGGGAGGAACCAATCACTCCTTTGAAGGCAGAGTCCTTCCCAGACAGCACAGATCTGGTCCCAACCGGAGCCAGTTTTCCTCATCTTTCCTTCACTCCTTCCCCTCCTTCCCATCCCTTCTTCCCATACATTCCTCCTTCTCCCTCTTTCTCTCTTCCTCCTCTTCTCGCTCCCACCACCTCCCCTTCATCCTCTTACTCTCTTTCATCCCCATTACCCTAACAGTGGTTTTGGCTTTACCTCAAATTCAGATCAAGCTGGAAAAGGAAAATGTATGAACGATCTAAACTTCAGGAAACTCTTGGTTTAGACACAGGCTTATTCTTGTACTCCACCACCACCATCCACTAACCATCTACTCCACTACCACCATCTACCAGCCGTCTACTCCACCACCACCATCTACTAACCATCTACTCCACCACCACCATCCACTAACCATCTACTCCACCACCACCATCCACTAACCATCTACTGCACCACTACCATCTACTAACCATCTACTCCACCACCACCATCCACTAACCATCTACTCCACTACCGCCATCTACTAACCATCTACTCCACTACCATCCACTAACCATCTACTCCACCACCACCATCTACTAACCATCTACTCCACCACTACCATCTACCAGCCGTCTACTCCACCACCACCATCCACTAACCATCTACTCCACTACTGCCATCTACTAACCATCTACTCCACCACCACCATCCACTAACCGTCTACTCCACTACTGCCATCTACTAACCATCTACTCCACTACCGCCATCTACTAACCGTCTACTCCACCACCATCTACCAGCCATCTGCTCCACTACCACCATCTACTAACCATCTACTCCACCACCACCATCTACTAGCCATCTGCTCCACCACCACTATCACAGCAAAGCTCTGAGACACCCCTTCCTTCCACTCAGTCTCCCCGAGGGTCGGTCTGGGAGAGACATCATTCTCTCCTTCCTTCTCACCTCTTACCACTTATTTATATTTTTTACGCTCTTAAAAATCTTGTTTGTAGAACCCAGGAACCTGACTGGGCACTGAGCCATTTGGAAGTTCAAGGAGACCCCAAGGCAGAGGTGTGGACAGAAACAGCACATGTGTCTATCACTTTACCGCTAACTGGAAAGCATGTAGACAGCCCAGCCACCNCCCACGCCTGTTAACAAACACGAGGCCAGCTGGAACGCTCTGCATGTCTTATTAGAATGAAGCCCATTTTTAATGACCACAGTTTCTCTCATCTGATGCATCCCATACAGCCCCAGGTACGAGAGACTATTAAAACCATACCCTCCTGTTCAGGTTTTCAAAAGTTTGCCGAAGAGCAATCACCCCAAATATTGGCTTGCTGTGGTCACACCGTGCAGCATTTCCTCTCACCAAGCTCATCTGGCTGTGCTTTTGAGCTAAACAACATGCATCCTCAGACTTCATAAATTGTGTTCCTCTGCCCATCCAGAGAGCAGACATTCATGACTTGATCTCAGTCGAATGGTGTAAAAACCCAAACAAAAATACATCTGGACAGACAAACCGGATGCCAGCCTTTTGCTGGATGAGAAGGGAAATAGCTCAACCCTGGCCCCTTGCAATGAAGGCTTTATCTAAAAAGAAAAAAAAAAAAGCTTGTGGATCCTGAGCGCTGTCCTGAGACTGTCTCTTATACACATCTCACACTAGCACTTATGTCTCCTCAGTTGCTGCCCAGTCCTTTCATTTCTGTCCACTCATTGAACAGACATGAATGAGAAGCTAGGGTGGTGACCCAGGCTGCTGGGAAGGTAGAAGAGGTNGTTCCCCACACCACCACCAAATGTGATGATGACCATTTTCTATTCCTTTAGCCCAGATGGACTGTAGCCAGGAATCTGGAAAGGGAAAGTCACCAGTGATTTCCTAACACACTTAACAAGCCACTCAAATTCTGCAAAGCCTTAGCAGGACTGAACAGAAGCTAGACGCACAAGAGAAACACACCTAGGGGCTGGGGCTGATAGCAAACACAAGGTAGGTCAAACATGCAATAGCAAAGGTGATTTACATCCATGATCACAGAACCGGTCACTAGACGGTGGTGTCTAGATATATGCTTTCCTTAACAAGACAGATGTATCTTGTGTTGTATAGGTAGATAGATGTATGGTGTGCTTTTTGATGGGGGGTGGTCTGCCACTGAAAATAAATACAGGGCTTACTAGACCTAAGAGCCTACCTGAGGGAGAGGGGGGTAGAGGATGGCCCCTGCTCTTCCCTCCTGTGCTCCCTAATTCCTCTCCCCTGCACTCTTTGGGGAGGGTGTCTCAGGCTGGGACCAGCAGCAGGATGTATGCAAATGGTCTCTAATTGTGGCTTGGCCATGACTCCATCGTGGTAGCTTTTAAGATACCTTATTAATACTCTCTCTAACCACTGTAAATGAAGCAGCGTGGATTCCGTGGGACATGTGTATGGACAAGTGCATGCAAGGGTGATTTCTTCTAGAGTTATTTACTTGATAATGATATTAAATATTAGAAACTCTAACAGCTGGTGTGTTTATCCTGACTTGAGTGTATTAACCTCTTTAGCCTTTTTTTTTTCCTCCAGAAGAAGGATTCAGCACCACAGATTCAACTGTCAGCTGTGGTGCCTGGCGGCCCAGGCGATTGGCAAGCTGACAGAATCTTAAAGTCCAGAGCAGCAAGCAAACATGGATGGCATTGCGGAGAGGGTGGGGGGAGAGAACGCTTGATGACTTGAGGCACCTGCAGCTGCTTGCACCCAAATCACACTCAAGGCTGTGCTCACTGGGATGGAAAAACACTGAATTTACTGGGAGTGTGTTGGCTCTGCCCTAGGTGAGGGAGGAAGNGGCTACACAGGGAGCACATGAGGGGAGGACACAGCTCTGAGCACTGGCATTTTGCCCACTGACTATACTCAGACAGCTAAAGTACCTCTGGAGAACTCTGGGTCCTAAGGGCCGTGGCCACCCACAAGGTAGTATGGACCACAGTGACTCTGGCTGGCAGGTCAGAGGTATGAAGGACAAGCCTCTGAACGCTAGGACAAAGTGACATTTATTTACAAAGCATGACTGTAGCCTGAGAATGACCTTTTGCTGGCAGTGTGACCTGCAGGGAGTTATTTACTCTCTTAACTTCGGTTTCCACATTTGTTATCATGGAGGCGATTCATACACACCCATACAGTCAAATAAACACGAACAGCTGCAACACAAATACATTGAATTACTGATTTTCCATAAAGATTGTCTTTGCACTGTTCCTCACGACAGCCCTAAATTTTCCTGGGGACTTCCCACACTTCTGAGGCTTGATTTTCTTCTGGTGGTTAATAGTGTGGGANGCCTTTCTGGAACTTGGAGACAGGTGTTTTGTGTCAAGAGATCATCACATCCTTGAATGTCTGGTCCTGAATGTCCTGGGCATGACCACAGGAGGAGAAGGGATAAGTAAATCATGTTCAAGTTCACAAGTAAGATATCCCCTTGAAGAAGAGGCATCATGAGAGTGGTGGGCATCTCAGCACTTCTTAGCGGTGGTGGTGGTGGTCTCCCCACACAGACGGGGGCACTGGTGGGAATGGAGACTCAAGATGACACAATGCTTTCTTTAGTATGATGGACAAGGTGTTGCAGTAGCTCCTGCAGAAATCCAGGGGCATCTCTGTTTCTCACAGTGGTTGGCCTACTTTATAGACCAAATGTTTTTTGTTTCTTTAAATTTTCTACTTGTCACCCTAACTCCCTGGAATAGCGATTTAGAGACGAGACATTTGGCAGGTAATTCCAATGACCACTATGACCTCACACTGTAAGGGTGTGGTCCTCACGACAAGATCAGTGTCCTTATAGGAAAAGAGTGATACTGATCCCTCCATCATGAAGACATAGTAAGAAACAGACCATAAGAAAGCCAAAGAGAGCTCTCGCCAAATCTTGACCANATGGCTAATCTGACCTTGAACTTGCAGCTTCCAGAACTTCAACTCAGTGCAGAAGGGAAGATGTGAGATCTAGAAAACCAAAAACAATGTCTAGCTAGACATGTTTTCCTTTCCCCACCCTCTACCCATTTTCCAGTCTCTTCCCTCTAGAAGCCTTGCTGTTTCCCACTACATCGAGTCTAGAGGTCCTCTGAGTAGGAAGACATAAAATATGCCCATTCAACACTTAAACTACCTACCACCTGTCTTACACTTTGGTAGGCAACTTTCCTTTTTCCAATAGATCAAGATCTTATTTGAGGGAATGACTTCCTAAGACTCTCTTGTCCTTGCCTCTTTGTGAAGGATATGCATGATGCTCGTTCATCTTCTCTGACTTTTCTGCCATCATCCCCATCAGCAATCAGCAATATTTAAGATCAGTGGAATAACAATCAACCAGGTTTGACTGTGGGTTAAATTTAGTATACTACCTGTTTTTGTAAATACAGTTTGTATGGAACGTGGCCACACCCTTATCTTTTACAGACTGCCCATAACTAATTTTGACTCTCTGATGGAAAAGTTGCCTGGGTGGGACAACTGTATGGTCCACAATGCCTATTTCATTCTGTGGCCTTCTAAGGACAAGAATTGCTGGCCTCTGTGGAGGTTGACATGCAGCTTGGATTCACTACAATCTGAAGATCTGAGTCTAGCCCAATCAGAAATTGCTCTTAGTCTACCAGAGAGTGTTTTCTCTGGAAATATGAAGTGTGAAATAAGTCCTTTGTTCATAAAAATAATATGAATGTTACCATAAATTAAAGCCATTTACCAACATTATCTGATCTTAAAACCCACAGTAATCAAGTAGCTTAGATATTGTTAAACCCAGTTTTAAAGAACATACCACTGCTGCTCTGATAAGTGAAGTGATTTGCTGTATGTATTGGAGATGATGAAAGGGAACACTGGCATTTGAACATGGGTCTAAAGTGTGATCTTGATTGATCCCCTAATTCAGCTACCACATCTTGAGCTTTTATTAAACACTAGGCACTATGGACTGTGANGTGCTTACATTTTTCTCACGTTATCTACAAGCCTTCTTCANGTATCAAGTTTCCATAATCTTGCTAACTGATGTGGAACAGCAACTACATTGATTGTGACTAACACTCTCATCATTCAGGGGCTCCTAGCTCCTAGAAGGAAGTTCCTCTTTTTCCCATGGGTCAACCTTGTGTGCCCTCTGTCAGCCAACTTGCTCTTTCCTGTCTCTAGGTAGGTGTTCACAATTCCTCTGTGCATCAGGGCAACTAGCTTCTGCCTCTGAGGCAGAATGGCAGCTGGTAAGGGGATGCTGGGCATAGAGAGATAGAAGACAGAATGGACCCAAGCATGGTTTGGCTAGAAATAGGAGGAAAGTGTGGGTTCTCAGCTGCCACTATGCTCTGGCTTGGGAAAGGAGTCAACACAGAGGTGTCCAGCTTCCCAGCACGTCAACGCCAGCGGGTCACAGAAAAGCACCATTCTGGCAACTATACACCAACANGACACACTCTGCAGGTTCTCATTCCCAGCCCAGCCCATCTGCCAGGACCAGTTCACTATCTCTCTAAGGATGCTGGTGCTAGCTCACGACACTAGGACAGGCACTCTGGGCCAGGGCCCCCATGATCAGCTGCTATCTGTGCAGAAAATTCATTGTGTCAAGTTGCTAAAAATCACTATCTGTGACTTCCTCTGGGAACTTCAAGACATCAGGTTCTGCCACAGGGCCATGTGGAAGATCAGGAGCTGCTGAGCCAGGCACAGCACTTGGCATTTCAGGTTCCTCCCTTGCTGTAGTCCTTCACAGACTCCCATTCTCAATTCTAGTATGATTCATGCAGAAGTGTGCTATTCGCATACGTGGTTAGCAGACTAAAGGTGGGATTTGAGGATATAGGGGAATAAAACCTTGGAGCATTTCTGGGTGACTGATGTGGCGTTGCCAACTTTGAGATGGCATTGGTTACTACTCCATCAAATGTGANGATAAGTGTAAATGAGACATTTTTGTTCCTTGATCAGTTCCACCCCTGAAGCCTAGATCTATAGCAGCAGCTGTCTGTGGCATCTCTACTTGGATGTCCTAAAGGAGACTTCAACCCAACAGGTTCAACCAAGAGCATTTTCTCCTCCCACCTAAGAGATAACCCCCATCGACCACCTGGTGTCCAAGCTGGCAACCAGGGGTTGCCATGGACATTCCCTTTTCCATCCATCTATCCATTGCCATGCTCAGCACTTGGCTCCAGTCCTGTCGTCTCTCCTGGACTGTTACAGCGGCCTCCAGCAGCCCTCCCAGTCTGTATTACACAGGAGCCTGGCCAAGCAAGAACAAACAGAGATAAAGATGTCAATCAAGACCCTGAGTCAACAGCAAGAGGGACAGAGTCAACAAGGAACCAAAGCAAAGCTTTGCCCTCGGACTCCTGATAAAAATGGCCGTCTGAAAACTGACCAGTGCAGGAAGCAGAGGATTCTAAAGACAGGAAAATACAAAAGTCTTTTTCCTTCAAGGCTAGAAACCATGCCAAGCATCTACCAGCTGTGCTGGGGAGGGGATCCTACAGTCATGACTGATGTTTGCCACAGAATAATCATGGGGACATTGTCCCAAACCCCCAAACAAAGTGAACCAAACCAGAAGTAGGCAGTTGAATGTGACAGAGTCTGAATGCCAAATTCTTTACAAATATCAACTATGACTAAAAAGGCTATTTTCATTTGACATGTGTCTTACCCAGCCTTTCATGTTTGAGAAGATTAAGTCGGTTCTGTCATTGCAGCTCCAGGGAGAATGTTGAAGTTAAGTAAACAAACAAGCAGCAACTGTGGGGACAGTCCACTGTCTATTCCCCTATGCTCCTTTAGCATCTAACTCCATCACTCACTTCCCCCATTTACTGATTTTGCTAGTCAAATAATGCTATTAGAATTCCAACAGTAAGTTTGGGGACACCAGTAGAGCACTCTCCTAAAGTTGTTCCCTGAATAAAGAAGGTAACTGTTAAAAGTGTTGTTGACAGTGGCCGCCACAATGAACATCTTATCAAAATGTTTAGAGAAGAGACCAGCTGGAGGCAGGAGTTCACAGTGGTTCTGAAGTAGATGGGGCTCTCAGCCTTCTGGCATTCCTTCTTAGCTGTGGTAATGGAAGGACTCACACACAACTTGGGCTTGTCTCTACCACAGCTTCCTGCCCAATCTGGTCCACTAGAAAGGAAGCTCCTTTGTTCTCCCTGCTTATGGCTATCCTGAGTCCACAAACACTCTAAGTGTATGTTTGTGAGGCTGACCCCAACCTAGACCCCCACCTCTGTGCTTGTATCCCAAACACTTTGCTCCAGGCTCATCTTTAGCAGGGACTTTCTTCTAGTTTGATAATGGATCGGTTCTCTGGGATACTTTATATGATGGTTAATCTTCACTGCCAACTTGATTGACTTTGGAGTCACCTAGGAGACACACCTCTGGGTTCTGGGTTTGTGGGACATTTCTATTGAGACTTAACTGAGGAGGCAAGACCTTCCATGAATGTGAGCAGAACCATTTTATGGGGTCGGGTCTTGGAGTAAATGGAAAGAAGAAAAATATAAGGGAGCTGAGCACCAGCACCCATGGTTCTTTGCTTCCTGACTGTGGATACAACGTCACCAGCCTAGAGCCCGGGCCACCATGACTTCTTTTCATGATGACCTGTGAGTCAGCATTAACCCTTTTTCTTTAACTTGTTTTGTTAGGTATTTTGCCACAGGAAAAATAGCTAAGACACTCCAGGGTGTTAGAGTTGTAATGTTTATTTTCTAGGAGAGAAAGCACTGTTGAGATTCTACAGGGTATCCAGCATGGAGGTCGCTCTCAGAGCTGACACTGTAGGGATTCTGACCTCATCTTGGGACAGTAACTAAGATCAATGCTTGTGCTGGTCCAGGGTGCTCTTGGGAGATCCCACCCATCATGTTGTCAGT
This sequence comes from Neotoma lepida, assembly GCA_001675575.1. Lineage (NCBI taxonomy): Eukaryota > Metazoa > Chordata > Mammalia > Rodentia > Cricetidae > Neotoma > Neotoma lepida. The sequence goes on along the minus strand of LZPO01044416.1, from coordinate 419,463 downwards.
GAATATGCTCATCAGAACAAAAGGGGAAGACAGTTCTGCTTAGGCTGGTGCTCGGCATCAAGTTGGATGCTGATAACTATGATACTTGGAAGAAAATAAACATATTTCAAGTAGTGTCTGAGTTGACCATAATAGCCTAGCACTGCTATTGGTCTTTTATCTTTCTTACGCTTTTAACAAATCATATGAATTTATTTTCTCCCAGAAACCTTGAGATACTTTCCAGAATCCAACATAAATATTGGCTTCTCCACCTCAGCTAGTGGTTATTTCTATGTCTCTCCACACAGTCAAGTTTCCTACCACAGTGGGGAAGCCAGAGGGCTGAGGAGAATTGCTGTCAACTCTTCAGCTTCACACCTACTGTGTAGAGGGGGGGATGATGCAGAGTGATCCAGAATGGCTTGATAGCTAGCAGATCCCACTCCAGACTCCACCTCTCACAAGGCCCACCCTCCTTCAAGTCTGTTTCTCCACTAACTTGAACTGTGTCTAGAAGAAACTCAAGAGAAACACCTAGAAAGGCTTTTGAAAATCCTTCTCTTGTGTTAACTGAGGGGAAAGATGAGGTTGAAGGCCCAGCTTAGAACAGAGGGAAGGAAAGAAGGAATGGAAGGCAGGCTTCTGCTTGGCTGGGTCCCCAGCTTCACTAGTCCTTTTGACAGCGCCCTCCATATCCCTGATGCCTTTGTTTGGCTTTTCTAAAAGACTATGGACAGCAGGGATGGCTTCAGACATCTTTGTGACCCAAATGGCTTCTTGTACATAGTAGGTGTTCAAGAAACATCTTCAGAATTAAAATTTCATCACTTAGGCAATGCAGATGCAGATGGACTGAAGCAAACTGTCCAAAGAGGCTCTAATGTGGTCCATAATGAAACTTAATTATTTGTCCATGTTCTAAGCACTTATTAATTAGTCCACACTATCCACTGAACTTGATGCTGTCACCCTGCTCTCCCTTTGTCTGAACTCCCATGACCCCACTCACTTTCACTCCTATTTTCACGTCCATCTACTGGAGATACCCATAGCTCCCTGTTTCTCTTTTCTACGTGATTTCTACCTAAGTGGTAAAACCCTTGAGAGCTTTACTTTTTCTTTCTCCTCCAGCACCTAGCTCTGTTCTGGGTCCACAGCAGATATCCCCCAGATTGTCTGCTTATTGCTATAGTTTTCCTATGGAAAACCTAAACCAAACCAACTCAAACTCAACCTCAAGCCCAGACACTCCCACAGCCCTATTTCTTCTGCTGGTCGATGCTCCAACTCTTTGACCTCCTTTGCAGTAAAACCCTTCAAAGGACTTTTCTATATTATTAGCGATTTCTCTCCTTTCATTTTTTCCTAGCCCAAATCCAGCTGGGCATTTCTCTCCACCACTCCTCCAAAGCTGCCCATGGCCACGTCACCGATGACCTCCATATTACTATAAAGCATTCTGCAACTCTCTGATACCAGAACCGCTGGCAGGGAGATTCATCTCCACCCCACAAAGTACTGTGAATAGTGTCGCTCTTCTCAGCCCTTGTAGCTGGTTCTTCTCTCCCCACTGAACTGTTTCAGTGTCTTAGGGAACTCAGGCTCTTCTCCATCATTGCTCATTCAGTGTGATGGTATTTCAGTATCATATGTACAAAAATAAACCCTAAATGTATGTCTGAAGCTCTCACACCTCTCCAGAATATAAGACTTCAACTGTATCCTCCACATCTCTGCTTGGAAGCTGGGTATAACATCACATATTTGTAACCAAGGACTGGGAAGGCAGAGACAGGGTTACCTGTGAATTGGAGGCCAGCTTGGTATATTTAGTGAGTTTTAGGCTAGCCAGAGCTACAGAGTGAGACCTGTCTTGGAAAACAAACAAATAAGAATGTCCACTTGGATATGCATCATACATATCTGACTCAACATACCCTAAAACAAACTGAAGATCTCTGAATATTCTCTATTCTCTCCAGGTTAGGAGGACCCCACTGTTCTGCATCACAGAAATCTAAAGCCTCTGACACGATGTCATCATCAACTGGCTTCTTGGCTCTACCTCCAAACTATGTTGACCACATGCTCCCCTTGTTTAGACTCCCAGGGTACCACTCATTCTCACTCCTATTAATGATGAGAAGTAGAAACTGACCACTTTTCTCTGTCTCCATCCTTGCTGCTCCACCACAGGCCTCCATTCACGCTCCACCTCCCTTCCTTGTGAGAAATCTCACTGCAATCATAACAAAACCTTCCCAGTTCTTTTCTTCCGGAAGGAAAGCTGGCGCCCTGACAATGGCCACCAGTTCCCTACAGGGTTTTCAGTCACGATTTAATCTTAGCCACCTGTACACGCTCTGATGTGGTCACCCTGGCCTCATTGCTGTCCCTTGAATAGCCCAGATGTCCCCACCCCAATTCAAAACCATGTGCATGGCAGCTCCCTCTGCCTGGAGATGCCAACTCTGTCTCTACTTTGCTGACTCCTTCACCTCCATGCAGTCCCTATCCTTGTCCTCTCCTCAGCAACAAGCTACAGACACCGCACTCTGCCTCTAACCTTCACCTTCACCACTCCTTCACTCCCACGGCACCATTCCATCACAGCCAAGAGTTTGCTTATTTGTCCTCTTGGTATATGCTATAAATCTTCTCACATTAGAAGAGCTTCACCAGGACAGAGCTGGTCAGCCAAGCTCCTGAGTATAGCAAGTTCTCAATAATTGCTGAATGAATTAATGATGAAGCAGGCAACCACTTGGAAGAGAGTAAGCAAAACAGGTCTGAGGGTGGCTTCTAAGACCAAGAAACATAGTGTGCACAGGAACCTGTGGACCTGAGGGGAGGAGGATCCATCATTTATCCACAGGCCTACACTCTATGGGGCTGTAAACAGAGATTTAACCTGAACACCCTTCAAAGCTCTGAGCATCCCCAGGAGAAAAGTGTTGAGAAAGCAGGGGAGGGTGGGAATCTCTGAGGATGCAACTTTGATCTTCAGGATCACAGGGGATCTCAAGAGAACACTAAGGTCATCCCTGCAGCCAGGAACTGGCCTCTTTGTCCTTCTCTTCCATCCCTGCCTCCCAGCAACGCCCTGTGGTCAGTCTTCTCCCCCTGGGAGATAGAGGTGGGGCTCAGCACTCAGACAAGATCAGTGGGACAACCCAAGGATGCTGGAGGGCGCTGAGATCTGTGCCCTGTGTAAAGCCCAAACCCTGGGTGTTCACGTCCTCCAGCGGCATTTCCCTCAGCAGAGCCGGGACTCCAGGACTGTGGACATTTTTCCCCTCTAAATTGAAAGTGGTTTTCTTTCTTTCTTTCTTTCCTTTTTTT
>LZPO01044416.1:389407-401080 GCA_001675575.1 Neotoma lepida | reverse complement strand
CGCAGGGCTTGAATACAGCAGATCACACCCGGTCTATTTAAACATTGCAGTCTTCTGTATTCCTGGACCAGGAATACAGGTCACCTCTTACAAGCCAGCTCCCATAGGATCCAAAGCCTACATTAGTTTCATGTTCCTTATAAGACACGGTGGGGGGAAAAAATCAGCCACCAAGATGCACAGACACATGACCACCTCACAGGCTACATGGGTCTGCAGATAGGTAGGCAGGCAGAGAGAAAGAGACATGACAGACAGACAGACAGACAGACAGACAGACAGACAGACAGAGAGAGATACAGATGTGCCAGTGCATCATGACTAAGAAAGAGGATTGAAAAGACCTTACTTTTCTCAGATTCTTAGGCAACGTGATTTTAATGTCTTAGTTGAACAAGAGAGGAGAGTGGAAGTGTTCCATGCACATAAAACCTAGAAAAATTCTAGAATCTAACCCATGCTTAGCTTCTCTGGGTCAACACTGCCATCAAGAGAAAGAAACCCCATCTTTAAGGAATGTAGTCACCAAATCCAGACACAGACACTTTCTTATGACAGCAGTGCCATCTGACTTTTGAAAATTGTGTTCAAAGGAATGTTTATGAGTAAAACCATCACAAAGAATACAGATAAGGCTAGCAACGTGGCTCATCAGGACAAACATTTCCAACATCCCACATCCAACCCACATCCAACCTGGAACCCATGTAAATGTGTGAGAGAACCGACTCCATGGTGTTGTCTTCTGAGATCCACATGTGCATTATGTCACAGACATGTGCCCGTGCACATACGCACAATAATAATAAATATTATTATTTATTATTTATTTAAATAATACACACAAACAATAATAAAAATTTTAAATGTAAATAAAAATCTAAAAGATGGACAATTTTTGTTAATGGAGTAAGACATCTGGAGAGAATCACCAAAATGAATTTAAGTTATCAAAATGACACATTATGAAAGAAAAATGGTGTATTCAATTTTAAATTTTATATCATAAAGAGAAAGGATGAGGTATGACTAGGGAAAAGGAAGTTGACAAAACACATTGCGCAAGGGTCAGTTTAAAGAATGGGTGAAGAACTCTCTAGAAAGAGGAGGAAGCCATGTCTCTAAAAGTAGGGCCAGGAAAAGGACGTGAACCAGAGTCCTCAGGTNTGGAACCCAAATGTCATCATCACCTGCTGTGACAAGCAGCGCTGTCCACCAAGGTTGGGTCCTTAGCTGTGCTCTGTCTATCACAGGAAACAAAATAACACAGCACCCAGAGAGAAGAGCTGCTTTAAGACACAGAGAGAGATCCTCTGGGTTTCTGTGCTGAGGCGATGCACACAGGCAAGAAGGAAGCCAAGGCCAAGTTCCCAGAGAGGTTAGACCTTTCCTCTTGGTCCATTCACACCGGTGTAACACAGTACCACAGACTGGGACATTTATATGGAACNGAACCTTCTTTGGCTCAAAGCTTTGGAGGCTGTGATGTCCAAGAACAAGAGACTATAAGCACTTAGGCCTTTCTCGATGCATTATCCCACAGTGGAAGAACAGTGCACCAGAGTGCAAGAGACTCCACTCTGCAGTTTCTCACACGCTATAGTATCAGCCATCTGCTTATGCCCTCGCAACCTAAACACTTCCCAATACTGCTGTATTAGATTTTTAGGGGGTCATCTTCGCATCAGCCTTTGAGAAAGTAAATGTCTTAAAGATGAGAACAGAATTAATGGAGTGAATACATATCACAAAGGGATTTATTAGATTGGCTTACACAATACCCAGTGGGGAGTCAGTCTAGCAATGGCTGTCTTCACAGTAGAGAGGTTGAGAACCCAGTACCTGCTCAGTTCACAAGGCTGGATGCCTCAGCTGCTCAGATCAGCTGCAGAGGGCCTGGAGGGTTCCTGGGGAGCCACTGGTCTTTAGTCCACATCCAAAAGCAGAAAAGGCTGGGGTCTGAAATCAGTGATGAATGGTGACAGCAATGACAATAGTAGGGTAGATGGGCTTACCAGCAAGGAATGAAGGCAGGCAGGCAGGCAAAAGTAACCCTGCTTTACTTCAGACTTCTTTATACCTGGACCACCATAGGAAGTTGATTCCCACTCTGGGGAAGGGTCTTCCTCCCTTCAGTTAATCCTTCTAGGACATATCTTCATAAACCCACTCAGAGGTCACTCAGTTGATTCCAGATCTAATCAAACTGACAGCCAAGATTAGCTACCACAGTTTCTCTTGTCCTCAATATCTGTTTGCTGTCATGGAGCCCTGGGGGTGCCAGGAGGATGTGTGTGTTAAGGCTCCCCTCAACAGATGCCTNAAAAAGACTTCATTGTAATTGGGACAGCCAGTGAGAACTTCCTGGAAACTGTTGTAAAATATTTCATGCTGCTGTCAAAGAATGTGCTGCTGGGCTGGTGCCCAGTGTGGCTGTGGACAGACTGTAGCAGTCCGCGCCTCAATTGTTGAGAATTTTTGCATGTTTTACTGTTGGCAGTTACTTATTGGAAATGAGATGTATTAGTCCTTTGGTAAGATGTTAAGCTTGTGGACAAAAGCATTTGAAAGTAATGAAAACCTACTTTCAACTCCAGCTACCACAGGGTCCTGAGCCTGCCTAGAAAGCTGAGTGTGATGCTAAATAAGACAGGGATCTATGATGTGGGACTGGGGAAAGTCACATGACTGCTTTGAGGCCCAGTTTCCTTATTCATAAGTGAGTGAAAGAATTTGCAGATATGGGCTGTAGGAAGAATGAGAGCAGCCACCGTGTCTGACATGTCAGCTGTCAATCAATGTCAGCATCTGCTAGGTAAGGGAAAGTGGAGTGGCTGTGTCTCTACCCATATCGATGACTCTGTTCCTATCCTCCCTACCACAGGGTAAANACCGTGGAAAATTTCCCCACTGATGTCCTGAGTTGGCTACAAGCCAGCCAGGCCCTTACTCACTGAGCCCATTGGGTCCTTCAGCCTTAGTGATGANACAAATGGTCAAGAGGGGACAGAGAACAAATGTGAACAAAGCAGGGTCCAGACCCTCGTGAAGGAAGCTTGGATTGCATGTGTCACTGTTCCCTGCTCCTTGGGGCATCTCCTCTCTGGACGGGACATAGGTTAGACAACACACCTTCTTAGCCAACCCTGCTTCAATTTTCTTCTACAACCTTTATGGATACTCAACATGCCATCTTCTCTCTGCCTTTCTATCCTAGAGCAATCAGGCCATGGAGACAAGGAATTCTGCCATCTGTGTCCCCTACTGCATCCCCAACATCTCTGCACAGGACCTGGTGCAGAGCAGGTGCTCAATATAGGCCACTGAATGAGGTGACCAAAATTCAATGAAATAAAATCCAACGCTTGCAGCCTCTGTCACAGGCTGAAAGGTACCCCACCCCAATCATATGTGGGAGTCCCAACCCCAAGTAGCTCAGAATGGGGCTGTCCTTGGAGATGGGGACATTAAAGAGGTAACCAAGGTAAAATGAGGTCAGATGGGGGCTCAAACCTGACTTGACCAGTGTCTGTATGAGGTGAGATTTGGACAAAGTCAGATGTTTAGGAAGATCTTGAGAAGTTGACCAGCTTCAAGCCTAGGAGAGACTCCTGGAGAAGCCAAGNCTGCTGAGAGCTTTAGCTCAGANTTCTAGTNACCAGTACCAAGAAGAATTTGTGATGGGTAAACCACCCAGCCTCCAGGCCTTTGCTATAGTAGCTCTCTCACCCTAATGCACTTGTTGAGTGAGGTGTCTGCAGCTGAACTGAGTACTCCAAAGCACTCATGGTTTATAGTCTGTCATCCTCAGAAACATGGGTCTCCCCCANACTTAGAAAGAACTGAACAAATCCCTGGGAGAGTCCAAAGACTGGAAGAAGTTTTAGTGCTGGTAGAATCCAGATCTCTCCAGGTCACACTCTTACCTGGTAGGCAGGACAGACATCTAACAGTTGCTCTGGGTCCTTTGAGAGACTTCTCNTGGTATTGTTTATTGTATTGACAGTATCTATCATCAATTTATAAGTCTGCAACAAACAAAAGTACAAACGTACCTACTGCACAGTAATTCAGATAGGAAAGAGGTGAGACTCGGATGTTGGANTGGAGTCTCTTGCAATGGNATGGTGGGGAGCTGCAATTGTAGTCTAACGGAACAGCATTGGGTGGATAGCAGGGAAGGAAGTTGAGCAAAGCAATATACCTCAGAGAACAGCAGACCTCAGTCTCCACACAAGGGCTTGGGCATGGGCATGGGGTGTGTGTCTTTTGAATAAAGATTCAAAATGTGCCAAGACTGGTCATTACCCTCATACTTGATCCTGACAGAGAGGTGGCAATCATGTGACCTGGGATCTACTACACTCACACTTCATCCTGACAGAGAGGTGGCAATCATGTGACCTGAGATCCCCTACACTCACACTTCATCCTGACAGAGAGGTGGCAGTCCTGTGACCTGGGATCAGCTGCTTTGCTCCTGACTTCCAGCTTTTCTCCAAACACTCAGGTGGCTTTCTGGTGAGTTAGCTCAGACTCTGGGGAACCACCTCTTTCTGCCTGGGTTCCATGCAGACCCCAGACCCACCTGAGTCTTGGCCCAGGTGGCCGGCACAGAAGAACCAAAGGAGAGGGAGTAGGCAAAGGGGTGGGATGGGGTGGGGAGCTTGTCTCACTAAGAGGTGAAGCAGTGAAAGCTACTCAGTCATCCAATCAAGATCTTTTCCAGCAGGGTCTGTCTCTGGTCTGCCTTTCTTCCTGGGCATAAGGTGGAGAGAGAGAGAGGAGAGAGCAAGAATATCAAAGAGCTATCCACAGCTTCACAGCATGGAGACACTAGTGCCTTCTTGGCCTCTCAGCTTGACCAGAACTTTGTCCTAGGTGGACACTGCTAGGAGAGAGTAGGCAAGGATTCCAAGGTGCTGTCACATGTGGTCGTGGTGATGAAGCAGCTGTTGGTATAAAGAGGCCATGTTAAGTGACGGTATGTAGGGAGGGCACAGGGAGCATAGTCATGTTTGAACTTTTGCCTGTGACACGTGACCCTAAGCTTTGCCTTCNGTGAGTGTCACCTCCTCTCTTCTCCCTGGCCTTGTCCAAGTCTGGCTGAGCAGCCACCACCTCTATGAAGCTGTCTGACTTCTCTGCACTGACATTTTGTTCTCTTTTACCGAGTTGGGTGGCAGTAAACAGGAATGTATACGACTGACTCCCTTCTGTCTGTCTGTAATCAAGCTGCAGGACACACGCTAGAATTCTAATCAGGACTGTGGAAGTGTTAAAAAACAATCCCTTAAGCCAATTTTTTTCAATGTCAAGTAAAATTTGCGACGCGCCTCTGGCCTATCCTCCGCTGAGTGCTCCAGTTCTAATGATGGATGGGGTTACCGCTTCTTAAACACTCCCGGCTCCCCTTAATTGACTGGATTTTGGCTCTGTTCCTAGAATCAGCTCCTTGGTGGCCTCTGACCATGTAGACCGTTCAATGTAGTGGAAGGAAGGTAGTGATTTTGCCCGACTTTGAGCGACACCAGCTCTTTGCTGCTGGCTTGGTTCCAGCCTGAATAATACTCATTTCCAGTTCTTGGATAACATGGCCCTTCCCTCCTAATTCTTCCCTTGAACATCAAAGGCTCCCACCACACTCTTCCTAAAAGCCAGGCTCACCTCTTCTCCCTGCAGTGTGGTACATCTCACTCACCCGTGTGTCTCAGCTCCTCTATAGATTCGTAAATCACAGGAGAGCTATGGGCAGACAAATGAACTGTTGGAAAAAAACAGAAACGCAGGAGGAAGAGAGAAGAGAGAACACAAGAGCAAGGAAGAAGGGAGAGTTAGTTTTCTCATCACTGTGACAGAGAAAGTATGTGACCAAACAGCCTNAAGGAGCAAGGCTTTATTTAGGCTCACGATCTCAGATATTTCAGCCATGATCCTTGACTCTGCTGATTCTGGGCCAACGGTGAGGCAGAGCATCACCAGAAATATGTGCAGATGGAGGNGGTTCACCTCATAGAGGACAGGAAATAGAGTATGGGACAGGAAGGAACCAGGAACAGATGCCCTATGAACTTGGCCCCAGTGACCTACTTCCTCCAACTAGGCCCCACCTTCCGTAACCTCCTCAAATGGTACCACCTGCTTTGGACTTAGCCACTGANGCATGAGCCTTTTGGTGGGAATACTTCAGTCCAAGTCATGAGCAAGGGGTGGGGAAGAAGAGAGACCATCAAAATGAAGCCTTTGAGCTCAGACCTTTGTTCTCACCGCTTATTAAGTCCAATGAGCTCTTTCTTGAAGGCATTTTCAGTTCTTGTGGTGGTTTGAATAAGAATATCTCCCCCATAGGCTCATAGATTTGAATGCTTGGTCACCAGGGAGTGGCACTATTAGGAGATATAGGCTGGTTGGAGTAGGTGTGGCTTTGTTGGAGGAAATATGTCAAATGCTCAAGCCAGGCCCAGTGTCTCTCTCTTCCTGCTGCCTATGGATCCAGATGTAGANCTCTCAGCTCCTTCTCCAGCACCATGTCTGCCTGCACACTGCCATGCTTCCTGCCAAGATGATAATAGACTAAACCTCTGAAAATGTAAGCCAGCCCCAATTAAATGTTTTCCTTTATAAGAGTTGTCATGGTTATGGTGTCTCTTCACAGCAATAGAACAGTGACTAAGATGCTTCTCATCAAAAAGATTGGAAAGATAGATATAGATACTTATTTTCCAACTTATTCCTGTGGCTCTCGACCTAAGACTAGTGACAGATGGCAGCTCTGGCAAATGTGGACCTGAGTACAAAAACACCCTGGGCTGANCCAGAAATTGTCCTTCTCCAGACACCAGAGAGAACCACTGTGGCTGGGTCTTCTGTGTTGCACATGACCCTTAATAATTTGTGGCATTTACCTGGTGTGAAAATTAGTTTTACTCATCAGGTTGACACAAATCATCTAGGATGAGAGTCTCAATGAAGGATTATGTANGTTAGGTTGGCCTGTGGGCAAGTCTTGATTGTGTGGTTGATATAGAAAGAAGCTGCCCACTGTGAGAGGCACCATTCCTTAGGTTTAAGTCCTGGGTTGTATAGGAGTGGAGAGGTGAGCTGAGCAGTACATGCCTGATTCTTCTCTCTGCTCTTGACTGTACATGGGGTACATGGGATTGGATGCTCAAATTCCTTTTTGCGTTGATTTCCCTGCTATAAAGGACTGTAATCTAGAACAGTGAGCTTAAATAGACTCTTCTCTGAGTTATTCTCTGTTGGGGTGCTTTATCACAGCAGCATAAAGAAAACGGGGACATTTGAACTGTCTTGGCAATTCCCAAATCAACATTTCCATGTCTGCGGATTTTGCTCTCAACAGGAGATTCCATTTCAAGAATTATCACTTAACCGCATCATCCAGAGAAATAACAGGATGAGGGAAGATGGACTCAAACATAAGAAAGGGGCAATTATACTTCAGGTACCTGTGAAAGTGGCTCCTCTCTGAGTTCTGAGGTCAGTCNCCAATGTGAGCAAACCTGGTCCCTAGAAGACTGTATGTGTGTCTCACCAAAGGCAGATGCTAGGAAGCCTTGGCCTTTTAGTTCTGAATCCTCAGTAGTTTGCTTTCCAATGATCAGTGTCTTCCCCATTAGTCAGCCTTCTATGGCAGTAACCCTGAAGGTCTGGATACTGCATCTCCTACGGCAGTAACCCTGAAGGTCTGGAAGGTCCTGTATACTGTATCTCCTATACCATGGGAGATTTTTGAAGATGACATCATGTGATCAAGGATACAGGCTAGGACAGGGGAAGCCAAAGTGTNCCAACATTACAGGGCTCAGAGTTCTTTTAAGAGTAAAAACCATGTTTTAGTTTGCTCAGCTGTGCAGGGCCAAGGTGGGGAGCACTACGCTCCTCCCTCTGTGGTCCTCCCTCTGTGGTCATGGCTGCTGGTTAGTGTGGGCCTGAGCAGTCCTACCTTTTCACATGAGTACCTGCTCATGTAACAAAGGGTTTCCAAAGGCCTTTACAAAATATCTAAGTGCATGTTAAATAGAGAGCTGGGTAATTAAGCTCATTAGCAGAAAATAATTTGCTCAGCTTGCTGAAGGTCGCTGGCTCTGGGCTGCCCATGGAGCTTAAGAGGCAAAGGGGAGGAGGTGGAATTGGAGTAGGGAATAGGCAATTGGGAATCCTGAGTGCCACAGCCTCACTCTTCCCTTTTCTCACTCTAAAGAGGGGCTGGTGAGGTGGAGAGTCGCAGTGGGACTCTGCAGCACAAAACAATGGTTGATAGGCCAAGTCTATGAGTCTATGCAGAGGGTCATGAACCTAGGGTAAGTGGGTTTCTGATGGCTGGGGGGTAGGAGGTGGGGGAGGGCGCAGCAGCAGAATCTTCTCTGCAGACTCTGTATCTAGATACAAAGACCAGTTCTGGGAACACCTCTCTCCAAAATACACTCACTTGTTTGAAGATTGAGTGTCTTTGTTATGCATTAGCTGCCAGAAAACATATGGTGAATAGTTTTAGAGATATAGTCTTATCTCTCCCTCCAAAGGGAATATTTTACTATTGTCCTGCTTCTAAGCTCCTTGTAGTTCCTATGACTGAGAGAAAACATACACTTCTTTGCTTGATTATTCCTAATTTCTTCCTGGCCCAACACCACTCCTGCAGAAGCTCAACCCTTCAGACATCTTTTCAGCACACCAGTGTGGAAAGCCTTCTAAAGACTCACTACAGGCTGGTGAGATAACTCCACAGGCAAAGGGACCTTCTGTGCAAGCATGGTCCCAGAACCCACCAATACTAACTAGATACAGTAGAGTATGTATAAAACCCCAGCATTGCTACGGTGAGAGGCAGGAGAATTTCCCAGATGCTCCCAGGACAGCTAAGCTGGATTACATAGTGTAACAGAAACAAGAGCGCCTGCTTCAACAAGGTGGAGGGAGAGAACTGGCTCCCTCAAACTGTTCTCTGACCTCTACACACATGCCATGGTATGCATATAAACAACAACGACAACAACACAATAATAATAATAGTAACAATAATAATAAATTAATAAACATTTAAAACCTCATTTGCCGCAAGCTATAAAAATATTTAAAGTAGGATTTCAGCTGATTATGACAAAGCTAATACCTGGAAGAAGCCAAGGGCCTTCCAGAGGTCAAACTGAGGCTCAAGGAGTCTTAGTGATATTGGCTTCTGATTATTAGCCATTTCCTACTANGAGTTTTTCATGTGCTANTGTAGGTTTTCCATCATTTACTGATACCATTTCCCTTCTACTAAAGGAATATCAGAGATATCTCTGTACTCTCTAAGAACAGACTTAAGCATCCAAGGTCGAATGAAACACCTGTTTCCTAGGTCAGGTGGATAGCTTTATCTCTTGTGCAATTTTTTAGCTGAGACCCTTATACTGCCTTAAGAACATTATAGACCCCTAACTTCTTACCTAATAACTTCTAGGAATGTGGACTGAGTGCATAAATTCCCTTTTTAACCGATCATTGCACTTAGTGACCTCCTCTTTTACCACTGCCATTTTGGGTTGTAAAAGAAAGCCTGGTGGTCACTGCCTGAGGAGAACCCTTACCTGACTTTATGACCTTGCAGGAATTCAGGCCTGGTGGATGTGCTAATCAAGCCTAACTTTCTCCTCTCCAAAGTCTTATCTTTAGTATTAGATCTCCCTGAACAATTAACTCAGAACTAAAGGGTTCCAACTTACAGGTACATCTAGCTGTGATGGAAGTTGGTGGGAGCAGAGATAGCTTGGAGAGATAAGGGTCATAGAGATAAAAAGGCAGTTTTATTCTCATGCGAGAGAGAGAACAGAAGAGGACAAGAAAACAGAGAGGAGACAGAGAAGAGAAGAGAGAATGGAAGAACTCATTGGGTAAGAGCTGGAGGGTAATGAACTAAGATGGGGAAGAANTAGATTGCAGGGCTAGAAGAGAGAACTAGAGGAATGAGATGGAAGGCGTAGGAGAGTCAGATGGGGAAGAACAAGATGAGGAAGAAGGAGATGGGAAGAACAAGAGAAGAAAGACCAAGACAAGACAGAATTAAGATAGAACTTAAAGGGGACAGCAGGTAAAGGTAGAGAGAAACCAGACAAGAAAGGAGCTAGGCATGAGAGCAGGATAGAAGCTATGAAGAGAGCTGACACAGAAGAATAAAGTGTATGGACTAAGGAGTTTCGTGTACATAGATTCATTTCATTTCATCAAAGATTAAATTATCAGNTGGTTGTAGATTCTTCCCGGACCCTGGGAGGGGACTATCGAGGGGCTGGACCTCCATAGTCCCCGATACTCATTACTTGCACACATCCTCTTCTATTTGTCTAAAATATTGATTTTCTTCCTTGTTTGCCTGGCCAACCCCTATCCATCCTTCAAAGCCTATCTCAGAAGTTATCCATTCTGTACAGCACCTTTGACATACTTGAACAATGATTCTCCACCTCCCCCCATACACACACACACACACACACACACACACACACACACACACACACAATTAGTAGGTCTGCAGCACAGAGCTGGTCATTCTCTCCTGTATGTGACTGTACTGTTTTCAGAGACTACCCCAAGGCTATGANCTCCTCAATGGCATGGTGATGGCAATGCCTTCTTGGTGTCGATGCCATCTATCAGCACTAGAATCGAAGATGAAGCTGGTGTGGCCACCCAAGCTTCTGAATCCTCCTCTGCTCCTGCTTCCACATGTCTGACTGTCCAGCATCCCATGTCCCCTGCATCCCTCTGGCTGCAGCAAGCACAGGGAGGATATTTGCAACTGTAACAACATTTCTCCACCCTCTCTCCTTGCCCTCTAATCTGACTCTATGGCCTGTGTTTTTTAATCTCATCTCCTCCACCATCATCTTGATAGATGGATCTCCTACTCCTTCTAGTCTGCCTCAGTTTATCCATAAGTTAGACAAAAAGAAACACCCCTGAGTCTTTTTTGTAGAAATATTACATGTTAGCAAAACATGTAATTAGCATCTATCAGCCATGAATTGTGTAAACCCTAAGGGAAAAATGATGATAAAGACATAGATCCTGTTCCACAGTAACTGCTCTTCTAATAGAGGGGAAAAATGTGCATGTGGCAATCATGACCTTTAAAATGTGTCAACGGCTACACAAACACTGTATGTCTTAAGATGAAGAAGCATAAAGAACGGAAGTATATATAGTTGTTCATATTCGGTGTCATACTGTAGAGAGCGAGAGCCTCTGCCGCTGCTCAAGAACATTGGAAACATTGGCAGAGATGGATGGTCTACCTCCTACCTCCACAGGGGCAAAGCTGGGGATGGAGCCCAGCAGTAGGGCAGTTTTAGAGCATGTCCAAGGCCACAAGACAAGCAAATGAGGAGAGGTGCAGAGCAGGGCTGGAACTGACAAAGTGCACATACGAGCATGGTAGATGGCCACTGACCTGAGCTCTCAGGAGACTGGAGATCTGCTGCAAGCTGTCTTCAGGCGCATCAGAAAAGCTCCTCATAGAATAGTCAGGGAACCCAGGAATCCTGGCCCATAGAAGCCAGCCATGGTCCCCATCGCCATCCAAGGGGATGCTAAAGTCAGATAAGTGTCGATAGAGCAGATGTTCTTCTCCACGTGCCATCCACAAGGTGCTAGGGACTATGTGTATAT
>LZPO01044416.1:372236-389212 GCA_001675575.1 Neotoma lepida | reverse complement strand
GGACAGAGAAAGAATGAGCACACTATTGACAATAAGGAAAATGCAGTTATTTTCTGACTCTAAAAGAATTTGACACTCGGAATGTGTCAAACTGGCAGAAGTATGTGAGGGACTCTATTTCCACACATACCAGACACACACACACACACACACACACACACACAGAGTGAGGGGAAGGAGAGAGAGAGTGCACCGCACATTTGGGAAACTCCTCTTTAAATACAACTAAATGCGTTAGAGAATTTTTTCAAGGTCTTTGATGTACTGATGTGTTTTAGAAATTTCACAGAGGAAAATAAATAAGGTAGCATTTTCCAAGCCTGTTAGACTATAAAAATCCAATATTTTGCCAAGGGTTACATTGAACTTGTGTTACCTGTAATAATAAACGCTGGGAGCAAGCAAAGGTGTCTGTCCCTTTCCAGTCTCATCTCACCTAAGTTTGGAGACCGTGATGCTCCCTGCCTGTGTCTGACTGATGGATGGGAGGGGAAAGGAGAGGGGCTAACAGAATGGTAGCTTATTTTAAAATCNTAAAAGTCTTTCCTGGTTTTATTATATTTTTCTTTCTCATAAATATCAGCTTCGAGGAGCATAAATGATGAACAAACTTCTCTGATCCAGTTGTAGCACTGAGATCCAGGCTGGTTTTGACCAATTCAATGAGACACATGACCCAGAGTGTTCCTCTTAGAAGGCTTTGATTTTGGAGCTCTCTGTGGATTACAAAGCAGGAAGAGTCTAAACCAAGGGAGTCATCTACAATTCTCCTCACTCTTACTCTATTGGCTTCCCACTTACCTGGAGACCTAAGCACAGGTTAGACCACACTGAGCCTGCACGAATTCACATAAGACACTGTAGACCTTAGCCATCTCCCCAGCCATCAACACAAGCAGAGTTTGTGCTGGGACTCAGAACTCCTATCTCACTTTCAATAAAGAGAGGTGGCATCCAAGGGAAATCTGCTGGTGTGGTAAGCCCTCAGACTTGCCTCTGACCCCTCCTCTACTTTTGTGATAGAAAGTTTTTGCTCTTATAACCCTGGGAGGTATTTTGCAAGGCCCCATATATCCTTTTTCAACTTCTTTCCAACTGTATGTGCTTGTGTCACCTGGCCAGCCTTCCTCAGTCTCACCATGTAGCTTCGCCCTTTCCAGCCCTCCTCAGCCATGTTCCGAACAGTTCATCTGGCTACTCAGTTCCTTCTCATATATTCTGGGCATTTGTTAAGTTTGAGAGACGCCTCTGGGCACCACTCCCCAAAGGTTAGCCTGCTAGCTGATGCCCCACCTGAGAAGGCTGATGGGCAAAGCTCCTATGAATGGTGGCACTGTCGGTCCCTCTGCCCCCACCAGCAGGGACACCTTTATCTCCAGGCTGAATGGGGGAGCACAGGAAATACTCTCCAAAGAAATCAAGCCAATCTGCCTAGAAGGGCCTGGAGTTCCCAGGGTGGAAGTTGATGCCTGAGAATAGGGACCTCCTTGTTTTGGCATCAGTCAGAGCATGGATTCAGATTTCTGAGAAAAAAAAAATCGCTTAATCCTAGACTTCCAGTGTTCACAATACACCTGAAGGGAAACCCATAATATGTTGCAGGACAGACAGGGGCCAGAAGTGGCAGAAGGAACCTATAGAAGCCTTCTATAGGAACCAATTGGATGCCACTCTTAATAGCAATGGATAACCACAGATCAATAGTCACGGGGGGAAACAAGAAACAATAGAGAGAGGAAGAATCGGAAGGTGTGAAGACAGACATTTAAGCCATCATTTTTCTCTTCTTTTTCTTTAATGTGTGTGAGTGCTTTGCCTCCATGTATGTGTGTGCACTGTGTGTACACCTGGTTCCCACAGAAGAGGGTGCTGGATCCTTGGAATCTGAGTTACAGATGGTCATAAGCCACCATGTGGGTACTAGGAATTGAACCCAGGTCCTCTTCAAGAGGCCTTAATCTCTGAGTCATCTCTCCAGTCCCCCAGTTCACTCTTCTTTATAGAAATTTACAGAGCTCTTTAAAGCAAAGCCATCTTCCCTGGGAGGAACCATCTGGGTTCCTCCTGCTTTTTAAATTGGTCAAAACCAGCCTGGAACCCAGCAATGCAATTGGCTCTGAAAGTTTCATCCATCTGAGCTGGGGAAAGGGGCCCACAGGTGTAGGTGCCTGCCACCAACCAGAGCGATTTGAACTTGTTCCCTGGCTCCCACATGGTGGACAAAGAGCAGTGAGGAAAATAGTTCAAATTCGACTGATTACATTTCCACTGAGGGAAAAAAACCACCGACAACAACAGCAAAACAACCTGCTAGCATTGATACTGGATTTTCTGCAGTCCAAGCATTGTGTTTCGAGATGTACACATGCCATTTCATCTACCCTACTCTCTATGGAGGGCACAATTAACACATGCTTTTCTGATGAAGGCACATGAGATTAAGTGACTTGTCAAAGGCCACGTGGATAACAAATCAAGTTAGGCTCAACACTGAGGCAGTTTCATATGAATCCCTGGTCCATATCAGTAGATCACCTCCACCCTCCAAGGTGGACAGAATGTGTGTCTTCCAAAGTGCACTGCAGGTCTAGTTAAAACAGTTTAGTCAGGCAGGAAGCAAAACTTAGGAGAGGAGAGAGAGTCAGAGCAAGACGTGAGACTCAGAAACAAGTGCCTTGTGGGAAGGAAGACATGCNGCTGGCATGCCAAGCCTGTTATAGTTACACTTCACAATGATTAGGAAGAGCTCTGAGGTAGGCGCTCTAGTGGTGNATGCTGCTTTATGACTGGTCAGAATAGAGGTGAAGAGAAGCTGAGCTAGGAAACATTCTCCTGAGAAAGGCTCATTTACAGCTCTTTCCTCTCTATCATCTGTCTCTCTGTCTGTCTGTCTGTCTGTCTGTCTGTCTGTCTGTCTGTCTCTCTCTCTCTCTCTCTCTCTATATATATATATATATATACACACACACATATTATATATATAATATATACTTTGTTCCCAAGATCATATCAGATGCCTTGGCACTGGAGTTAGGGATCTCTATCTATCTATCTATCTATCTATCTATCTATCTATCTATCTACCTACCTACCTACTTATCATCTGTCTAATCTCTCTATCTCTCTTTCAGGGAAGGCAAGTTTGGGTTGTAGAGAACAGTTAGTCTTGGTGACTCATGTATACACACACTTTTCCCCATCCCCCAAAGAGCAAATGCTGCTCTAGGAAAATGCAAATGAAGACATATTAATTAAACCAGAGTTTTACAAGCATTAAAACAAAGACATTGGAGAACATGGCAGCAAACCCAGAGAAGAGATAGGCAGCTCTTCCTGCACACTGTCACGGCTTGAGGACAGGTAGTTGTGAGAACAAGTCTCCCTTAGGGCATCAAGAGTGATTCCTGACACCTTTACCGTTAGGAAGCAAGGTCACAAAGCAGGACTGTGAGAGCTCCTTGAGAAACAGTGACAGAGCGGGGTGAAGAAATGAAGCATGAGTTTCCTGAACTCAGAGATCAGGATTGCATTGGTCTATTTTAAAATGTTTCATATAAAAATGCGATAAAGTATTTTGTTCCTTTTAACGATAGAAGGAAAAATACAAAATCCAGCCAAACGACCATAAAAATAAAACTTAAATTGGAGAAGAGTCTCAGAAGTTCTCCAGGCTATAGAAAACATATGGTACAAAGAGATGGTAATAACTCAGGGGAGACGGCTTTGTGGTTAAAGCGCTTTCCACAGAATTATAAGGACCAGAGTTTGGATCCCTAGAACCTGGGTAAGTCAGGTGATCGTGGTGGCTCATCTGTAATTCCAGCATTCAGGATACAGAGACAGGGATCCCCAGGGCAAACTAGTTAGCCAGAGTAGCTGAAATGGTGNCTTCCAGGCTCAGCATCCTGCTTCACTTCATAAAGAGCTACCACAAACATATATGCATGCAGTTTCCCCCNCACACATATACAAGAAGAATATGACAGTAAAAGAAATTAACAGCATGAAATATAAACAAAAAACAAAGAAGAAATAAAGAGAACTTGGTGTGATGGTCTGCAACCCCAGACACGGACTACATGATACTCTGTCTCAAAAAAGAGAGAGAGAGAAAGAAATAGACAGACAGACAGAGGGACAGAGAGAGAGAGGTAGCGGGTGGGAGAGACAACTCAGTCAGTGGTGTGCTCATCTTACAGGTGAGAAGATGAGAGTTTCAGTGTGGGAGCCATTTTCAGGTTCCTTGTGGCTTTACGCAGCAGGTCTGCATAGAGAGGATGATTGGACCACGGGCCTGAGTGCAGGTGTCTGAGATGGTCTGCACGTGGCTGTGCTGGGGGAAGGTCTTGTGCTCTACCCTTTGGCTTGTCTATAAATACCCTGGGGCCGAGACAGTCGGGGCCGGTGAAATAGGTTCCAGGCCCTCTCGAGGCTNNNTGTCTGAGATGGTCTGCACGTGGCTGTGCTGGGGGAAGGTCTTTTGCTCTACCCTTTGGCTTGTCTATAAATACCCTGGGGCCGAGACAGTCGTGGCCGGTGAAATAGGTTCCAGGCCCTCTCGAGGCTGTCCTTTATCTCTATCTTTTCTTCACAATCTAAAATCCTTCTATCTAATATTTCCTGCTACTCACACCCAAGAAAACTCTGGGGAACTGTGGAGTTGGTTGGTAGCCGCCCCACATTTCAGTCCCTAGGACCAATGTATAAAGCTGTTCATGGTGGCATGTGTTTATAACTCTATTGCTACAGAGGTGGACACAGCAGATACCTGGGGATGTCACTTAACCTGTGAGAGATTCTATCCTAAAACACAGGGTGAATAACANCTAGGGGATGCCACCCAAGGTTGTCCTCTGGTCTTCACGTGTACACACACACACATGTGAATACACACAGGCACACACACACATTACACATATTGATGCACACATGCACATACACACATACACACAATGATACAGGGAAAAATAGAAAATAAATTCAATATTTAGATAATTGCAGTCCCCCTCCTCCCTGGCCTGATAAAATCTGAAAACAAGCACAGAGTGGATAAAGAAATACGGGGCTGGAGAGATGGCTCAGTGGTTAAGAGCACTGGCTGCTCTTGCAGAGGACCCAGGTTCAGTTCCCAGCACCCACATGGTGGCTCACAACCATCCCTAACTCCAGTGCCAAGGCATCTGATATGATCTTGGGAACAAAGTACAGATACTTTCCCATTACTCCATACTGAACATCCAGTCCTAGAAGACAATGAAGCGATATTTAAATGATATTTAAGGGTTGGAAGCCTGACTCAGATGTTTCAGACTAGACTGAACTATGTATATCTAGTTACAGAGAAACAATTTTAAACATGGATATAAGAATACATTTCAATGAACTATTCTTGATAAAGCTACTAGAAATGAAGTTGCCAAAGCAAGGGGTAACTGAGGAAGGCAAAGGCATAGTAAAACAATAGAAGTGTTAAATCTATTTACCTGCATAATCAAGAAAAACCAAGTGGAGAACTTTANTAACAAACCAGACACCAATATTATTGGTCCAGCCATGTAGAAATGATCCAACTGGTGAAATTTCAAGAGAATGGAAACAGTAAGAGGCAAAGAAAGTTAGATGTGGGGAAAGGACAAGTTGCAATATTTCTGTAGCATTGGATTCNGGGATGCTNAGCCATACAGAACAAACACAGGAGCCCAGACCCAGCTGAAACCCACAGGCACCATCACAGGGACACACTTCCTGCAGTGCCATTGGGCTTCATGGGAATCCCAGATGCCAGACTGCTCCTTTACATCGTGACATCAAGATCCTAATCCCCTGGGCCAGGAGATGGCTCAGCAGGTAAAGTGTTTGCTCCACAAGCATGAGAACCAGAGTTCAGGCCCCAGAACCCACATAAATCCCTAGCAGTGGGGAGCACCTGTAACCCCAGGATGGAGAGGGGGCAATGGCAGGCAGATCCTCCAAGACAGAACATTCTGGCCGGACAGCCTAGGCAAAATGGCAGGCTCTTGGTTCAGTGAGAGACCCTGCANTCAAATAACAGAGTGCCAAGTGATGGAGGAAAAGACCTACAGACCACCTCTGCCCTCCACAAATGTATGCAAAGGTGCACACACGGGCCTGTACACACATACACTGCACACACATACTCACACATAAAGATTCGCCCTCAAGTTCTGTCCCATGTTCATGTTTCACTGTAAAGTCTCCCCTCCCTGCCTTCCTCATCCTCCACAGTGGANAGACCTGGCCTCCACACCACAGATAGTTCTACATTATCCTAAGATACAAATACTGTTTGCGTATGGAGCAACATGCAAGGTGACAAGGCAACCATCTCCTACAGAGAATGAAAAGGCCATTTGGGTTTTTGTTTTTGTTTTTGTTTTGGNTTTTTGTTTTGTTTTGTTTTGCTTTTTCCTTTTGGTCAACAGTAAAAACGAAAAGTAACCAGAAACTCCAAGTTACATGAAAAAATAATGGCCTAATATGAACTCTAAAATAGATAAATGCTGTTTGCTTTCTGGCTGTCTGGCTCAAATTTTTAATAAACCCTAGGAAATTGAAATACAGCTATCCATCACCATGTACATGTAACAAACAAAAGAAATGGTATTATGGGGATACATGAGGGGGTCAGAGAGGGCTAGAGTTTGAGGGGAAGTGGAGAGATGTTAGCTTCCCACGGAGCCAAGAAATGGTGTTCCCAGTGAATGTGTCAAGATGTAAAGCTTTAAGCACACTATTAAAATTTATGAACTATATCAGTAGAACAAACAAGAAAGAACACGTGACAATATTAGAAGGAGATGGCAGTGGGGGAGGGGAGAGAAGCTCAGGTTTTTATTAAAATACCGTGCCAAAGGTTAAGAAATCAAAAACGNAAGTACATTAATCAGATCTTTGGGCAAAACTACTAGAACAGGAAGAAANGAGGAGGGCCCTGGGGTGGAGGGAAATGCTCCACTCTTGACTTGGCACTGCTCTGCTTTGAGCGACACAGAGGCAATCCCAGTGGGTGACGGTTCATGTNAGATTCAGTCTCAGCCCTCAGGCAAGGCCCAGACGAGGTGTCTGTGCCTCAGTCTGTTCTGCGCTGCTGTAACAGATGATCATAGACTGAGTGGCTTAGGAGTGATGGAAATTTACTCCTCAGCACTTCTGGAATCTTCCAACCCTATTTTAATCTTGGCACTATGAAGCAATAATGATCCTTCTCTGCCCTTTCCAAGACACGTCCACTCCATTGCTACCCTCCAGACCCACTGAGACCAGGTGACCCCTTCATTACAATGCTTCTTACCCATCTTTTGTGATTCTTAGCAGAGTCGCTATTATTCATTCAATAAACACTTCTTGCGTGTGTACCAAGTGGTCAGCATTCCAACAGAACTAGGAACACAGCAGGGAACAAACCCAGCAGCCTTATGGAACATGCATTCAATATGTCAGGTTCCAGACTTCTGGGACCTCCCAGTGCTGGGCAGCTGCCTTGACTCTGGACTCCCGTGGCTGACGTGTGCCTCTGTGAAGCCATCATCACACTGTTTGTAAGTTTGGGAGTTTGGTAGGACACAGAACTCACCNTTTTCTGTCTTTCCTGTCTTCTCAGTGCATCAAATACAAGGCACGCTCCATAAATACTTGATGAACGTGAGTGCTGACTAGGATGGTACAGAATTCTACNTCATCTCATCCTTGTTCCCTGTATTCTTGCTCCTTTTTGAATAAGCATATTAAATTATTATTGTTCAGGAAATCTATCCTCATACACATGGACCTGGTCCAAAATTATGGAAATGATAGAAAAACATCGTAGCAAAGCTGAGGTGTTGTATGAACCTGATCCTCCAGTGAGGCTTGGTGGAAAAGAACAAGGAAATGGACCAGAGGAGGCCAGTCNAGCAGAGCAGTAGAGGTTCTTGTCACACAGTGGTCAGATATGCAGCCAGATAACCAAACCCNAGTACACCAGCCATGTGCACACTGAGTCTGTAGAATGAAGAGAAATGCTGGGAGACACTTAGAAAACTGACATCACTTCTGTTTCTTGCAGGTTAGACAGGAGAATGATAAGCTCAAACCTAAACTGGTTTATCTAAAAACACAGGGGAAGAAAAGGATAGCTTGCCCGAGAGAGGTGCTACACGTCTGTCTGCGCCTCTGTCTGTACCCTGAGATCCGAAATGATTCCTGAAGAGCCCAGTGACTTGGAGCCTATCAGGGCAGAACTGGAGTCCTGTGCTCTTAGACACAGTCAGCGGGGAGCGAGGCCCAGGACGGAGATGGAGCGAGAGATAAGATTGAGGGCNGTCGCTTGCCTTTCCCAGCACCTCCTGTGAAGTGCTCACACTAGACAAAGGGGACACTCATGTTTATTGTGAAGATGCTGCTGGGAAAAATCAGATTGTGGACGGTGTCCCCAGCCAAGCTATTGTTCCCAACTGCCTCAAGGCAGAGGGCACTGAATGGCTGCATATCTGACCACTGAATGGCACTGAATGAGCAAGGCAGGACCCAGAGGCCAGAGAGAAGAATTTGCAGACTCAGACTCTACACAAGACCTTTGTCCTGTGGAAGTGACTGGGCAGAGACAGATGAGAGGCAAACTAGTTTCTTTTAAAATATATACATAACTGAACCATAANGTAATAACACCAGTATGCCAACAGGACGTGGGCTACAAAGCAGTAGTTCCCTATNGAGGAACCCTTCTCCGTGTTCTTCGCTTTGAAAGAGAGTAGGCAAGAGGGACCCTCCAAAGAGAAGGAGTAGGGGCTTCTAGAACCTGGGTCTCAGCATCCTGAGGATGCTGGCTTTCTGTCCCAGTGACACTCGGGCCTCTTCCCCACTCTTCCCTTCTCTGGAGGAGANACTCCATAGCAACTGTTCTGTTTCTTATCAGTCAGTCAACTGTTCTGTTTCTTATCAGTCAGTGAGTGCTGGGAAATATGTGCTAAGAATATATCCTAAAAGCAAGCCTACCCTTCAGGGGGCTTATGATTCAGGTGCAGAGGCAGCAAGCAGGGGCCCGCAGGAGGAGTACTACACACAAAGGAGGAGATAGCTCAGAGTGTGATGGCTTGAACTCAGGCTTGTCCATCCACGTGACTTCAAGCTAGAATATGGGAGGAGGGCAGGAGGAACAGGGAGGAGGGAGGAACACCAGTGGCTTTCCTGGACGGCCTTCTTTGCCTATTAGACCAGAGTGATAGGAAATGCTCCACTCAGCTTTCCATCAACACAGTGAGCAGCTAAGATAACTAACTTGGAAGGAAAAGGTGTGTTTCAGTTTTGGATGTTTAGATCCATGGTTAGTTGGCACTGTTGCTTTTGGGCCTGTGGCAAATTGGTGCCTTGGGGCAGGGAGCATGGGATGGAGTAAACTGCTCACCCCAGNACCATTTTTCTCCTGGACAAGGAAGTGGTCCTCTTAGGAGTCCATCCCTGCTCTCCCTATCTGCCAATACCCTACTAACTCATCTTCAGCCTCAAACCTCCCACTAGGCTCCATCATCTGAAGGCTGTACTGCTTCCTAGTGTGGCCAAGCTGAGGAACACAAAGCATTTAACACACCATCCTTTGGAAAACACTCCAGATCCAAACCCTAGTGGACAGCAAGGGGAGAAAGGCCGGACTGGTGGAGATGCAGCTGGTGCCATCTGGCCTTGGAGGCCAGAGAATTTTATCCATATTTGCCTTCCTTAGCACATCCCAAGGTCCTTGAAAGCCCACAGGGCAGAGGCTTTGACATGTGCCAGCCCCAGCCTGGGAAGGAAAGCAGAGAGCCTTGGGGAAAGCGAAAGTAGGGCTTCTGCTAATGTCTCACTTGACCCTGAAGCTTCCTGCCCCTTGGGAAAGCTCTGCAGCTCGAAGGTCAAAGCCTGCAGCCTGCGGAAGATTCCTTCAGATAAAGACTGAGTCCTGATAAGCTTACTTCCTCCTGGCCCTCTGGGAACACTCCCTTCCCAGAAGCCAGCAACTGCTTCCCTCATCACTCTCCAAGTCCACTACTAGAAGAAAACACTTTCCCTGGGGCCATTTTGCTCCTGAATTTTTCCCTCCCATCATTAGGGTAATTGGATGTGGGTTCTCTGGTCAATCACACTGTTTAAACAGTGCCTTGGAAACAGATACTTCTCTGTCCGGTTTCAACTAAAAAGGAATATAGATGTGTATTTCCTTGGAAAAGTGGCTACTCAGAGAACAGAAGTCTTGCAAAGATAAAAACCAGTAGAAAACTCTGCCTGAAGTATTTATATAAAATCTGTTTTAAGGGCACTTACCAGCCCACTAAAGAAGGCGTCCCATTGCACAAATGCATATTGTACACCTGAGAGACCTCTTTACTAGAACCCAAGTTCTCCCAAAAGGGGTGTGTTTCAGACAGGAAAGCAAAGCCTAAAGAGAAGGAGAGGAGTATGTGCGCCAGCACTGGCATTTGGAGGTTTGCACCAAAAGAAACTATGTCTAGCCCTGCTAGGGGCTTGCAGTTAGAAGTGGGTCCTCCAGTGTGCAGACTGACTGACTGACTGTGCAGATCATGGGATGGGGGCACCTCAGCNCACATGGCAGAGAGATATCTGAGTTCCAGGGGCTTCTGCAGGAATGAAGGGAGGCTGCATGCTGCCAGAGTTTGCAGTCTATTTGTAAGACAGAAACTGGAAACTCTCTTAATGGGAGCTCCTTCAGAAGGAGAGGGGCTCCCCTCACAGTCTTCTCTGGTAGATGGAGAGAAAGGTGAACTAGTTGACGGGTGTTAGATAATAAAGACACAGGAGGCAGGGGCATCTGGGACAGTCACAGATGCAGAAGGGACCTTCCCTTTCTTTGGGCAGCTGACATTCCTGAGTGCCCACTCTCTGTCAGCCTCTGTGTGAAGCGTTCAAGTGTTACTCCGGTTACCAACTGTGTTGTCAACTTGACACAAACTAGAGTCACCTAAGAAAGGGAACCACACTTACAGAATTTCTTTGATCTGATTGGTCATGTCTTTGAGTCATTTTCTTTATTGCTAGTTGATGCAGAAGGGCTCAGCCCACTATGGGAGGCACCATCGTGGGCCTGGGTGGTATAAGGAAGCTAGCCAAGCAAGAGGCCATGAGAGAGCAAGCCAGTAAGCACATTCCTCTATGAGTTCTGCTTCAGTTTGTGCTTGAGGCCCTGTCCTGATGTTTGTCAGTGATGGGCTGTGACCTGGAAGTATAAGCCAAATAAGCCTTTTCCCCCTAAAGTTGGTTTTGATTACAATATTTGTCCCAACAACAAAAAAAACAAACTAGAACATCATCCCCAACAAAGCTAGGTGGTACTTGACTTTCCTTCCTATTTTCCAATAGAGTTAAAAAAAAAAAAAAGAAGGCTCACGGTAATTAAGACATTCCCAAAGGCCCTGACGTTTAAGCATGGGTAGATTGCTATAGATTCAAGGCTAATCTGGTCTACATAGTGAGTTTCAGGCCAACCAGAACAACTGGTGAGCCCCGTTCTTTACAAAATATTATATTATTATTATTATTATTATTATTATTATTATTATTATTATTAAGGAAATGGGGGGGGTTCGTGCAATGAGAAGTGGCAAGACACAGACACAGCAGCCCCATGTCTTCTGTCTTCAATCCCAGGTTCTAAACCACGAGACAGACACCATCTCCTGCCCTGTGCCCTAGGAGAACAGCACAGATATGCTTTGATTGGCCCACAAGTGAATTTGGGCCACACTGAAGGGAGTCCCCCAGACAAATAGCCCTATGCCTGGTTCTGATGAGCTACATCAGCCTGGAGGGAACTGGGAGGACCCAGGATCTGGGTCTGGGCTCTCTTTCCTCTCCTCACTGCCTCTCTACTGATTTCCTTGCTATTTGGAGAATAGACAGCTGGGTAGAAAGAGCAAATTAGTGATTCACAGATAAACAAATAGAAAAATATCTTTCCTGCTCCTTGTGCTGAACACTGTGGTAAGAAACGAAAGAGAAGAAACAGATGCCTCAGAGGACTTGGCTGCCCAGCTAGAGAGCTCAGTTAACACAGATGAAGTACCCAAGAGCCCTTCCAAAACCACAAACTCAAACTGGTCAAGCCAGTGCAAAGGAAATAGAGGTGCTGGGCTCCTGAGCCAGCCTTTGTGTGCAGAGGATGGGGAATCTGGGAGATGCCAGAGGGGACAGGGCCCCAGATAAGTGCTTAGAAATAGGAGGTAAAGTGGATGGGTGGGGGTCCTTTGAGAAAGCCTAACCTTAGCTATGCCCTCTAAGACTGCTCTGCCCGGGGTCATGTAGGTGATGGGCAAGAGGAAACAGATTAGAAGCTCCAGTTTGGGGCCCTGATGCATCCTGCATCCACCCTGGATCTTGTCTCTATTATACACACTTTTCACTCTCCTGGCTCTGCAGGTCACTATTCTGTGGCTCTGGGTGGGTAGGGGCTGGGGGGGAGGGCAGCACTCACACACTTTGTGTTGAGTGCACACTGGTAAGGAACTTTCTTATAACCCCATCCTTTGGTTCCTAGGGAGCTGCTCACTCACTGTTAGCTGAGAACACATACCAGGACTTAAAGTTGCATATGAAGATTCTTGAAGTCTTCAAAACTGTGGTGANATTTTATCTGTGTTCCCCAATAAAATTTATCTGAGGATCGGAGGAAAAATGGGACAGCCAGCCNCTAGTAGTAAAACAATAGTCATACAAGTTAGCACACGCCCTTAATCCGTTTGT
Source organism: Neotoma lepida (assembly GCA_001675575.1). Classification (NCBI taxonomy): domain Eukaryota; kingdom Metazoa; phylum Chordata; class Mammalia; order Rodentia; family Cricetidae; genus Neotoma; species Neotoma lepida. The sequence goes on along the minus strand of LZPO01044416.1, from coordinate 376,483 downwards.
TTCTCTGTGACTCCAAGGTCACATTGGGAACTAGGGGAAGGGGGCGGTGGCACACGCCTTTAATTCCAGCGTCAGCCATAGAGTTCTAGAGGTCCATGCAGACAGACAGGAAGTGATGTAGCTTGGTGAGGACAGAATATGAGTTAGCAGAATGGACAGGCATAAAAAGCTGGGTTAAACAGAAAGTTGCTCTCTCTTCTCTTCGCTTTGCTCTTTGGAAGTAGAGGCAGGGTTGGTGAGGTGAGGCTAGTGGTGGCTTGCTCCTAATTCCTCTGATCTCTGTCAGATTTTCACCCTTATTTCTTGTTCTGTGTGTTTATTAATAAGACTGGTTAGAAGTTCGTCTTACACAAAACTACAGAGGAGTTTTCTGAGCCTGTAGACATAGACTCTCCAGCACATGCAATACCCTCTCCTCTGACTGTGCATAAAATTCACCNTTCCTTAGAGTCAATAAAAGCTCACGCCCTTCTCCTGAGAGCCTAANGATCAGGCTCTTGCCCTTTGTTGGGGTCAGTGGTAGGAACTCCTGGGGCACCTGTCNATGACTCACAGATATTTGGTTCTGGAGAACACATCACCCCATATCTGCCACAGGCTATTCTCCAGAGTTTGTTCATGGCAAAATGAGCCACCTGTATCTTTAAAGTGCACTTTCAGGCTCTCTGTAGAGTTGGGGGCCAGGCAGGGCCCAGAAGCTGCTCCACAACAACTCTCCAGTCATCCACAGGCACCCAGGAACCTGTACTTTCACCTGCAGCTCACAAGTAAGAAAAGCCCTGCCCTGAGGGTTTAGGTGCTGGCCTTCTGCCTCATGCCAGTGACAAATGGTTTGTTGTTGTTGTTTTCCTATCAAAATAGTTCGCCCAACAAGGGACCATATTCCCTAAACCTCCCGCTTCCCCTTTGTACCAATTACCAATTGCATCAGATTACAAAGTCAAGCTTCCACCAATTAGATGAGACACAGTCACCACCCGCTTTCTCGATAAAAGACAGAGACATTTTTGGCCAAGGGTGCCCACTACTAGCCCAATTTAGGTTCTGGCAAATCATTTTTGCAAAAAGAAGTTGTCTTGCCCTTGCTGAGTTGCTTTCTCTTTGTCTGCTTGATCCTCTGTGCAACACCGAGATCATTCTGTCCCCAGCACGCCACCTACTTGTGGGCCTGGCCAGTAAGTAATTGCCTGGGTTTAAGAGAATAAGACTGAATTGGATCCCATGTGATAGCCCTATGGGAGAATCCAGACCTTCAAATACACCACAGAGANGGGATGGGGCGGTGGGGGGATGGGAGGAACAAAGGTGGCTTCATCTGAGACCATGTGCATCTTCAGAGCTTGTCCTGTCAGCCAGCTGGGGTGGGTTGAGAGTACCCTAGAGCTACCCTAGGGTGGAGGAAGGGATGCAGAAGGAGTAAAGAGAAGTAACCGTGGAGGAACCTCCTAAGGCCTCATGCATGGCTGGGCAAACACTCCACCACTGAGCCACATCCCAGCCAGAGGCAGGATTCTCTGAAGGACACACAGACCTTGGTCATTCCTCTGTGCCAGCCAAATGCTTAGCCACTTGTGCAGGGTTGGGCCCAGATCTACCTCTAAAGTCCAGAAAGAGAGGGGGTGAGGGGCCTGAGGTAAGTGGACAGACCATCCTCGGTCTTCAGGAGCCAGGGAGAGGATGAGCACTTGGANAGGAATCTGACACCCACTGTGACATTGCCATCAAAAGCTGCAAGGTGATGGTCCCATTTCTTGCCTGCCCTCTAGCTATCCCTTTCTCTCCCTCTCCTCTCTCAACATGGAAAAAGAGAGAACACTAATTAGAGGGGAAATTGTCCATAGTCTGGGGAAATTCTCCGCTTAAGGAAGATTCGGATACAAAGATACCTGGACACAGACGGGGGCAGCTATGGTTGCGCCTGAATCATTCATTAGGTGTGGGGGAGGGGTTGTTTAAGAGAGGAGGCAGCGGCTACTAAAGAACTCCTCTTGTTTTATAGTAGCCTGGAGCTGCATTTTGAAAGAACAGACTTCATGTAACACATCCGCCTCTTCTACAAGAGAGAGGGACAGAGATGGTGAGTTAAGAGAACAATATCATAACAAAGCAGTTTCACCTAGCTTCCAGAAAGCTTTAGAAACAGAGACAACTAAGNTACTAAGTTATTTTATCCTTAGTGGGGAAGTGCAAAGGCAGGTTAACTCTGAGCATGCTGGGAACATCTTCCACTGTTCCCACACCATGGAGACAGAGAGAGTCCAAGGAGAGCAGGAAGTNAGAAAAAGTTCACTTGTGGTTGCAAAACTCAAAGACGTGATATGGGTACTGTAGACCATGTCCCCAGGGCCTGAGGTCTGTCCCAGGTAAGATAAAACCAAGGCAGCTGTGGATGACTTTGAGCCAGGGAAAGAGGAAGTGGGAGAGAGGGAAGTCAGCCTACCACTGAGGCTTCCCCANAAGGGTGGAATCTGGCCAAACATTTCTTAAAAGAGAAAACTTTGCTTTCTCTGGGAGAAGCTGAAGAAAAGAGGAAGCTTATTAAGTAAAAATTGAGGAAGCTGTGGGCCACAAGCCAGCTGAGAATAATCTAGAATCTATCATCAATCATCATAAACCAGTGCTCACTTAGAATCTTCCATGCCACTCTCCACCCCAAGGGCATGTAGGATGGANTGGGGTGAGACCAAGGTCCCTATGTTTCTTCTCCAAGAGAAAGAGGGAGTCACAAGGGAGAACAAAGGTGACGGCCAGACAGATATGCTGCATGAACCCACAGGTGTGTATGCCTCTTCTACTGGGAAACAGCAACAACCCTGTCACTCACTTGTCAACAACAATGGCATTTTCTTATTATTGTTCCTGCAGTGGGGACTTTACTATTACAGCGTTTGAAAAAGGTTTTCATAGATGAATGCTTTATCGTTCCATCCAGACTAGAACCCTCTCGAGACCCTGCAGCACACCTCCTCCTACCTTTCCATCCTTCCACCTACCAACAAGGCATTCCTCTCTTCCTTTTCTCTACCTGAAGCACAGAAGAAAATAACATTCAACACCTGGTACTTGTGAGTTTATGGTCTTATGTGGTATAAATCGATGTGTGTGTGGTACTAGACACAGTGCAACTGAATGCCCCTCATCTGAAGGTGGGTATGAGCATCTTGGAGTCTCAGAATAGGCAAAGATGGTAGCTTGGAAGAGCTTAGACACTAGAGTGAAAAAAAAATTGCATTTAGGACCCATGTTTTCCATTTAGTAACAATGAGACCTCTGTGGGTTATTTAAACTTCTCTGTAATAGGAAATAAATAGGACTTCTTTCAGAAAAGTAATCAGACTATTAAATGGTATAACACATTTACACACTCATCATAGGGTCTTACACATAAAGTGTTCAAGAAATAATAGAGGGAACAGAGAGAGAGAGAGACAGAGACAGAAAGACAGAGAGAGAGACAGACAGAGACAGAGAGACAGAGAGAGAGGCAGACAGAGACAGAGAGACAGACAGAGAGATAGAGACAGAGAGACAGAGAGACAGACAGAGACAGAGAGACAGAGAGAGAGAGAGAGACCGCTAAAATGAGAAGTTTCTGTCCTCCAGTCTCCTGATCTTCCATGTGAAATGACTTAACAAACATTTCCTTGGGGCATTTTCAAACTCGGAGTGAAGTTTGCCTGGGTAGATGGGTGAGTGGCCAGGAATCTGAGGAGGGCAAGGCGCCCAGGAGCTTGCCTTTGAACTGCACTGACCTTGGTTTCCGACTCAGGAGTTCTTTCTCATCTGGAACCAACAAGGAGCTAAAGCCACTCCCTCCCTCCCTAAATGGGATCTCAAAAGCTGCTTTAGCTGCCACAGTAGGCAGCAGCCACAGGCTTGTGCTTGTCTTTCTAAGTGCAGTGTCCTGCTTATTGTAGAGAGCTGGGAAGTGACTGAGTGACTTGGCCATATATAGCCCAAGATGGTAGACACTCNCATCATCACCAGCTCCTGCCCAGGGATGCTGCTTGAGCTGGGTTCATACTGGGTCTCATTGGAAACAGATNCCCTTCCNTTTTCCTCTCACCTGANTGATGATGAATGAGCTAATGGGGGCTGGAGNGATGGCTCAGCGGTTAAGAGCACTGACTGCTCTTCCAGAGGACCCCAGTTCAATTCCCAGCACCCACATGGCAGCTCACAACTGTCTGTAACTGCAGTTCCAGGGGACCTGACAACCATGGCAAAACACCAATGCACATAAAATT
>LZPO01044416.1:338045-372216 GCA_001675575.1 Neotoma lepida | reverse complement strand
AAAAGCTAATGAAGAAGTCTAGTGACATGTTGTAAGAAGGTAGACTGCAGAGCCTAAATGCTTACAGGTGAAGGATTCAGCCAGTTGAGCAGTACACAAGACTAGTCCAACAGTCATTTTCATCTGACTTTCAATTTAAGAGATCAAGAGTGTGCTCACCACNTGCCAGGCAGGAACCTAAGTCACCTCTTGCACTAAAGTAGTATCTTACAGTCTCCAAAGGACTTTTTCAGACATGTCTTTATTGATATTCATAATCAACCTTTCTAAAAACAAGTTTTAATAAAATAAACTCATGACTTGGGAGATGGCTCAATCCATAGAGTGCTTTCCACCCAAGCATGAGGGTCTACACTGAAACACAAACACGAGTGAGAGTTTGTGCTAGTGATCTCAGAGCTGAGAGGGTAAAAAGACGGGGGATGGTCCCCGAGGTTCACTGGCCAGACAACTTGGTCTTCTTGGCAAATTCCAGGTCAGTGAGTCTCAAAAAGCAAGATGGATGGCCACTAAGGAATGACACCTGCGGCTGGCCTCTGTTACCCACACACGTGCACCCTCCCACACAAGAATATCCAAATACAGAAACTCTTCCACATTAATGTGTACACGCACAATCGTGCAAAAAGAAAAAAGTTGTTCTTAAGATATTTCACCTGTGGCACAAGATGGACCAGGTATTCTAATTCATAAAAATGTGCTTTTTCCACTACGAGGAAAGGGGAGGGAAGCAGCGCTGGCTGGTGCTTAGACTGCTGATGACGTAGGCAGAGAGCAGAGAAAGTAATGCCGACATTTCGAAAGCTCGGGCAGCAAGCGAGCAATCCAGAGAAGCGGGCACAGAAGCAAAGAACAAACAAAGCCTTCAGAGGGCCGTGGGGCCAAGTTAGTCACAGTTCTGTTTTTAATACAGGAGACAAAATCCCAACTGGAAGCGGCATCCAAGAGACTACCGTTGGCAACAGACAGGCGAATGTGAGATGGAGCACGTCTCAGAACTCATTGTCAGCTTTGTTCTCATGCAGATTCAGGCTTACATTCTACAAATTTCCTCAGCTCGGCCCGAAGATGCTCCCCATATAATGCAACCACCAGGGCAATTGTGCCTCACCGTTGCTGGCTTGGGTTTACAGGTTCTTCTTGGACCCAATCTCGATGACTGCTCTGATTGGACAACTCTGATCATGTGTTTACCCACAAGGCCAAGGGATGAGGTCAGTGCTGTCAAAAATCAAATGAGCTAATTGGGGCCAGGGTTCCTCAACAGAAAGTTGGGGTGCTATAAACCAGTACAATAGAAGGGCTGGACAGAGAAAACTGTCTCCCGGGCTGGGTTGGCTGTGGACTCCTGTAAGCGTCGTTGGATGGGAGCTGCAGCGATAAAAGGCTGTAAGGAAGCACTAGGCAGGGAGTCGCAAAGTCCTTGCTGTAATTCCAGCTTTCGCTCTAACTACTGATGTGACTTTGAACGAGTCATTGAGGCTCCCTGGGCCTTAGTGCCTCCGATGTAACAGAGAGCAGTAATTTAAATAATAGTAATGGCAAAAGCTCCCCTGGTTGCTGGGAGGATCGTGATGTGATCCAATTGGATGAGATCATAGGCAGAAAAGCCTTTTGAAATGCTAAGTGCAAAAGATTTATAAATATCAGAGTGTATTTGAGGCAAGAGAGTAGCATCAGCAGAGACACAGAACAGGAACGAGTAGGGTGTGTATGAGGAATAGTGAGCAGGAACAGACTCGGCGTGGAGGGGAAAGCCAGGGTTAGGGATGGAAAGCTAACATGTCATGACCCCACACAGCAAGGCTGAACTGTGGTCAGCTTCACAAAATTTTGATCCTCTTTCTTTGGGTGGGACTGAGGAGAGCTCTCCTTCTTATGCCCGCAAGGTGATGTCTAGAAAGGCACCAGGAGTCATTCCTGTTAACTGAGGACTGTCCCACAGACAGACAGCTTTCCCAGTGGGACAACACCGAGGTTGGCTGTGCCCCTGGCCAATATTTGGTTTCTGGGAGGCCCTTGCCCTTGTCTCCCACCACGGAATCACAGCAACAGGTGGAGAATGGAGCCTTGGGGGAGGGCAAGGCCAAGGTCCTGGAGGGTGGGGCAGGAAGATGAGGAGGAGGAGGATTAGCCAGTAGCAGGTGGGACTCAGACCGTCAGGGCCCTCCTGTGTGATCAGTCCTGATTAAGGAAAATCACTTGAGCTTACTAGCCCCATGAGTTGGCTCTTCCCAGTGAGCTAAATTACTTCTTTGCCCTGTCAGGAGGGTTGCTGAGTGTGCAGGGCAGACAGGGAGGAGGAAGAACTTTCTAGACTGGGTGTTTTGTGTTTTGTGACTGGTCCTGGGGACCTTCAGGAACAGATTTTTGTGGTGTTGTTGTTTTGTTTTGTTTTGAGTTGGTATGTCTGTCTGCTTCTCTACTCTCCCAAGGGACAGGAGTAGGAAATGAGAACGATGCACACCCAGAGAAACATGTCTGGCCCTTGCCTTGCTTGACTTCTGAGTCCTACAGCCCCTGGCTTATTGTGTGGGACTCCAGATGGAAATAAGAATGGTGGGGATAGACAGATACTGACTTGTTTAGAGCCCTTAACAGTTTACAAGAAAACCCTCCAGTCATTGCCCTTACGTGAGTTTTCCCACAATGCTGGCAGGTAGGGTTGATTATGGCAGTTCAGAGTCTGTGTCGTTTGCTCACAACCCCAACTGCCACTACACAGGACAGACAAGACTTCTTCAAACTCTCCCGCTCTCCTGGGTTGCTGTGGAGACTGAAAGCCTCGAAAAGGTACCTCTTCTCAGCCCAGGCTGGCAGTGTCCTGGAAAACCCACCAGGGCTTTCCAGCCATGTCTCCACAGATGATAGACAGATAGGGTCAGGGTGGGGAGTCAGGAGGTGTGTATTTCAGCTTGTCCTAGAGTGCTCTAGGGAAATGATTTAGGCTTCAGGGTTGTCATCTCAGAATGGTGGTGGCACTGTCCATGCAATCCACCCTACAGCCTTGCTGACGTCCTCTTAAGATGTCCCTGTGATGTTCCAGGAGGTGAGCATAGCTGTCTGTTCACTGTTCTTCTACCTCCTCAGCCCTTATGGGAATACTCCCTTCAGCCCTAAGACAGAGGGAGGTGACAGTGTCAGGCTGGATCCAAGCAGCCAGTGACTGTGGGGCTCTTCTGTGAGGTGGGACTTGGTCCCAGGTAGGTTTGCCCAGAGGCCATTTTGCTAGAAGGATGTGCTACAGGGAAAGGAGCTTCACCACAGGTGAGCAAAGAGAGACAGCCAGCTCAGAGGCTTTTAAATGTAAAGTGCTCTCCTGAGAGTGCGCACAGGCCCGAATCCAGGGAGATCAAAGTCGGAAAATGCACGCTCCTCCAGAATCAAAGGCTCCTTGCTCTCAAGAGCAGACAGCAAAGATCCTCCCTGCAAGAAGAGCCAAGCAGAACAATGGAGAACGGCCGCCCCTCCCCCAGACCAGAGGGGGCCTGGCCTAGTCTGCAAACATCTGCACCTGGGCTGCACCTGCTAGGCAGGACTGACCTGGAAGCAGCGAAGTGCACCTGCTCTTTTGATTTCCTGTCGTTCACCGAGGTGGGGATGGTTCCATGGATTCTTGCATGGCCCCCTTCCCTCCCTTCTGCTTGTGGTTGGCTGAAGGGTAGAGTGGGGAGGGCAGTAACCAGTTCCAGCATATCTAGTCCTTCCCTCTGCGACCTTGGACTGTCCCTAGCTTGGCAAGGTTTGCTCAGCATTGTAGAGTCAATCCTTCTGCCTTATTGACTTTTGGGGGCTGTAGGTTCAAGGGACAACGGATGGGATTTACTCTGCATTTAAGAATGAACCATTCACATGGCTTTGACTGGAAGACAGAGAAGGAGAGAGAAAAACCTGAATTTTCTACAGTTCTCAGTTCCAACTAGATTTTTTTTTTTTGATTCATCAAGAAAATTGATGGCTGTGGGTGTATTTCAGGGGTATAGAGCATAAAGCCCTGGGCTCCATCCCTAGAATAAGAGAAAGAAAGGAAGGTAAGAAGAAAGGGAGAAAAGGAAGGGAGGAAGGAAGAAAGGAAGAGAGGAAGGAAAGAAGGAAGGAATGAAAGAAGGAAGAAAAGAAGGAAAGAAGGGAGGAAAGAAGGAAGGAAGGGAGGAAGGGAGGAAGGAATTGAAGCTAGAACTACCATCCTTAGCATTGCACTCGAACGCCCACCTGCACAGGTGGCCTCAGACATACCTTGTGGAGCCCACTAAGGTTTCCTAGTGAGATCTGAGCTTGCTTTACCCAGCAGAGCTGCATTAGAGGATTGCTTGACCACATGCTTGGTTACCAGGAGCTATGGGGAGGTCTTTTGCTCCACCCCTTGGCATTCCTATAAATAGCCCTTTAGAAGAGACAGAAGGGGCCAGTGGATAAGGATCCAGGCCCTCCCAAGGCTATCTTTTGTTTCTATCTGTTTCTCTCCCCTCTATCCTTCTATCTAAATCTCTTATCCCTCTCTCCTCAAGAGCACCAGGGTAAAATGTGGGAGCCCGTCTCCCAGCTGGGCTCCCACAGTACCTCTCCTTAATTCTTGCACCAAGGAGTGAGGTATNGTGCCCCATCATCAAGGTGGCTGAATGCCCTTGGTTCCTCACTCTCCCACATCTCCTAGGCCTTGGCCTCTGTTGTATTTACCTTGTATAGACCATGCTTTCTGCCTGTCCCCAGCTGTGAGCACACCCCTCTGGTAAAGCAGGGAGAGGTCTTTCTTTTGTCTCACTGTGCTCTGACCTCACCTCTCCCCTCCCCTTTTCATCTACTTCTTGGAGATCCATCTCCACTCTGGGCTGTGTGCCTGCATCTGCCGCTCAGTCTCCAGCTAATTTCACTCTCTCTGGACTCTTCTACTAAGACTGTTCTGACAAAGTCACTGGAAACTTTCACTGCAAAGTTCAAATCTTCGTCACTTACAAGTTCTTTGCTGACACATAAAAAATGCTGTTATACTTACAATATCAGTTTAAATTAGCATGTTCAATGACATAATCCTTGGCTTTGTGATTTCTCTGATTTATTACCTCTTCATCTCATTTCTGGGGGTCCTGTATCTCTACACTCATAAAATACAGACATTCTAGATTTTTCTAGATACTTTTATAGAGAAAGGATAATTTATCCTGTGTTTCAATTTCCACATACAGCCTAAGAGTTTCAAATAATTATTTCCCCAAACTTCCGAACCTCATACTTCTGCAACCAACAATGGCTGGATAATTTATTAAGATGGACATCTCACCATGTTCACACCATCACCATACCTGAGATAGCAGTTATTATGCATTTTCATCACAGTTGTTGTGTTTTCCGTCCATGCTGCCTCCAGACTGCAAGCCTGAGGCTTCACCTCCCTCCACCAAAATGCTATCACACCAAAGCCCTGCCACTAACACCTCTTTAAAAAGGATCCCCCAAACCTGTGGCACCCTCTTCACTTTTTACCTAAGCTCTAGTGTATGTCCATGTCCCCTTTCCCCCAAAAATGATGCAAACTCCCTGCTTCATTGATCTACTTTTAATCTTGTCCCCTAAAGACCATATCTTCAGAACTATCAAGAAATTTCACTTAATGCAATCAGACATCCCCACTTTGGATTCCCTGTTCTCAGTCAGACAGGTTCCTACAAACCTCCAGGAATGGTGTCTAACATACAACCATCCCCGTATGCACCTGATCTCTTCTTTTGGGAGGAGTTTTTATTTCACTTTGTAGTTTACTGTCTATCATCATCAATGGACGTCAAGGGAAAAACTGAAGACAGAAGCTTGAAACAGAAACCATGTAGGAATACTACTTGGTGTCTTGTTTCTAGGCTCATATTCAGCTACTTTTCTTATATAGTCCAGGACCACTTGCCCAAGAATTGTTCTGTCCATATTGGTCTGGGCCTTCCGACATCCATCTGCAATCAAGAAAACAATTTCTCACTTGTGGTTCCATTTTCTCAGGTATGTTAGCTTGACAACCAAGATTAGCCATCATCACAAGTCTACAGCCCCTTGTCAACTTGACACACAAANATATCACTGATAAACTATAACCTTCCCTTTCTTGTTTGTCCCCAAGATCTTACACTAATCTCACAACACAAAATAGTACAAATTTAAGAATTCCACAGTCTATTAAAAATCCCATGCCTTAAAAGTTCCATTTCTTAGTAAGTCATTTCAGATTGAAAGAGGTTTATTGGTATTAAGTATGCTCAGAGCAGCTAACATCCTTTTCACTTCCCTGGCTGACATTAGACCCTAACTAGTTCTGTGCCCAACAGTCAGGTCCTCTGGGACCATGAAAAAAAAAAAAAAAGCTTTTACATACTATCTTCCACTAAACCCCAGGGAAATCTGCTATGGATAAAAATGCAAGCACAGAGCAATGACCTCTGCAGAAGCTGCACAAGGATGGAGAAATTTCTTGCAGAGAGATAAGAGTTAGACATGGGCGATCCTTCAAAGCTGATGGAGTTTTCCATTCACTAGAAGCAATGAAGGCTGGTGTTTCTGTGTGATTTCACTTTGGGGCAAAATGGACAGCAATTGAATTCTCAAAGGTAAATTCATTATCATGGGTCAGCAGTTCATTGTGATTCCTGTACCATTATCATGTATCCTGCATGTGACTCCAAGAGAGATCTTGTAAGCTGTGTGTCTAACACCATGTTCTCCTCCAAGACCTTTCAGTGAATCTCTTTAGCTTTCGGGTAAAGTTCTAAACTCAACTAAGCCTACAGTTCTCATCTTCCTCTTCAGCTTGCTTTCTGCATCTCTTCCTCATAGACTCAAACTATATTGGAACTCATTCAGCTCCCTGACTGCAATATGTAAGTCTGGACTTTGTGACATTTACTGTACTATTCTCTTCTCTAGAATGCCTTTCTTCTTGCTTCTATTAAATGCCAGCTTTAGCATCCTTTACTCCCCTAGATTGTTAGTACCTTATGTCCCCAACACACCGGTCCCTCCTCTCAACACCTGTTACATGCTATTGAAATTGCTGGTTTCCAGTCTGTTTCTTAGCTAATGTGGCTGCTGGAGCCCTTAGGAGTGATAAGAAAGGTGTCTCCCACTGGAGATGATCTACAAATAAATCTCCCATGGCAACTTTTNCCCAAAGAATGGAAAAGAAAGGAATTGCCTATGTGGGAGGAGAGGGAGAGAGACACAGAAACTGCAGTGCTTTGTAGTTGACTTGAAAGTTGAGATTTCATTTAATGATAGATGGGCACACATTCTCCCACCCCACTCACCCATAGGNGCCCTCACACACACAGCTATCCATACTACCCAACTCAGCTTCCCAGCTTCTTTCCTTCCTTTTAGATGAGAGTAATGGTCTGTGACTCACGGTACTTAGAAGTGAAAGTAGAACCGGAGGAGNCAGGCCAGTTCTCCAACTGGATTTCCTGCCTGTGCACCCCACTTACCTCCCCTGCACCAGGTCCTGTCCCTGGGATCAGGGTTTAACACGCATCAGTGAAATGTCCTCCAGTCTGAGCTGATCCTTCTACTAACACAAAGTGGCAGCGTTTAAATAGAGTAGCCTCCAATTGTCACTTCCAATCACAGGCTCTGCTGAGGGAGACTTAGAAAGACTTAATCGTCTTAAGAAAACAAACAGAGGCCTTTCTGCTGAAGAGCAGCATGCCCACAGATAGACAGATAGACAGACAGGAGACAGGACAAAAGCTGGCATGCCCAAGATCCTTCCTGTAATCCACCCCACACTACCCCAGTACTTACAGACCAGGTCCTGGCGAGTGAAACTGACAACTCGACATGTCCCTCATCTTTTCCAATTAGCATCTCCTCCTGCTCTCTCCCTCTTGCTGTCTGTCTCCCTGTGTGCATCTGGCCCTTTTAAAGGCACAAGGTATCTGCTGCTAATCCCTAAACAACTCTCCCTCCTCATCTCAGCTGACCTCAGACCATTAAAATTTAGAATGTGACAGATGAAGAGAGAAATCTGGCCCCTGAGAAGCCCAGTCTAATGCCTTCAATTTGTAAGAGTGGAAGAAAGTGCAGCCAGGGAGATAGAGACATTTGTAAACAGACATCTGGGCTAGAGTTGAGCCCAGGTCTTCTGATTCCTAGCCCAGCTCTCTTCCTGCTATGCCAGTGCTCCTCAACTGCCCACCAACCTACATCCCCAGGGTGTGCGCACGTGTGTGTATATGTTGTGTGTGTGCACACATGTGCGTATGTATGTGCATACCCGTATGGAGGCCAGAAGTTGATGTCAGGATGTCTTTCCCAACCACTTTCCGTCTTATTTTTTGAGAAAGTGTCTCTCACTGAACCTGTAGATGGACATTTTGACTAGACTGGCTGGCCATGAGCCCCAGGACCCACCTGTCTCNACCCCTGGATTTAGAGACACACACCCAACTTTTTACATGGCTCCTGGGGAATCCAAACTTGGGCCCTCATGCCCTAACATCAGGCACATTACCACTGATCAACCTTCCCAATCCTCTTGTGGGGATTTTGAAAAACTCTAGATTGAATATCCAGTGTCCCAAGTCCTAAAGTTCTGACTATTTTCAGCTTTAGATATCACTGGATTTGTGAACTCCCCATGTGAAAAAATCCTGACTCAGAGTTCAGAATCAATAAAGATACTCCATGCCTTCCAGCTTCTCTTCCAGCTGCTGTCCATATCCAGTGAGTGTGCATACATGGGTGTGAGGGGAGTGTAACTGGGAAGCAGGGGCCGAGCTACATAGTGCAAGATAGAAACAGAACCAATAAGAGGCTCTGTTGCTCCAGCTAGGAATTCCTTATTTCTTCAGGAGTTGGCTATAGTGTTCAAATTCATGCTGTCAATCATTATTGCTGGGGGTTGGGGAGCTTCGTACTAGGGCAGTGGTCTTAACCTTCTTAATGCTACGACTCTTTAATACAGTTCCTCATGTTGTGGTGAACTCCTCAACCATGAAGTTATTTTTGTTGATACTTCGTAACTGTAATTTTGCTACTGTTGTGAATCGTAATGTAAATATTGATGTGTTTTCTGATGGTCTTGGGTGACCCCTGTGAAAGGGTCATTAGACCCCNTGACCCACAGGTCGAAAACCTCTGTACTGGAGATTAGTGACTTGTACAGAAAGTTGTGAATACTCGGGCTCTTGATTTCTGGGATGAGAAACACATGCAAAATCCTTCCAACCTTTTCACAGACGTGCTTCCAAAGCCTCTGACATACCAGCCTCTGGAAGGTGAGCTTGGCGAGGTCAAAGGCTGTAAGTCACCTGTCCCTCAAGCACAGGGTGTCCTATAGGGTTCTGTTTACGATGGCTATTCTAGATGTGTTTGAGGTAGGCACTGAAACTCTGAACCCACAGGTAAGGAGAGTGCCAGAAACAGACATGGTCTAACAGGACAAAGAAGTCATGAATGAACCAGTCTCTAAGAGGGCAGCTGGGCAAATGCCCTAAAGAAGGCCCACACCTGGCAGATCACAAGACTCACCCAAGGGCTTGTAAAAGCATAGACCCTCTGAGTCATCCTCTCCAAGGTGGCACCTGGGGATCTGCATCATTTTGTAAGCACCCGGCATTCCTGATGCCTGCTCGGGTCTGTCCTTTCTGCATGAGGAAGCCTTCAAACTGAGCTTGAGTCTCCATGCAGTGAAGTGAATTCAATTTCAGGCACAATGTAACAAGTGACTGTTCTCCTTTATCAAGTTACTCTACAGCCCGAACCTGTTCTCTCACCTGTAAAGAACCCTTAAAAGGTAGCTGTAAACATAAGCAGAAAGTGAGCCCCGCCCCACACCCATCATCAGGAGCTTTTGGAGTTGGAGGGTAGGAATCAAGGGAGGGGGTCTTTGCCCTGTTCTTCCCTATTCTGGCCTCTCCAGGATAAGGCTTTGGGGACTCTCTGGAGGGCTTTCCCTTTGTAATGTGTCTCCCAGGGTCAAACAGCAAGGGAAAGATGCTGTGGACTTCCACTCTGGGAACTCACTGGCCCTTACACCTGCCTTACTCATTGTATGATCTAGCACAATCCTCTAGGTTTGAACATGCTTTTTGAAAAATGGGGACAAAGCTGTCTTGTGTCCTCATCCTCTCTGAGAGTCCAGGATGAATATAAGCCAGCAAACCTCAGCTCCACCCTGTTTAAGTGGGTGGTGATTGAATGTGGTCCACTGACAGCCCCTGTGAAGTGGCTCAGGTGCCACAAAGGCATTGTAGGGGAATTCACAGTTAGGGGAGTGAGGCTTACAGAAGGTGAGTAACTGGATGTCCCACGATGGCGTCAGTGCTATGGTGTCCATGTTCCATTGGCCAGGAGGGCTAAATATTTTCTCCCAAGTCCAAGCATCAAACCTGAACCCACTTTTGGAGCCGAGACCTGAGCCTTTTGCCTTTCCCCACAGCAGGATTTGAAATCTGGACACTGGCAGAGACAAGAGCTCAGTATGGGAGAGTGTGCCATTGAGAATCTGCTTCTCAACAGATCATATTTTATCCACTTAATGCTACATGCTCATTATTAAATCACATGGGAAGTCAAAATAACACTTCTGTCCAAGTGTATCCAACTATGGCCCACGGGCTGCAATGCATCCCCAGATGGCTATGAATGTGGCCAGCATATNTGAAGATGGCAATACTATGTGGCAATAGCAAAAGATTCAATTTGGCTCCTAGTCTTTAGGACTGGGCACATGGGTCAGTGACAGTATGCTTGCCTAGTATACACAGGTATTCTAGATTTGATCTCCAGCACTGTAAATAAATAAAGCAATAAATAAATAACATTAACTTGTTAAGGTAATTATAAACATGTCTCCCTTGAGGAAAGCATGGTATATATGAATCCATGCAGATGGCAGATAGTATGTTTACACTATAAAGGATACTCTTTGCTCTGTAAGAGGTTTTTCCTAAACTGATTTATTTTTATTTCATTAAATGATTGACAGGGGAGACCTGAGGTTAGAAGACAGAGACAGAAAAAGTTCATGTTAAAGAAAGAGCAGCAAGAATGTCCCCACCTAGCCCAGAGTCTGGAAAACGTGGGACTGTGTGTGCCCAAAGGTATCTCATGATCTACAAGTCTTGGGGGAGGCCAGCTTTCTCACAAAGAGAGTTGAAGCTTCCTGGTGGTGAATGGGAGGTTACGACTGAGCCTCAAAGGGCTGGATCGGTGCCTGTTCCATGAGAAGCCAAAGGAGATGTGAGCAGCCGCCATCCCCTGCGCGGAATCCTGCCTTCCCACTCACAGCCTGCCTGTCCCAGTGCAGAGATCTGTTTCACAAAAACCTGAAAACCTGCCAAAGCCGTCACCATGATGAGCAGGTGAGCTGAGGAGCCCCTGATTTATGTCAGACCATCCTGTGGGCAGAGCTGCCTTGCAAACGGGCTGTCAGCACTGATCAATGGATAAATGGAGTTGCTGACTAGGGGGACAGCTCCTCACTTTAATTTTAGGGATTTTTGAAATGAAATATCACTAAGATCCATTTCGGGGCATGACAGTGTTAGCATAAAATCCCCCCTTTTAATACTTTCTTGAGGCTGGGGAGCAGAGAGTAGGGAGGGACAAAAGAAAGGGACTTGTGGCTGGTGGTTCCCAGGGGAGATATACTCACCTGACCAAGTAGCACAGGTTTGAAAAGCTGTGCGGGGACTTTGTGAAGTTGTGGGGCTCTGATCTGCGTGGGGAAAGACCAGACAGTGTTGCATGGATGCTGTTTCATTTGTCAACTTGCTCTGGGACTGAGCTCAAAATGGCTGTGTAAATAACTCAGCCAGGGAGGCCGGCAGAGCAAAGCACTGGCAGTTACTGTGCTATGAAATATGCATTAATTACATTAAACATTCAGTCTGAATCTCAGCAGTGAGGCCCCTTTTGTCAGCTCTTATAGAGCGCAGGCAGAGAGGCCAGGATGCAATGGCGATGGCCTTCTGTATGAAGGCCCAGTCGCTGAACAGCACACCCCCCGACCTTCTCCTCAGAGGTCCCTGGTGTGGCCTGGGGGTCCCTGCCCAGCAGCATAGTTGTTAATGAGGCCAGGGCCCACAGCTCTCACTCTGTAGGATCTGCCACCTCTGCTCTGTCCCTCAGAGGCTGCCCACCGTGCCTTGAATCTCAGCCAGCCATCTCTAGTGTGTGGCTGTTCACAGAGGAGCTGGGTGTGAAGATGGAGGCCCAANAGAGTCTGCTGCCATGGGCAGAAAAACCTCTCTCCAGGAAGAGAACAGTCCGACTGAAGTCATTGCCTGGTAAGGGACTAGATGTGCTAACATGCCTTCGGGAAGGGGAGGTTGATTCACACAGATAAAGAGAGAGACATACATACATGTACATGCACACTGATTCACAGACAGACAGGTTCACACAAGATGGAAAGAGGAAGATTCACAATAGATGAGAGAGATTAACACATGTTGAAGACACAGAGAGAAACACACAGATTCATACAATGTGGTGNATTGATTACTTTTCTGTTGCTGTGATAANACACCATGACCAAAACCACTTACAGAAGAATGGGTTTATTTGGGCTCACGGTTCTAGAGATTAGAGTCCCTGATATGTGGAACAAAGGCAGCAGGTAGCAGGAATGGCAGCTGCTCAGAAGCTGAGGGTTCACTTCTGCAAGCACAAAGCAGAGAAAGTGAACTAGAAATGGCCCTNGTAGCCCATCCCCATGACACTCTTCCTCCAAACAGTGCCACCTCCTGGGGACTGAGAATTTAAATACCTGAGACCATGGAGGACATTTCTCATTCAAATCATCACACGTGGTGAGAGACCAAGGTTCAATTAAGGCATACATATAGAGAGACTCACACAAGGTAAAGAGAGAGAGAGAGAGACAGATTCACACAACACAGAGGTTCACATAAGACAGAGAAGGAGACTCACACAAGCTGGAGAGATACACACATATATGTAAACAGATTCCCACAACATGGAGAGAGAGAATTTCAAATAAGAGGGAAAGTCACTCAGTGTGGGGACACACACACACGCACACACACACACATGTGCACGCACACCACACACGTACCCACACATGCACAAGTGGAGAGGGGAGAAATGGGAGTATGCACATGTCTGAGCCCTTCAATGGGACACTCCCTTGGTCTTCCTACTTCTACAAGACCAAGCAGAACCGTCACGGCACTCTAGGTCCTTGTCATTAAGTCCCAGCTGCACCTGCCAAGACTGACTGTGTGGTGTCCCACCTCCTGGGCTGCACTGCGGCAGAATCCCATCACCTGTTTCCTGAATGGGCATTCTTCTGCTTTTGATGACATGATCCCAGCCACAGTGCAGAGGACTCAGGGAACAGAAGCAGATTCCAGTTGGAACACAAAAGTGCCGTGTCCCTGGTCATATGTCATGGCTAGGCACTCTTGGTCATGAAGTCACTGCTGCCCCCTCTATTTGGATGGACGACTCCTCCACATGCCCTGCAGGTTTCATGTTGTCTCCAAAACTCTCCTGTAAGCTTACACATGAATTTGCTTCCTCTGTGAACCTGTAATAACTGTCTTTCTTCCTGCTTCCTTCTACAGCAAAGTGCCTGTTCACCCACCATCTACCGAGGGCTGTGAGCGTCTTGCAGCCTTCAGCTGAAGACGATAAGCTGACTGTGCTGTGGCAGCGGAGGGGATGTGAGTCAACCCCATCAGATTTACAGAAATGGTAGGTGGNGCGTCAGGAACCAGGGACTAAGAAAACTGAAGCTGAAC
Source organism: Neotoma lepida (assembly GCA_001675575.1). Classification (NCBI taxonomy): domain Eukaryota; kingdom Metazoa; phylum Chordata; class Mammalia; order Rodentia; family Cricetidae; genus Neotoma; species Neotoma lepida. The sequence continues at coordinate 358,468 of LZPO01044416.1, read as the reverse complement.
AGTAAGTGCTTCCAGGTCAGAGGGCCACAACTCTTACATCCCAAGAACTGACTACAGCAGTAAGGATCCTTTCCCTGCATGACCTTGAAAACAGAAAAAAAAAATCTATTTTTAAAGAAAAATATGTACTTTTTTTCTTAGTATAGTAATAACAGTAGGTAATCATTTTGGATTATTTGGGCGTATCCTGTAATTTAGCCCTTCATTTTAGTGTATAAATCCTCAGACTTAATATAGAAATGAGATTTTTTTAATATAATTTATAATTTGTATCAAAATTAGTATGTGTGTGTGTGTGTGTGTGTGTGTGTGTGTGTGTGCACATTCATGATCTATGACATGCCTAGGGAGATCAGAGAACAATTTTTGGGAGTACTTCTACTGTGTCGGCTTCTGGGGTTGAACTTGGATCATCAGGCTCGGCAGCAATCACCTTTACCTGCTGAGCCACCTTGCTGGCACAAGCTACATATTTTTAAATAAGATTTGACTACCTACACTGTTTCATAACCCATAACATGTACGTGTGAATACCCACATTTGCCATGCCATTTTTGATAATTGTATATANTTTATTATATGCATGTACCTTCATTTATTAGACCAGTCCCAGTTATGGAATATCTAGATCATTTCTCGGCTCAAGAATCAGACATCACAGCTCCAGTAAGCATCCTTGAAAACACATGCTTGCATCCTAGGGATAGAAGTTGGAATGCTNGCATCCCAGGGACTGATGGTTAAATATGGTTTAAGGTATCTGATAACGATTACCCACCTAAGTAAATTGTGTAAAGGGTTTTCCTCTCCATTCTGCTAGCCGATATATGTTTTATTCAGTTGNAATAGCCCAAGTTCCCAAGGGGCATTTCTGTAAACAAATGCCAATTTTCACAATCACCAAGTAGACAAAAGCACGAGGAATAAATGGAGGGATGGATGGAGGAAGGGAAACTAGCAAGCAGCCGGCTTCTGCAGCAAAAGACTTAAGCTATCTCCTTAAGCTCCTGCTCTCAGAGGTACAGACGCTGCTTCTGCGTAAAGGGGCCCAACAACAGCTGTTCACCTGGCCACCCAAGCTCTCAGAGCAAAGTCTCCATATGCTACAGGGAAAGGCACGTGAGCAGGTTCCTAGAGAGAAGAGCCCCTTTCCGTATCTTTGATCAGAGGGAAGAGGGAGAAACGCACGGAGGACAATTGTGTAACTTCTTTTTTCAAAGTTCCCAGGGCTTGCCCATATATTTATTGTTCAGCCACAACGTGAACAATGGGATCATTGGGCTTGTCAGTGGCCCTTTCTTGTGGCTCTTCTAAGTTTCAGAAACAAGTGGCAGAACCAACATAGAGTCCAAGGATTCAGGAAGGATGAGCTAATCAACTTATTTGCAAGTTCAACAGGGCAGCCTGACTGGGGAACAATTCCCCCATTGGCTAAGCTAGAAAAAGGGGGGTGGGCAGCTGAAATGCTGGGATCTGGAAGCAAGAATAAATATAACCAATAGTCAGAGACTTCAGCCTCATCCACACTAAGCATTTCCTTACAGAGAAATACTGTTTCAAGCTTAAGTAGACAACCAGGGAGGCAGGGAACCTCTGCTCNCAGGGTTCAAATGTGGATGGAACCTCATTGCTCTGGGAAAATCTTTGATAGCAAGATGACCTCTGCAGTCTAACAGCAGGACACAAAGCCTGGGCTGATCTATGTGAATAGTAACTATTCCCAAGGTCATAACAGAAACAGTTTTTACCAGTCATCAAATAAAACCAGCTACAGCATTCCCTGCCCTACTGTGTGCACTAGGAGAATGAGGCTGCCTGCTCTGCAGTCCACGAGCCTCGCATTTTTAGGCATGACTATCTTTATAAAGATCAGGAGCCAGAGACTGAGGAGTAGCTCAGCTGTTAAAGTGCTTGCTGAGAAACTTTGAAGACTAGGGTGGCACATGCTTGTAATCCCAGCACTAGGGAAGCAGGGACAGGNGAAGCCTCAGGATCTACCACTGTTCAGGAGTTTAGCCAGCTAGCACTGCACACAGTAAGTGTTCAATAAGTAAATCAGTTTTGCAAGCTATGATTGCTATTAGTATTTTCCTCCCTTCCTCCCTCCCTCNCTCTCTCCCTTTCTTCCTTCCTTTTAAGATTTATTTATTTATTGTATGTGTGAGTGCCTGCATGTGAGCATGTGTACCTTATGCATGCCTACTACCCTGGTATTGGATCCTCTGGAACTGGACTTACAGACAGCTGTGAGCTGCCCTATGGGTTCAGGGAACCAATCCCTGGTCTTCTGCAAGAGTAGCCAGTGCTCCTTAATCAGGGAGTCATCTCTGCAGCCTAGTACTACTGTTTTTTCTAAGTAGACCTTGTTCTTCTAAATGGAGAATTTGGGGCTCCATCCATCCTGGAAATACACTCCATTGCTATGCACAGAGGCCTTGGGAGGGGACCAATTCCTTCCACCTCTGGGCATGGAAGCTGACATTTTTTTTTATGCTTTCTAAGGATAATTACAGTTAATTCAGTCCCTCTCATTCCTCTGCCCCATCACTCCAAGTGAGTTACCTATGTGAACCCCCACCCCATACATATATGTTCATTTCAAAATGAATTTACTTCCTGAAGAGAAGGTGGCTCAGGGGCTCACTGTAGTCATGTGTAGGAGCCCAAGGGCAATATTGAACCTGTGACCTCAGATAGGGTCACCACAACTGAGATAGCTTGCTCTGGAAGCCAAGACACACGCCCTGGGGAGGGCAGATGGCAGATTTCCCATGAGAAATTTTCCTGCTGTCCGGATTCCTCTGCAACCTGACCTTAAAGAAATAAGGTAAAGGCTGAATCAGGGGAGGCGTTAGCCATGAGAACTCAAGGTGGAGGAGATAGGCTGGCTCAGAATAAACTACTTCCCCTTTTCCTATCATTATGTGTCTTTAAAACTTGATGGATCCAAAGGTGTTTCTTTTTGGCTGACTTTGGAAGCTATATGCATTTACAGGAGTATACACAACCCTGGTATTTGTACATATATTTATAATTTGTGGAATAAATGTTCAGTGAGCTTCATTATTACAGATTNAAACTTGAACACTCAAAGACCAATGAAAACTCCTAATATAAAAATCCTGAAAAAAACTCAATCATTTGTTTTTCTTTGAATTCAAAGGTCGTAGCCATTTTCTTTTGGTCAGTGATAACATAGTATATCTTGTGGCCATTCATTGCTTTCTGAGAGAACATCCCTTGGAATCTGGTAGTTGGCTAAGGAGAGACAGCTAGCCACTCTCTTGGACCTCTGCTTTCTTCACTGAGCAGAGTTCTGAAGCAAGGATTGTCAGACAGCAAGGGACGCCTGGCTCCTAGCACAGCCTATCAAACCACAGGGCTGAGATTCAGATAATAAAAACTGCCTCTCCTAAGTTCACTCTGGCTCAGCGTTCCTCTCCATAAAAATAGCAGCTGAGGGGCTGGGGAGATTGCTCAGTCAGTAAAGTACTTATAGCGCAAACAGAGGACCTGGGTTTGGATCCCTAGCATCCATGTACAAAACCAAGCATCCTGGCAGGCACCTGAAATCCCAGGCAAGCAGAGACAGGCAGATCTCTGCCAGCTGACTGGCCAGCCAGTCTTGACAAATTAATAAGCTCGGTGGTCCAGTGAGAGGCCCTGCCCAAAAATAAGATTGAGTGCAATAAAGGAAGACATCTGATATTGGTCTCTGGATCCCATGGATGCACTTGCATCCACACACATGCAACACACACTCGCACACACANAAACACACACATACACTATATTAGNCAAATGAGCAGCTTGGACTACAATGTATGCTTTCAAATGTATAGGGCTAGAAATAGAGCCACAATAATAGATGAGAAGAAAGAAAATCCTAATGCTATTTCCCCAGTTTTCTTCATCAAACACTCCTCAGTTCCCTATCAGAGATCTCCAGCTGGTCACCTGACTTTTTCATATCCCTGCCCCCATGTGTGCAATCCAGAATAACGTTCAATTTCTTTTATTGCACCATAACCTGGTGACAAAGACATTAAAACTTTATCTGCCCCTATACTGGATTCTTCCTTCTTAAGTATACTGCCCATGACCACAGAAGATCTGTCCCACCTCTGGATTGCCTGACCCCAGTCTCTTTATCCAATTTGTCACTGTGCTGAATCAGATAATCAAATCACCTGCCTCTCTTCAGCCACCACGCAAGATCTGGTCATCATTCTTAGCTGCCACCCTTGTCTTTCCTCTGCCACCTCAGCTGTCTTCAGCATCTATCCATGTGGTATCCTTTGCTCCATGGGAAAGAACTGGCCCCCCAACTCCTCTGAGCCCCCATGGGAAAGAACTGGCCCCCCGACTCCTCTGAGCCCCCACAGTTCACACATTGTGATGGATCTTCAGAATAAGCAATACAGCCACTACCAGCCTCACCCACAAATAGTCCTCCAAGCCTTGCCAGAAGTTACCCTACTTGGCATATATCGTAGAAGGGTTCCCANAATAGCTTCCCATAACTAGCCAGGGCCACTGACATTGACTCCTGACTTCTATACAGCCTTTTTAAAAACTACAGGAATCAAAATAAAACAGATTCTGGATGGATTATTCTTGACCATTCTGACAAGCATCGCTGATATCCACTTCCTTCCCAAAGAGGGGGGATTTGCTGGTTCTGTTTTCAGGACGACTTCAAATAGGTTTGAATTTCCATTCATCTGTAGAGCTCCCAAAGAAGCAAAGTAGCAAAGTGCCTGGATGTTGGCTGTCTTCTGATAGGAAAAATGTGAAAGGAAAATAGGAAAGAAGGAGAAAAAGACACCAAGAAGGATGCCTAAGGCCATAGCCCCTGGAGACAGCACTAGTCACCTACCCTGGCTTTTTAGTACACCCCATCCCAACAGCCCACCCCATCCCAACCAGACCTTGTGTGTTTTAAATTCTCCTGTCCTAAACTTGCTCCAATTCACTTGTTTGCTATGATCTGTCTTTGAACAAAATTCTCTGCTATTTGATTTTCTGCTACTTTCATCTTAATCTTCAAGTCTCGTGGGATGGCGAGAGTGTTGGCCTTTGATAGTTCCTTGGCTTCCATTAGGAAAAGTACATCAGTTTCTGACTTGTGCCATTGCCCACCCCCACCCCATCTTCCTGACAGTTCCAGCACACACACAAAAATTGTAATTTTTTAACCACTTCTACCTCTTTTTTTCAACAAATTACCTTTCTCGCATCTTAACCACCCAACTGTCTCCTTCAATGACCCATGGCTCACACACTTGAAAATTTCCCCATTATTTATCTGAACCTTTGGTCCAATCTCTTTTTCATTTTCTAACTTTGCCTCCCTTATCTTTTCCACACTCCCTGTACTTTGTTCTGTAATCTCCCCAGCTGTACCTGGTATTTAATGCCTTGCTCTTCCTTCTGATTACCCTCCCTTCATCTATATTGTGAATTCCCTTATTGCCAGGCCTGGATGCAAGATGACCCTGGGCTCATGTTAATTTATGTTTGAATACTTTTCATTTCCAACTATGGTCTTCATTTCTTCCCTGACTTTAGCCCGTGAGGCTTCTCCTGGCTTCTCCAATGTTCTACAGACACGCACTGTGTCTTCATGATGTGGAGGAGTGGCGATGGACTCGGCTTTGAGCCTTCACACACTTCCGAAGAAGCAAATGATGACCTTGTTCCAGAAAGCTTGTCTATGAGGAAGTGATCTTTGTAAACGGTGAGAAGGAACCTGTCTTCCAGAGTCTTATCTGACCATATGCTGGGGAAACAAACACTACAAGGCAAACTCAGATAGAAAACGGCTCCTTTTTGCTGTGCCCTCCCCACCTCTGCTGAGCCCACAAGGGTGCTGCCAGAGCAGATCCCAGGCCCAGAATTAGGGACANTTAGCNTCACTCTGGCCGTCCACCCCTTCCATTGTCCTCAATCTATCCCTCGGTGTGTGCGTCAGTAAAAATGAATTAAATCCATCACTAAGGACCCTTGCCTGGAACCCCANGATTGTTCACTGTGACAGTCTTCTCTCTGCTGCCGGTATTGTCAGGAACAAGCAAACCCCACTATCCACAGCCCCCCTTTCACTCTTTTCATCCTCTTCAGAGGGTCTGTGCCTCTCTCTTCCTTCCTATCCTGGCCGAGCATGCTGTAAATGAGCAAGGTGCCTCTCTAGTCTTCCAGTGAGTGGTGGGGTTCCTGTCACCGTTCACTTAGGGGTGTAGATGGCTGAGGAGCAGTGTGGGGCAGTAGGAAATCACTACCTATCACTCTGTGACCTTGAACATAAAGTCAGGAGGATTTGGGAGGAGCAAACATCAACACTCACAAAGGATGAGATTAATACTTAACANGAAGTCAGCATTTATATTTTAAAAATTTCAAAAANATTTAAGATACATNTTAAGTCACGTGTCTGTGTGGTTGATATATTGTGCACCCTAATAAAGCTTTCCTGGGTTCAGAGAACAGAACTGCCACTAGATAGACATAGAGGCCAGAAAATGGTGACACACACGCCTTTAATCCCAGGATTTGAGATTTCATGTCTTTGCTTGGGGAGAACACATGCCTTTANTCCCAGGAAGTGAAGGCAGGAAGCAGAAAGGTATATAAGATGTAAGGACCAGGAATTAGAGGCTTTTCAAGTGTTTAGGCTTTTAGCAGCAGTTCAGCTGAGATCAATTCGGATGAGGACTCAGAAGCCTTCAGTCTGAGGAAACATGATCAGCTGAGGAGTTGGCAAGACCTTTTAAGATTCATCTTACATGTCTGTGTCTGTGTGTGGGTTTGTGTATATGAGCACATATGCCCTTAGAGGCCAGAGGCAGTGGATCCCCTGGAGCTGGAGTTAGAGGCAGCTGTGAGCCATCTAATGTGGGGGATGGAAATCTAACTNGAGTCCTCTGCAAGAGCAGCATGTGCTCTTAACCACTGAGCCTTCCCACCAGGTCCAAGTCTCCAAACCTTANAAAGAAAGAAAGAAAAGAAAGGAAGGAAGGAAGGAAGAGATTTGATTCTGATAAATCAGATTTTAACACAAAACCTGAATTAAAGGACTTAGAGGCTCAGGGGGCATGTCTAGTTCCCCTAAAACTACCACAGAGACTGCTGTTCCCTGGAAACACATACTCAGGTCCAATTCAAAACTTGGATCTCAAGATTTTGAGCCGCTATATTATTTTGTATCAAAACCTCCGTTTCCATAGAAATGCTGACATTTTTTTTATCTTGAGTGTATTAACTAAGGAACGTTTCGGAGCAATCCCTCTGAAGTGGGGGTTTGGGGCAGAAAATGCGTATGATCTCAGAGACCCTTTCTTCTCGGTTATAAATACAACTTGTAACCAACCACGAGGTGACCTAGTTTTAGATTTCTCTCTGCCACNAGTATGTGAGNTATAGCTTCTTCTGGCACATAACATTTGGCCAACTCACACAATCCAGCTTCAGATCTTCCCACAGGTAAGGGGGCACTGGGTAAGAGCGGCACAGTCAAATAATAATAGGATGCTTCAAGTCCAGGATTCCACACCCCAATGTGACACCTGCACTCAGGGGAACCGTCACGGTGGCTGTTAGAGCAACTGATCTGACTCACCTAGATTTCAGGGACACCTCAACATCTACTGGGGTCTTGGAAGGCAAAGCACACAGCTCAGCAAAACTGGAAGAGCTGGCAGTTGGAGATTTTGTCCCATAAGAAGAGACCGGTTGAGGGACTTGTCTGTAACTTCCCCTGAACAAAAAGCAGGTTTCTATGCAGCAGGTCAACGCTGCTGTGAAAATCCCTGCTTCTGAGAACCATCCTCTTCCAGTTTCTACATGTCTGGAGCCTCCCTGGCTGGTCATTTGGAGGAGTAGGGTTACTATTTAAGGAAATAGAAATGAGAAAGCTCAGAGGAGGCAGCAACAACAGGAACACGTTTGCAAGGCCTGTGGTCATCAGAAATATTACACATAAACCTTTAATCCCCTTGGACATCNGAACCTCTTCCACGAACATCTGGGTAAGGGGATGGCGTCCAGTCTGCAGAGCTCTGAGACAGCCCCANGACTCTCCTACACTTAAGATGATGGGGACATGAAAATAATAAATACTTTCCATACTTAAGGCTGGATTTGGATTTTTATTTCATTTTAGTGAAAAGGTGGGGATTTGAGGTCGCTGGACACAAATACAGTTTATTGCTTTCTGAACTATATGTTCCTTTTTGTCATCACTTGAAAAGTTATTTGACAAACTGAGTGGCCGCAGCCCCAGCATTTCCAAACATCTGCCTTGAAGAAACGACTGTACATCAGACTCACAGGATGATCAAAAGTGGGTTTCCCTTTCTCTGGATAAATGGGAACAGGGCAGGGGGGAGGTGGTCAGACAGGGACAGAAATATGTTTCTGAATAACATGAGAGAGAAAGAAAAATAGTTGGAGCTTTCAGAGGCTTAACTTAGAGTCAGCTTGGGCTCATGANGAAAGTCATCAGCCAAGAGGCAGGCAGGTATCCTGTGGTCTGGAACTGGTTGTGCCTCAGTTTACCCATCTGTAACTCTATATTCTTCCTCACTTTGGAAGTCAGTTGGCAATAAGACANGGCCTCTGCTCTGGGACACTGAGACAATGGCCGCACTAGGACATTATTCTCCTGTAAGAGGAGGTACTTAAGGTTCTGGATACCCGTTCTGTAATTTAAATTTGACAAAAAAAAAAACCTTCAAAAATGCAGACTAGAATTTATCATCAGCCTAAGGAAACTGGGCATAAACATAAATGAAACCATGAATGCAATTCAGTCTCTTCTAGTACAAGTACAAATCAGGGTCCAAATCCAAAACAAAACCCCAGGAGTCCCTGCCCCTCAGAGTATATAGCCAGGGGACCATAGATGTTGACTCCATGGCTCTGAAGACAGGAAATTGTCTCAAGACCGTAGCTGGAGAACCCAAATAAGGAGAGAACAAAGGAGAAAATGGCCACACATGACTTTATAACGTATTTATTCTTTTAAAATGTATTTATTCATTTTCCTGTGTGCTGATGGTTGGGGGAGGCCAACTCTGTGGAGCTGATTCTCTCCTTTTTTTTTACCTTCTCATGGGTTCTGGGTATTGAACTCAGGTCAACATGGTTGGCTTAGCCATCTCACCAGCCTGCGAATCTATTCTTCCACTAAGCCAGTGTGAACTTGTAAGCAACTACAGAAAATCAAATGTGCCCATCGTTTTTAATTGTGTGTGTTCTGAAATTGTAGAGTGGACCATGTGTAACAGATTGCACAAGTATTATAAAGCTTGCTGGCACCCTCCTGGGGGTCCCCCTGAGGAAATCTCACTTTCTTAACCCTTCCACCAGGACACACTTACAGAAGGGCTACGTTCCAGACACCTACAGTGCCCAGTCACTTTACCTGTGAAAGGGAAACACTAACAGTTACCCCTCAGAGAGGTCTTAAGGGGGTGTAGGGGTCCACAGATACAACTGTAGTGAGCAGAAGAGAGCTGTGAGGCTTGTCATTGCTGACACACTTATCAGACATTGTCAACAAAATTCACACAAAAATATTTAATTAGCATCAATGTTTATAAATCAGGAATATAAAATTAGCATGAGTGCTAATTTATGCAGATGGTTAGCATAAATTAAAATTAAATAATTATTATAACTAACTCTAGAGGAATAATAGATCACAATAAGAATAAATAGTAGCCAGGTATGGTCATACATGNCTGTAAGTCCAGCTCCTTGGGAGTCTGAGGCAAAAGGGTTACCATGAGTTTGAGGTTTTGAGGTTGCATAGTAAGTTTCAGATCAGATTGGGCAACTTAGAGAGACCCTGTCTCCAAACTAACACACATAATTTTATACACACACACACACACACACACACACACACACACACACACACACACTACACTACACTGATAGAGGGCATTCTATATTTGTAGCATACCAAAGCCTTAGGTTTCATCCTTAGCATTGGAGGGGAAGAGAAAAAAAGGACAAATAGGAAGTAGCCCAGGGAAAAATCTAGAAAGCTCCCTGAGAAGTGCCTGTGAGCTCAGGTCTTGAAGGCACTGTAAGATCTNAATGTATGTGGAAGAGTTCCAGAAGGTCCTGCCCAGACCACAATGGGAAGGTGTATACAATGCAATGTATTCCTTTCTTTCCGGCCCTGGGCATTTAATTGAAAGAACAGAATATTGTTAATTCCACAACTTGACAGGCTTTTTACAGGATAAGGACATGCATCAGGGAAGCACGACCAAGGAGCACAAAGTTCCTCACCTTTGGGGCCAGGCTGGCTGAGTCCCAAGTCTTCCTCACCGGCTTCCCTAGCAGCTGTGAAAGCCTAGACAAGTTTCACAACTTCTCCAAATCTNGGACTCCTTATCTGTGAACCAAAACACCTAACTGTTAGCGTTATTATGAGTAAAATATGATATTCAACGTATTCAACAATCAGAAACCACCACTGATGGTTTTGTTCTAGTGTGTGCCCGTTTCAGGCCTGGTCCTACATAAAGCGATGTATTTAAAGAGGCCGTGAAGATGTCCGGTCCGTGAGACTAGGATGCATTAGCTCCTACGGTCGGACTTCCCTTTTGCTCCCAGCTCTCCTGTGGGACGTTTGGGTGGCACTGGCAGTGGGGGTATGGAGGAGTAGGGTGGTGTCTTCTCTGTTCTTTTATGGCCCACCACAGGGGCCAGGCCAGATCCNGACACCAGCCACTGGCTGCCTGGTGGTGCTACACCGAGGTGGCTAGCCTGCCCAGCTCTGCCGAGATACTGCAGATGGATCACACTGGCCAAACAGTGAAGAGAGGTGGTCTTGGAGTCAGAAATGTTAAGAGGCCAGGTACCCTCTTCCTGGGGGGGGGGTCTTCTCCCAGCTCACCTTCCCAGAAGGGATCCCACTCGGGGCCTCCAGCTTCAGAGTTACAGCCAGCCCTTTCTCTCCCAGCTACTGTTTCCCCACCACCACACCCCCTCTTTTTTTTTTTTAACATGCAAGTTGCCATGAAAAATTTGCTAATGAAATATTTGCTCAGAAGTCTGCTCTGGGCTGGGCTGATAACCTATCTCTGTTTGAGTTTGGCTGCCCATATTCTAAATACTCATCTTCTGTCTGTTTAGCTTATTGATTGGTTTGGCAGGAAAGGAAGCCTTGTCATCAGTGACCAAGGTCAAACTAAACAACGCAAAGGAGGAGGAAGAGAGAAGATGAACCCATGGGCTCCGGAGGCAAGAAACGCTTAACCAAGTTTCCTTGACTGGACAGATCAGCTGGTCCGAACCGCCTTCCTCCATCCTTCACTTTCAGTGCAGCTTCAGCTGGCAAGAGACACTGTTGGCAGAGGAGACCTGGGGGTGGGGTGAGGGGATGGGGGGGGTTGAGCAAATGTGGAAAGGTGAGAGCGAGCAGATGGTGTCAGCTAAGAGGATACTGCTCGGCCATGCCTGGGTGCGTGTTAGTGAAGAAGAGATAGGCAGCCTGGCTCCATGCATGGCACTAAAAGGCTTTTTCTGATGTCTCCACTGACAGCTCTGTTCACATGGTAGGTGGAAGAGGGGTGTAAGTTCAATTAAGAAGAAAATCAATGGGCAGGTGATCTTTCCGCAGCACGTGTGATTTACAGCGTCTGAAGGCTTGACCTAGTGCTTTCTTCTGGCTCNTCTCTTGACACTGTGTTTAAAGGCTGACAGCTAATGAGGTGAAAGGTAGTGGGGGGTGACAGATGGNCAATGTAGGGGACGCCTGGACAGAAAGGAGCCCCACCTGGGCTGTAGAGTACAGTAGTAGGCTCTGCTCTCCCCNAACAGCTGTAGGACCAGGCCAAACTTAACTTCTCTCCAAGGCTCAGTATCNACATTTTGTAAAAGAGGGTTCGCTAAGCACCTAGAGTGGCTGTAAGGAGGAGAGAGGTTCCGCCATATAGAGACCAAGTTCACTGAGAAGTCCAGAGGACACTGTTTGGGATCGAGTGTCTGCCAAAAGAACACCCCCCAACACGGTAGCTGGAGCAGTTTGCTTACTCCCTCACTGAGCACGGGACATGCCAGGGGTGCTCAGCACCAGGTGTGGAGGAGGCACATGTTGAGTGTGCCTCATCTGAAACGATGGGAACCTGTGGTATTTTGGATTTCAGACTTTATTTTATTGTTTCAGTTTTGGGGATATTTTCAGACATGATGCCTTGATAACAGGGCTCAAATCAAAACACAAAATGCATTTATTTCATATACATCTTATATACAGAAACTGAAGATAATTTTACGTGGTATATTTAGTGTACCTGCATTGCTGACTGAGACCTACCCCATGACACATGTGTGGAATTTTCCACTCTGATCATCTTGTTGGTTCTGAGAAAGCTCCAGCATTTGGAACACTTCACAGTTTGGCTTTGGTGATTAGGGATGCTCAAATGGACACATTAGACACTTTCCAGCTCTTGAGGAGTTCATTGTGTTGTTAAAGTGTTTGAGGGAAAACAGAGACATGGAAAGTAAATGGTCACAGATCCTGAGCCTGGATGACCACGGAGATCATCAAGACAGTGGCCAATTCTTCCCGGAGGGCCAACAAGGCTCTGAGAAGATGCTTGTAAGTAAGTGCTGTTTGTGAGGTGGGCATCAAGTACACACTGCACGGTCCTCCTGAGACGGTTGTGAGACTCCTGTGCTGCAGAGCAGTAGGGTGGGGTGACACATGGAAGCTGGAGAGAGGGAGGGACAGAGGACTGAGGCAGGGCTGAGGAGGGCTTAGGACATTGTGAATGTGGATGCTTCTCTAGAGAGTCACCTGATGAGAACGGGGCAGTCTGCTATTTGTTGTATGGAAGATATTGTAGAAGTCCCTTAGAAAATGTTTTCTTTTATTTCTTTGTGTGCATATGTGTGTACACACACACACACACACACACACACACACACACGTGCTCTACAGTGTACATGTAGAGGTCAGAGGACAACTTACAGGACTCAGTGATAACCTTCACCCTACTGAAGCAAGGTTTCTCTTGTTTCTGCTCTGCTCCCAGCTAATGGGCTCACAATCTTCCAAGTGATTCTCCGGTCTCTGCCCCCATCTCGACCTGGGAACGATGGGATTACAGATGTGTGTGCACCACCACATCTGGTGTTTTAGCTGGGTTCCAGAGACCAAACTCAGACTGTCAGGCTTGCATGGCATGTGCTTTGTAACTGCTGAGCCATCGCCCTGACCCCCACTGAAGACTTTTATTTACTTGTTTTTAAGTCAGAAATATTAACACTCATGAGCTGTTTATGAAGATATAGTAGAGAAGAAGTTGTCAGTTTGAAGGAGAGTCAACAGCACAGCAGAACCACAGGCTGCTCTTAGGGCTACAGAAGAAATGAGATCAAGAGCCCAGGGCAACAGTGATCCTTCAGCAAAGGCTCTTAGAAGGTGAGGTAGGTGAGGGAGGGTCAAGGCAAGTCCTGCTAAGCTTGAGAGAAGGGGTGGGGAAACAATGGAGAGTTTCTCTGGGAGGGGGGACGTTTAATTGACTAGGTAGGCTTTGCTTGGAACCTTAGGCCCCTTGATGATGATTGTGTCATCTGAACTCAGCTGAGGGAAGGCACAATGAAATGGGTCAAGGGGTTTCTGTAGGGTTATTGCAGAGGGCAGGATGTAACGGTATCAGGATGCAGTGCAGATGAAAGCTAAAGTAATTACCCTGGGGTGACAAGACACGGAGAGCCTCTAAAAGGTGGGCTGGGAGCAAGGGACTGCACCTGCCCTTTTGGAGTCTCAGAAGGAAATGGTGGTGACCTTCTAGCACATACAAACACAGTGGGTGTGGGGGGGGTCACAGCTGTGAGGAGTTACAGTGAGACTTTCTAGGCTTAGGACTGTCACCAGCAAACTTGACACTGGGCTCACTGTTCACCACCTAGAGGATGATGTTGCTCACGAGCAGGCAGGACTGAAGAGACAATGCACCAGCTTTGTCGAGCTCTGTGCTGTGGTTAGCCCATGGAGTCATAGAATATCCACCATGGTGCATGTCTATGGCCCCATTACAAATGGAATGGAGACCTTGCTCATGGGCCACCCAGATACCCAGCCCCCACAGCAAACTCTCAGGAGGCTTTCACTTTCCAGGGTACCACAGTGACACTGCCTGTCTTTACACCCAGCTTCAGGGAGGGCACAATGGCCCTGTATTCCTTCTTATGACTTCATATCTTTGCAAAGTTGTTGAGAGTGCTATGATTAAAACCCAGACCTGGGTGAAGATCAGAGTGAGGTGGGGAATAAGGACTGNGGGGTCCAGTTTGGTTCTAAGGCTAGCGAAGTTGCTCATTGCTCAATGGGTACACATACCCAAGAGNATGTGGGTTATGTAGGGAAGAAACAGAAAATATCATCTTTTTATTTATGAGCCTGCATCTCTAAATGGCTGCTCAATAGTTANGGTAGAAATAGTTCCTAACTTGCTAGGGAAGAGCTGCTTAGTTCATGGACTTTTGGGGTATTTCTTCAGGTATGGGGCTATTGTGAAAATGTTACCAAAATGATATTTAGGATGTGGGAACAGAGAATTTACGGAGAGTTTTTATAATCACATGAACTAACTTGAGCTCCCCATGCTGAGATTCCCCCCTAGTACCTCTCCCGGGGTCACTCATGACTCTTGGAACAGTCCAAGGAAGGGTCCTTTGCCCCCATGATGAATGGTGGGATGGTCTGCATCTTGCCTCTCACAATGCTCATTAGCATCTATCCCAGGTGCTCCAAGTATGGAAGCCAACACTTCTAACTCAACCCTTCAGGGCTACAGCTGCTGTAGACCTGCACTCACAGTGAGTGGCCCAAAAGATCGCACAGAACAGATACTGTGGAATTTTAAGTGTTGGGAAGCTCTAAAGACATCACTACTCATTCTTTCTCAGGAGTCATGGTCCTTCAGGCTCTGGCTTTGAGTCATCTTCCTGGTCATGCTTTCAAGTCGAGATTGATTCTCACATNATCTCTTGAACAGTCTAAGCCATAGCTGTAGGCAGAAATTTCTAGCTTCCTCATTTTGATAATTACTGAATTTATCATCATCATCATCATCATCATCATCATCATCATCATCATCATCATCATCATCATCATTGTTACTTGGTTTCAGATCATGAAACTGGCCCCAGACTCTGGCTCCCCACAGCACAACAGGCCTCTCCAGTCACCAGGGCATCCATATAACCACTTCAAGGAATTTCTCCCTTTTAAAGGTCNCCACACAAATAAAACTTCTGGGTTGCTTGGTGCTGGCAAGATGGCTCAGTGGTTAAGAGCACTGGCTGCTCTTCCAGGGGACCGTAATTAGAGTCCCAGCACTCATATCAGGTAGCTAACAACTGCCTGTAACTCCAGTTCCAGGAGACTCAACACCCTCTTTTGGCTTCAGGAGTGACTCTCACAAATGGTATACTCACATCCACAAAATGAAAATACTGGNATATTCCTTGCTTGCACATAAAAAGGTGAACTAAATGCAAATGAACTAAACCACCAGTGATTTTTTTCAAAACGCCAGCTGAACTGCCTCTCTATCTCTCGGGCTACTGAGGCCACCATTTCCAAAGAGTGACTGAGTAGCCTATGAGACCGCTCTCAGTCAGTCTCAGCCCCAGCCTGACACAATAAGTGTGGCCTATTTTCTTGGCAGAGGCTGGGCACTCTCGGGTTGATGTCGATAAGTCCTGCTGCTGTTGACACATGAAGCTTCAGTGGCCTGACCGAACTGATCAAATAGAAACCCAATTTCTGAGCTGCAGGGTTGGGTGGGCTAACAAATTACATCAGAGGCTTTGCACAGAAGGAAGCCCTTAAGAAAACGGAGCTGTTGCCATGAACCTGTGTCTCCCTGCCGTCGTCCTATCTCTAACAGTCCTCCAATCCCATCAACACACATCTCGGACCAAGTTCAGACATTACCCAGGATGAATGATGATGGAGAGGACCCCAAAGATAACAGGAAGTGACAGGAATGGATAAGGTTTGAGAACCTTCTTGTTGGTCCAGACACCCATCTTATGTCATTCTTAGAACAGCCCTGAAAGTCACCAGGTTGTCACTCCTCTGTGCAACGGGAGTATTTACCCATGAATCTTTCAACTGTAATGGCTTTTATTTTCTGGTCAGCTCCTGCTTGCCTAAAATATACCCTGGTACTCAGAGCTCTTGAAATAGGTGGAAAGATCCAGACACTTTGTTCATGACACCCTGAACACTCTGCTCCTTTATGCCCAGTCATATCGGCACGTGGAAAGCATCTTCAACACTGTGTATTTGCCTTGTTCAGGAGAAAAAGAAAAAAGACAGATACACAAGTTGCTAGGCAGCCTACAATCCCTTTACACTGCTTTCTTGCAAGCTGTACACAATGACTCTCTTCTTATCAGAAAAATAGTGTGCCGTCACCCCTGCCTACAGGGGGTTCTACAAAACACATCATTTTGACTAGCTGCAACGTCTTTCTGAANGACGGATGTAACTTGCTATTGTACTTGACTACCTTTGTTTTACTGGTACAATTGCCAAAAATAAAAATCCTATGTAACTGTATGGAGAGTTAGAGTAAAGACGATCTCAAAATCTCTCTGGGAAGGTAAATTTTTACAACTTCTACAAAGGACAATTCGGCAAAAATCTACCTAAATTGTGTAAGTGTTTATGTCCTTTGAGCAATTGTATTTTTAAGTTTGTTTTGATTATATCTTAAATGTTATACACAAGCATTTATGTGTTTTATGCATGCTTGAAATAGCTCACACTACAGGATTAAATCGTAGCTCATTAGGGCAACAGAATATCATGAGGTCACATAAAACCTTGAAAACAAATGTTATTTTTCTATGGATATGAAATGATCCAACATACACTGTGAAATAAAGAGGTATATTACACACAGATAAATACATACTCATAATATATAAGGGACATANGTATTAATGTGTACCAGAGTTTTTCTTTTGGGCTACCAATCATCTCCCAAATCATGACATGGAGACTTATATTTGAATTCTCGGCCTAGCTTTGGCACGTTTCTGGCTAGCTCTTTCAACTTAAATTAACTTATTTCTCTTTATTGACCTTTTGCCTCCAAAGGCCTATTACCTTTCTTACTTCTGTACATCTTACTTTCACTGCTTCTCTAGGTTTATCTGGCTGACATCTGCCTGGCTTCTAGCCCCTGACGTGCTCCTCATTCTCTCCTCCTTCTTTTCTCTTTCTTCTTTCTCCTCCCTTCTCTCATTCTTCTCATTCCTAGATTTCTCCTCCTATTTATTCTCTCTGCCTGCTAGCCCGGCCTATCTTTTCTTTTGACTAGCTATCTGCCATTCAGCTCTTTATTAGACCAATCGGGTGCCTGAGGCTGGCAAGGAGAAACAAATGCAACACATCTTTTCATAGTAAAACAAATGCAGCATAAACAAAAGTAACACGCCTTTACACAGTTAAAGTAATATTCTGCAGCACAAACAAATGTAACACATCTTTGCCCAGTTAAAATAATATTGCACAACACTAACATGTATGTGCGCACACACACATACACACATTTTATAAAAGAGAAGAAATAAAATTATATGTGTCAAGAAAATAGCAAGTCACAGAATANAAAAAAATAGTAAAGACTCTTTCCAAAATAAGCAAATGACTCTTAAAACATCACAATAAGAAAACAAACTGTTGTGGGCGACCCTACACAGGCACTCCTTGGAGAAGTGGGTGAGAAGGCAGGGGAGTCAACAACACAGGCTCCTGGAGTCAAGTGAGTGGCAGAATGTGTTGCAGACTTGTTTATTGTGGGCTTGCCTTTATATCCCCCTCTCAGCACCCCATTGGTCCTCTAGGCCTCTAGAGATGGGTTGCCCTTTCTCCATTGGCTCCGTGGACCATGTGCCTCCACATCAGCAGTCTCTAGCCACTGTGANGGACTCCAGGTTGGCCCAAAGGGGAAGTTACAGCAGCGCATGCTCAATCAAGCTTGAACGGCTATGGCCCACTTGGGCCTATTGGCCATCTTCCTCCTGCAACAAACAACCCAATTTAAAAAGAGGCAGAGCCCTTAAGAGCTACCTCACCAAAGAGAACATATAGAAGGCAAACGGTGAAAAGATGCTCAATATCATGTATCATCAGAGAAACACAGATAAAAACAACAATGAGACACCACTGTATACATATGATGCCCCAAGTCCAGAAGATGAAAACGTCAAATCCTGGCAGTGGTGTAGAGCACTGGGAGGCATCTCCATTGCTGGTGGGAATTCAAGTTGAGAGAACCAATTTGGAACGTATTTGACAAGTTTTGTCAAAATCAAATATATTCTTATCATTCTTATCATATGATCTAGTAATTATGCTCCTTGGTATAAATCTAAAGAAGTTGAAAACATGTCCATGTAGAAACCTACACATGGATGTTCATAGCAACTTATTCAGATTGTCAAGCTTGGGAGTAGAGCTAGACATGGGGGGGCGCTACATACAATCCTATCATTTGGACAGCAGAGACAAGAGGATTGTCAGAGGTCAGAGGTCAGCCTGCGCTACACAAGCAGACTCTGTCTCAATGATAAAGAAAGAAACTTAGATGCATATTGAGGAATGAAATGTGCATTTAGAAAGAAACTCTGAGAAGAGTATTTATTGTATGATTCTGTGGTGGTTTGGATCAGAATGGTCCCAATAGGCTCAAATATTTGGATACTTGGTCCCTATTGGTAGAACTGTTTGAGAAGGACTAGGAGGTGTGGCCTTGTTGAAAAAAGTGTGTCACTGGTAGTGGGCTTTGAGGTTTCAAAAGACTCTGCCATTCCCATTGTGCTGTCTTGTATCCTGCTTGTGGATCAAGATGTTAGCTCTCAGCTGTTGGTGCTGTCCTGCCTTCACTCTGTCATGCTGGACTCTAACCCTCTGGGACCACATGCCCTGTTAAGTATTTTCCTTTATAAATTGCCTTAGTCATGGAGTTTTATCATAGCAACATGAAAGTAACTAAGACAGATTACAACTACACAATGATCCAAGATAAACTGCAGAAACAGTAAATGATCATACATTCCCAGGAGACTAGAAAGGTAGAGGGGAAGGCATGCATGGAAGCAGGGCTTTTAGGGCAGTGAAGCTACTATGTCTGATGTGTGATGCAGGTTACATGTTCTTATACATTTGTCCAAATCCATAGGATGTACAATGCTGAGAGAGATCCCTAATGTAAACTATGGGCTTCAAGTGATAATGAGTTGTCAATGTAGGTTTGTTATTTGTTACAACTGTGCCAATTAGGTGAGGATGCTGATAATGGGGGAGACTGTGCAGGGGAAGGGCAAGAAGAATGGTAGAAATTTCTGTACTTCTCAATTTTTTTGTGAACCTAAAATTTGCTAACAAATATTAAGCCTGTGAAAAATTGTAAGTTTTTCACATTTACTTGTATATACTTAAAGTACTTATATATGTGTCTATAAGAAACTGAAAATACTTATTTCCTATGGTAATGAAAATTTTGGTGTAAGTATCTGATTAAAGTATTATAAGAAAAATACATGCTATTCTCATTTATAAATATAAACTTAATAAATCATTAACTTAGTCTAGCTTAGATAAAACAAAATGATTAGGACATGGTGCGGGTTATCCTAGGAATGCAAGGATGGCTCGGCATTAGAAAATAAAATGTTTTAAAATGTAACTATCTGTGTTAATTAAGCATTATGTTTAATGAGGATACATTAGAAGAATGTTCAAAAATGTTGAGCCAGAACAAACAATCCTTTCTCTCTTAACTTCATTTAACAATAGATTGGTATTTCATCCAACACAATAAAATAGTAAATATGGGAAAGAATGAAAGAAATAAAAAATAGTCATTACTAATGCAATATATGATCATATACCCCCAAATATAAAGATTTAGCTGATAAACTGCTAAAACCATTAAGTTTAGTAAAATTCAGAATATAAAATAAGCATTAAATTCCCATTTATCCATAATAGCCAAGCACAAAATAAAATAGAAATTGTATCTCTCAAAACATCAATAAAACTATAGGCTATTTATCAGCCCCAATTTCTTTTCACTACAGAGATATAGTAATAAAAACAGCATGGTATAGCAGAAAAACAGAATACAAACTAATGGAACAGAAGTCCATACAACTATATGTACCTGATTTTTCACAAAGATGCCAAAAAATACACACAAGAAATACAGCATCTTCAACAAATAATGTTGGGATTATTAGAGTCCACATGCAGAAGAATGAAAGTAGAAACTTATTTCTCACCATGCACAAAATTCAACCTCAAATGTATCAAAGGCCTCAGTGTAAAACTTAAAACTCTGAAACTGCCAGAACACAAACTATGGAGGATTTAT
>LZPO01044416.1:319077-329629 GCA_001675575.1 Neotoma lepida | reverse complement strand
GAGCAGTTATGCCCAGCTCTTTAGGTGGGTGACAAAGGTTCAGTGCCCACATCTCAGATGCCTGCACCCATTAACCTAATCTGTCTGTCCTGTCTCTGACCCTTGACCCATGGTTTTGGTTCTGCCCTGATTCCCTTTCTCACCTGCCAAAGTGTCTCCAGCGAATTGTCACACCCTGTTCTGTTGGACCTCACCCCCAACACCACTCCTCAGCTTCCAGATATTTTCAAGCCTTTATTCATTGTTTTCTCATTGTCAATTAGTTCTCTTGGTTTGCCTTTCACTGCCAACTATGACATCTTGAACAAAGGGAGGGAGGGAGAGAGGGCTAGATTGATGGACAGATGGATGGATGTCCTCATGGNAAAATGACACATGAAGAAACAAAACAGCTTGCTGCCTGTGATGGGTAATCTCTTCTGAACATTTTATTATTTTTGTATACAGATGTTGTGCCAGCATCTATGTACGTGTAGCACATGCGTGCAATGCTCATGGAGGCCAGAAGAGGGTGTTGAATCTCCTAGACTGAACTTACAGATGCTTATGAGCCACATGTTGGTGCTGAGACTCNAACCTGGGTCCTCTGGAAGAGCAGCCAGATGCTCTGAACTGCTGAGCCATCTTTCCATGCCCTGTGATCGTTAATTTTGATTGTCAACTTGGTTGGGCTGAGAACTTCTGGAGCTTATAAAATACAGCCTGGGTGTGTCTGAGAGGGCATTTGCAGAGAGTTGGCTAAGGATAAGAGGACCCTTAGTTAAATGTGGGCTGCATCATCTCATAGGCTGGAGTGTGGGTGGAACAAAGGGGGAAGGGGAAATCCTGTCCATTTAGACCTCCCTCCCTCACCCTCACCCTATATGATAGCCACCATGATATTCATGTCCCTGCTTTCCCACCCCCTCCTGCCACGATGGACTAACGCCTCTAAAACTATGAACCAATGTAAATCTTTCCTCCCTTGCACTGGCTTTCTCTGTCATTTGTTCATGGTGACGGTCATATGAATGCCCTGACCTCCGTGGGCCGCAGGAACCAACCCCTGCCAACCTCCACATTGCCACTGCCTTGGCCATTGCACTTGTTCCTCTTCCCAGGCCTACATCTAGGCACACTTGTTTGGACAGTTTTCAAAATATGTTTATTGAATACTTAGTACGCTCAACTCTGAGTTTTGAATAAGGAACTACGTCCAGTAATTGTCTCTTTTCCGAATCCCTGGAGTTCCTGGGGGCCCCTCCTCATACTGTGTTTGTCACAGTTTGCCTGAGCTAATCCACCTATGCACATGACTATGTCCCCAGAACTTACGAGAGTGTGACTTTCTATATGTGGCTACCTCTCTTTCTATATTTGACATCCCTCGAGAGCAGTTCAGTAGCTAGTCAGACTCAGTGGGACTTTCTGATATGACTAAATTCACTCAATTGATTTACTGTCTAGAAAAAGCACAGATGAATGAAACTATTAATACCGGGTCCAGCACATCTCCCCCAGTGCCCTGCCCATCGCTCTCCACAACATAGACCCACAGTCCGTGCTGTTGACAGATGATTGATGTGTTTGAAAACTCAGAGCAATTCCTGGGGAGTGAGAGGTTTTCATTTGCTCAATGTGTTTTGGCTTCAAACTCTCTAACAGTCATGGCTGAGCTTTCAAAACCAAAGCAGCAACTGCTTTCCTTCTAGAGCAAGGCTGCCACAGAGAAGGCGCCTGCTGGAGAGTCAAACACTGCTGAACAGATCGATGGAGGCGTATCTGAAGACAGGAAATTCCAAAGGCTTTCCCAGGCTGCCTGAAGGACGGGCCCTATTATTAACCTCCTCTCTGAGGCCCAACTGCTGTCTGGCCTTGNACGACTGAAACCATTTGCTCCTGGGCTCGTGTGGTGGCTTTGTAGACCACAACCACTTCCTAGAAGCCACATCAATCTGAACAGTGAGGGCCTTAGTGGTGTGTGGGCTTAGAAGGCGGTTTCCGTGACATGAACCTGGGGAAGGATGAACAAGCACAGCAGGCCCAAGAGAAAGAAGCAAGGCCTGCTTTGGGAGGTCCAGAGGTGACAGTTCAGCCCTGTCCCTTCTAGCAACAAGACCCCCACTAGCTTAAGTGCTTGTTGGTGACCTGGGGGAGGTGATACCCAAAGACACCTGTGTAGCCACCTCTAGGGGGGCACTGCCTTTGGTATTCAAGGGCTGTTGACTTGTGAGCTATGTGCTCTGAAGTAGCTGAGAGGACTACAGGCTGCGGTGGAGAGTTGTGATAAGCAGGAGATCAAGAGGTCCCATGTGCCACCAAAATGGAGTTAGATCTATAGATACGTCCTGTGGATATTTTACTCGTGATGACAGGAGACAGGACCAGTTCTGCTCCATTCAGAGCTGTGCCTTCACCCTGGGGATACAAGTCCCTAAGGGCAGAGGGTCACAAGCAAAATGAGTGAACCCNTATACCGCTGTGACGTCAAAGCTCCCTATGAGCCAGATGGGGCCTGAAACTTGCCCCATCTATCCTGAGTCTTGAGCTGTAAAAAGACAAACACAGGGAATATGCTGCCTACCACTGGCAATTCATACCTCAGGCAGCTGGAGCTTATCTAGGTCCTCCCCTTATGGGTCAGGTTGTGTGAAGGAAGAAGGTGGAAAAGGCCAGGGAGCCAGGAAACTGGCTACCAAGGGAGGAGGCTGTGCAAGCTGGAGAGCCTGATTCCAATCCCAAGAACCCACATACATGTCTCAGGGAATAAAGCAGAAAGTGATCAAGGCAGACACCTAATGTGTTCCTATGGCCTTGGTACATGTAACACACACACACACACACACACACACACACACACACACACACACACGAAGTATATGAAAAGGCCCCCAGACTAAGCATAATGCTCCTCCTAGGACAGTTTTGCAGGGACCTAGGGCATGATGGCCCTGTAGCTCATTGTCAAACTCAGAAATAGAATTTGCCTGATATGACAGGGCCATTGCACACATGAGCTCACAGTGGCTGTGACTACATGTAAAGACCTGCACAACATCAAGCCAGTTAAAATGTGTGTGCTTGGGGGGGGGTGCTTATGAAGTCCCATCCCTAGCTAAGGATCTATTGGCAATTGACACTACTGTGCTAGATAGTTCTATGTCAACTTGATATAAGCTAAGATGATCTGAGAAGAAGGAACCACAATTAAGAAAATGCTCCCATAAGATTGGGCTGTAGGCATGCCCCTAGGGCATTTTCTTAATTAGGGAGTGATGGGGGAGGGCCCTGCCCATTGTGGGCAGTGCCATCCATGGGCTGGTGGTTCTGGGTTCTATAAGAAAGCAGGCTGAGCAAGCTGTGGGGAGCAAGCCAGTAAGCAGCACCCCTCTGTGGCCTCTGCATCAGCTCCTGCCTCCAGGTTCCTGTCCTGCATGAGTTCTTACCCTCACTGGTTTTGATGATGGACTGGGAGGAAAACAAGCCCTTTCCTCCCCAAGTTGCTTCAGTCATGGTGTTCCATCACAACAATAGTCACCCTGACTAAGACAGATACTTAGGGAGGGAACTGGTTTTCTTCAGGAATGTGGTTCCTGAGAAGCAGCCATGCTACAGTAGATGGCCCTCTATCCATGCACAGACAGGTAGGCTGAATGGACCCAGTAAGTATAAAATCAGAGTGCATGGAGTTGGGAGGAGAAAGTGCTGGCAAGTATAGAATAGGAATTGGAGGGGAGGGAATGGTGGTTGAATTTGATCAAAATATATTATATGTATGTATAAAATTCTCAACTGATAGCAAAATAAGCCAAGTGAACAATAAAGTAAATAAATGAAGAAAAAGAAGGGAGGGAGAGAGGAAGGAAAGAAGAAAGAAAGAGAGAAAGAAAGAGAGAGAGAGAAAGAGAGAGAGAGAGAAAGGAAGGAAGGAAGGAAGGAAGGAAGGAAGGTAGGAAGGAAGGAAGGAAGGAAGGAGGAAGGAAGGAAGGAAGGAAGATGGGAAGAAAGGAAGGAAGAAACTGTCTCTTATACACATCTAGATGTGTATAAGAGACAGCTCCCAGTGCCCTGTGATCAGAAGGGCCCCCACATCATTTTGTGCTCAGCTGTTCTGGTGAGGTCCCCACATTACACAGCTTGTCCTGCTGCTAACTCTCCCCTTGCACACCGCAACCGCTCCCAGAACAGAGGTCACTCAATCCTCACGATTCTCTCCACCCCACGTTTATTTCCTTCAGTCTATTTTTGTACAGCAGGGAATATTTGAAGAAATGTCCTTAATTCTAGGCACCTGCATTTACCTCCACCCCCCCAAACCTCTTTGGAGGTGACTTGAGTGTCATGTGATCCCTCCTATTATTAGCACAATACCTAGTCAGCCTCAACCACCCAAACTCCTGTTTCTCATGGCCTTATATATATTTGTCTCCTAGCAAAAAAAAAGTGGCATGACCCCCTAGCCTCAAGATCACTTGGCAGAGGTCCCTGTTTCTCAGCTGTATCTATTGTTCTAGTCCAGAGTGACACCAGCTTCTATGTGTCTTGCTAACATTTCTGACTTTTAGTGGGGAATGCCATTAATCAATCCCCTGAATCTGTTTTGGAAAAATTAAATAGCTCTAGTCAAGGCAAACACAGTAAATAATCCGTCTACAATCCAGAGAGTGGTGGGGGCAGCGGGGCCGAGTGCCGTCCTCTCGTTATTTGAAATGCATTTAATTTGCTGCTGGATCTTCCACACCAGCCTAGGGTGCTCACTGGCACAAAAAGGAGAAATCCAAAGCTCTCTCCAAACATGGGGTTCTAGCTCAAGTAGGAGAAGTGTGAGCAGGTATGGTGGAGAATGCACTTGTCAACAGGAAGCCCAAAGAGCTCTTCCTTATGGTTTAATGTATAGGAATCATCCCTTTAAGTAGTTCTGTGTGTATGTGTGTCTGTGTTCATGTGTGTGCAGGTGGGTGTTTGTTTACACATGTGTATGTGCATAGAGGACAACCTTGGGTGTCATTCTTCAGACTCTGTTCCCCTTTTTACATACATCTCTATGTGTGGTCTATTTATGTGCACTTGTGTGCAAATACTTGTGTGTGCGTGCATGTGTGCATGCATGTGGAGGCCAACNGCTGACACTGGGAGTCTTCTTTAATTGCTTTCCACTTTATTCANTGAGGCATGGTTTCTCAACTGAACCCCGAGCTCCCCTGTCTCCACTCAGAGCTGGAACTGCAGACAGGCTGCCACACCTACCCAGCATTTCCATGGGCTCTGGAAATCCAGGTTTATATGGAAAAGGTTTTATCTACTGAGCCATTTCTCATTTCTGGGGCCGGGGACAGGGTCTCTCAGTGGCCTAGAACTTGCAAAGTAGGTTAGTCTGACAAGTGAATCCCAAGAACCTACCTGTCTGTGCCTCCCNAGCACTGTGACTAGAAGCATNNGCCACCATGCCTGGCTTTTTCACATGGATTCTGGGGATCAAATTCAGGTCCTTGTGCTTCCAAGACAAACACTTTGCTCACTGACCATCTGCCCAGNCCTCTACCTAGTTCTGATGGGCATGGGTCCTCTGTGAGAAGCAGTAACAGCCTGGTACNTAAGTGTGACTTCTGGAGCCAGATCAGAGACTAGCCTAGACTTCTTTCACTGAGCACTGACCTGGGAGAAGTGGGCGTGGTTACCAAGCCTCCAATTCTCATCTGATAATCTCTTCCTGAGTGACTTGGGGTTTGTCATCCCTCCCACTGACTGCTGGGAATTTTGCTGGTCTACCACACCTCCTCTTGCTTCAGGACTGGCCCATTACAGCTCTAACAGTCAGGTAGAGACTTATGTAGTCATTCTAGTCCTGATTGCTAAAAGTACAGGCAGTTTCTATCNGAGCTAGGTAGGCAGACCTTCCCATTGGAGAAAGCCACAAGGAGAGGCCAANAGAGCACAGGGGAAAGAGGAACCACACAATCAGGGACTTCTAGTCTCTCCATCAAGGCACCAGGTGTGTGACTTGCATCACCTTGGACCACAGAGACCAACTCAACTACAAACTGGATGCCACCAGGTGACCCAGNAGATACAAGATGGAACAGAAGAATTGCCTGGAAGAGCCTGCCCCAATCTCTGACCCGTATCATTGGAACGCTGTGGCATCAGGCTTTCTATTTCTGTGACAAAAATACTCAGACTAACAATTGAAAGGAGCAGGTACTGTGGGCCCACAGTTTCCGGTGCTCTGGTCTATGGTCACTTGGCCACAGTGCTCCAGGTCTGAGGTAAGGCAGTATACAGTCGTACAAGTGCAAGATTGCTCATCCCACAATGGCCAAGAAGCAGCAAGGAGAGACAGAAGGAAGCAAGGTCCCGACATTCCCTTCTAGGACACACAATGTCCAGACTTCCTTTCNTTAGGTCACACTTTCTGAAGGTTCTGCATTCCCATAACATCAGAGACTAGCAACCAAGTTGAGAGCCAACCATAACAGGGGTATGGCAAAACAATTGTAATTTGCTGATATTGACAGCTGTACACANAGAGAATGGTCTGTAGAGACCAGCGGAGGACAATCCCCAGTGCTGGGGACACAGCAGGCATTCTCAGTCTTTAGAGACTTACCTGCATTGGTAGCACTGGCTAGATTACATCTTTTAAATATCTTATAATGCAGGAGCCTATATCTAAGAATGCACACCCCTGAACTGAACTCACAGTTAGACGCGGGTACCACACCCCTCTGCCCTCTGCCCACGTGCTTCCCTTGCCTGCATCCTATACTGCCTCCATTTTTCAAGGCATTTGACTGAGCTTCTTCTTGTCCACGCTTTATTCCGATGCCTTCTTGGATGCCAAGCTACAGGTAGCTCACCTAGGTCTTCTGCTGAAAGGCCACTTCTCTTTTGACAGGTCCGGACCAGGCTAAGTCCATTACATGTGGCTACAGAGTGCCCTGCTGTATACCTGAAGGCTAACTTTGGCTTTCTTTAGTCCTGGAAATGCACCAGTTTTTCTTGAGGTATGTAAGAGATAAGCACGGGTCTTTGCAGATTTTTGTGTGNTGCCAGAGCTCCCTGGTTGGTGGGGAGATCTAGGCCATAGTCTGAGGAAAGATGGCAGAGTGAGCTATTGAGAAGAATCTGAGTCCTTGATGAGTCACTAAGCTAACCAGCTCTGGGGTTTCCCACATTGTGACTTCTTTCTAGGACAGTGTTCTTGTCTCATCCCTGTTGCCATGATAAAATACCCTGACAAAAATCAGTTTAGGAGATGATGGGGTTATTTCAAATGACAATTCCAGTCCATCACTGCAGGGAGGTCAAAGCAAGAACTTCATGTCATGTCACGTCCACAGTCGAGAGCAGAGGGACATGAACATAAGCACATTGCTCGTTTGTGTTCAGCTTGATTTCTCCAGTCTTACACAGTTTAGGACTCCTGCCTAGGGAATGGTGCTGCCCACAGTGAGCTTACCTCAATCAACAATCAAGACAATCCTGCACAGACATGCCCACAGGTCACCCTGATAAAAAGTTACTCACTTGAGACTCTCTCTCCAGGTGATTCTATGTGGTAACAAGTTGATGGTTAAAAACTAACCATCCTCATGTTGNCTCTCACTTCAGGAAAAAAGAATATGCTAATAGGCATACAACCAGTAAATNACAAATTTAGGACATGAACCCAGGTGTCTGACCCTGAGTATGGGCTCTTCACATTTCACACCTGAAAATCCCTCCTGTACATCAGTACATGTGTNTGTTTTACATACAGGGTCTCATTCAGCATTCTCAGTAGAGCTGTAGGGAATATTACCCATGACGCTTGGATGTTACTAATGCTGCTGACNGTAAACATAAGTTCCACTGGGGTTACCAGACAATTTACTTTTTCCCCATCCTCCAGTTTACTGTTCTACAGTTGCATTTCCAATAAGAAACCCCTTTTTAGAAGGGAAAATTACCTAGTACCACTGAATTGAGAAAATTTTTTTTTCAGTGTTAAAGGAAAAAAAAATAGTTGGCCCAGTTTTTCATAGTGGCATGTTGATGAAATGCCATGAATGAGTTGTGGGGTGAATGAGTGAAATATTTCAAAGTGGAAAAATAAATCACAAGGAAGAACCAATTCCCCAAAGAAACAAGGATGCAGAGAGCAATTCCCTAATTCCCAGCCCGTCTCACATCTGTCACCCTAAGAAGACCCTTCTGTCAACACCTCCTTGATGAAGACCCTGGGCCAGAACAATATCTCGTCCCTTGGGGTTCTCTCTGTCTCCATCTCTNGTGTTAACACTGCAGAGTGTCTTTGTTCTGGTGAACCCAACATCAGCACTAGCCAACTGCCCTTCAGCAGCACCCTGGGAAGTGAGGACACAGCGTGTATCAGCTGATGTCCCTGGGGAGGGGATGAGGAGGAGAACGCTTTCATTTTGCAGGAACATGGATATTCTCCTACCCAATTCCCTTAAAAACAGTAGATAAAAATCTTGTCAAGAATTATCTACACTGCCCTGTCTATGTTTTCATAACTCACGTATAACCAGCTTCCAATATTTAACTACTTGGTAGGGAGTACATGGGATGTGCTGTTCTGGGGCCACAGGCACATAGGTAACAGGATTCTGCCCATGGAAGAAGCGGGGAACACATTTTAAAATTAAACAGACTAATACCAGTGTGTTGGTCAGCTTCCTGTTGCTATGACAAAATATTTAAGGCAATTTAGGAGGAAAAAAAGGTTTATTTGGGTTACAAAGGGTTCTGTGGTGGCATATGACACACCACTGCAGAAGTGAATGGTGAAAGAGGTCCTTTAACTAAGGAGGACCAGGAAGCAAAAATAAAGGGGAACAGGAAGGCTCTAGGGTCCCAATATCCGCTTCAAGAATATGCCCCTAATGACCTAAAACTCNCCCCAAGGCTCTGCCTCCTTTAAAACTTCCAGTATCTTCTAACAGCTCTGCAGGCTGGCAACCAAACCTCTACCACATGGTTTTGGGGAGGTAGGGATGCCCTTGGGCTGATGCCCGGCAGCTGTGCTTGAAATGTGAGGAGCCCATACTCAGGGTCAGACACCTGGGTTCATTTTCCCATCTATAGCATTGAGATCTATGCTTCTCTTGCCATCCCCACATCCAGATACCTCAGCCTCTTCCAGGGTCCTTGATGCCTGTTGCACACATTCAACCAACGCAAACNCATAATGTGAGTGGGGCCCAGGGCTGATGCCCGGCAGCTGTGCTTGATGCTCAGACATGGAGACACCATCAGACATGGAGACACCGCTACCTTCACCACAGAGGGGATGGTGCCAGGCAACTACCACACAGTGGTCCCATGGGAACCTCCTAGAGACACCCAGAAGTAGGGTGAGCTTTATCAACCTGTCATTTTGCATAAGGAGACAGGGAACAGAATACAGGGACAGAAATGATGTAACAATATGTACTGAGGGCCAGAGGCTGACGGGCATGTAATAGGATATCTGGAGGGAAGGAGAAGGATGGCATCGGCCTGTGTGGGGCCTGTCTCTTATACACATCTAGATGTGTATAAGAGTGAGGGCCAGAGGCTGACGGGCATGTAATAGGATATCTGGAGGGAAGGAGAAGGATGGCATCGGCCTGTGTGGGGCAGGGACTCTCCACAGCCAGAATCCCTGGAAGTTCATCTCAATCTCAGTAGATAATTCTACAGTGTTTTCTCTGCCACAGGTCCCCACTCCCCTTTTCCCCAATGGGTGTCTACTTTGTGCTCTGTGCAACTCTTGAGTGGTCATATATGTCACCTGAAGATTAAGATTTTGGCCTTTGAGTTCCCAAGGACATTTAGTCANCTGGACACCAAGAAGCTCTAAGGGCTGCTTCGCCTCCAGCAGGATCCCTNTTCCTCTTCTGCCTAGCACGGACCGCAGCACCACAGTGTCTCCACACTCCCTCTCAGCCACGNGTAGCCTCTAGGCTCTTGCCTTCACCCCACTNCACACCATTTTTATTTTCATTTTCCCATGCACGGGGCATTACCATCCCTCTATTATTAATACCTATTTCCTGATTGGATCGTAAGCTCCTTAAAAGCTGGGGCCNTGCCTTGCACTACTTTACACAACTGTGCCCAGCCTGAGGACACATGACACCAAAGGGTGAGTCGAAACACTTGTTCTCTGAGAGGCTTCACCCTTCTCAGACACAGAACTAGAGGTGGTCAGTGAACTGGCTAGGTTTTTTGTAGAAATCATTTTACCCACCTCCTATCTCCCAGAACTGCTAGTCAGAGGGCATGCCTCCCTCTGCTNCCACTGTTTGCAGAGAGCTGGCTCCCNTAAGTCCCCATGGAGACTGGCAGAGCCATTTCCAATGGAGGCAGCCTGGATGCCTCCCCTGGACTCAGTGTACCCTCTTCTCAGGGACACATTGGCTTAGCAGAGGCTCAGCTGGCTTTCAGAATCCCAGCCATTTCCTGCACCAAAGCCCCCAGATGGTGTGTTCTTCGGAACACGCGGTGATGGAGGGAGGCATCAGAAAGGGAAGAAACCACCTGGGGCTGTGTGCCACCAAATCATTTGTCCCTCTGTCCTGACCCTTCT
>LZPO01044416.1:277901-301360 GCA_001675575.1 Neotoma lepida | reverse complement strand
AAAAAAAAAACTAATATCAAAAGATTGCATAGCCTTTAAGGAAGCCAGAACTTCCCACCAGCAACCCTGACTGAAATATTCCCCACAGCCTCACGTGTCTGTCACTTGGTGTCCATTGGTGGTGCTATCTGAGGAGGCTATGTAAAACTTGAGGCATGAAACCTAGCTGGGTTGTGGAGTTGGACCTTGGAGGTGGTATCTGCCCCTGAAGCCCACCTGATTTTTCTGGTTCCTGTATGCCACTACAATGTGGCCAGCTCCTGGGAGTTCCTGGATGACACTGACTAGCCTGCTACCTTGCCTTCAACAGCATGATGGACTATAGCCTCTAAAACTGTGAGCCAAAATATGCCCCCTCAAGTTTCTTCTGTTGGTTATTTGATTATAGCAACTAGAAAAGTAGCTAGTATGCCACCCTGGTGGGGCGTGGGGCATCTTCAGTGCCTTAAGATTTCTAGGGGGCACAGAAAGTTGACCATGAGGGTATCTGTAGCTTGAAGGACAAGGATGAGCCTCCACACATGGTGATTTTCCTAGGAGATTGTTTCTAAAACTGTGTTCCTGCATGTGTGTTGTGGAGGGCGGTATGTGTGAGTGCNTGCCTATGTAANCTTTAAGAGTCACTCATTCCCAGAGTTAGCCAGTATCCCTGTGACTCTGCACCCTAGGTGCCTCACTTACCTGACCCTGGTCCCCACTTTTCATCTCTTACACCATTCTGTGAGTAGCTTTCCTGACTGACAGCAGAAGGATGAGTCCTTCAGACAGAGCTCAGNGCTTCTCTGCATTCAGCAGACCCAGCTGCAACATACCTGTGAACCCCTGAGGTACTGATGAGTCATATACAGGTCTTTAGAGAAACATATCAGATGCCATGNGTAGCTATTATAAAGCGGGGGGTGTCCTGGAATGACCTACACCATGGAGTCAGGNAGTCCAACAANNGCATGCTGAAGAGACTGAGACCCAGTAGCCCTGTCCCCAAAGAAGCCAAGTGCCTCCACTGTATCCATCTGGTGCTGAGGGCCAGGAGGATTCCTGGAGATCCTCTCGTTATTAGTCCACACTGGAAGGCTGGAGCTGCCAGCAAAGAATAGCAGGGACAGCAGCAGTGCTAGCAAGACTCTGTAGCAGGCAGGAGGCAGGCAGGCCAGCAGACTGAACTTCTCTCCCGCATTAGCTACTTTTCTGTGGCTGTGATAAAACACCGGGGCCAAAGGCAACTTAGGGAAAAGAGGGTTTATGTTNCCTTACAGTTCCAGTGGGTAAGCGTCCACGATGGTAACAAGGGGCAGGCATGGTAGCAAGACCAGAAAGCTGAGAATTCACATTCAAACTACAAACATGAAGCAGAGAAAAGTGACCTGGAAGTAGGTGAGGGTTTTTATTCTCAAAGCTGCCCCCAGTGACATACTTACTCTAATAAGGCTACACCACTAGACTGCCAAAGCATCACCAAATAAATGTTCGAATATCCAAGGCTATGGGTGACACTTTTTTTTTATCCCAGAACAACGGGGAAAAAAAACACCAAAGAACAAGAAACTAACACATAAGGAAAGAATTTATTTGTCTAAATACAGAAGAGAACACAGTAGCCAGCATAGTGCATCCATTCTCTAGTTCAGATTAACATCATTGCAGGCTCTGGGTCCCACCAGGCTGTGAGTTCTGACCTTGGCCTAGGCTCTTCTTGGAGCATTCTGCCCACCTTATCCCCATGATGCTGCCCCCTCGGTCATGGCAGCTGATGGACAGGATATGAACAGATTTTAAATATGCAATGGGTAATTTTCTAATTGTTTCACTTGATATATATCTCCATGTTTAACTACATAGCAGCAACATTGTGTCATCTTCTCTCAGCCCAGTGCTCCTTGCAAAATACTCAATGGGCAGAGTGATGCACACCCATAATCACAGGTTATAATCTATGAAATAAACCTTTTCTCTGGCGCTAGGGATCAAATCTAGAACCAGGCACCTGTGAGGCAAGGGCTTGCCCCTGCACCCATAATCTCCAGGTCCATTTTGGTGAATTAAACATGGCTGAACCCTGGGAATTCCAAGCAGTTCACGTCCATGTCAGCCCTCAGCTCCCCTTTGGCTTCACTCTGATTCCCATGTGATGACATTGGCTCAGCCTCTGAGAGGGGTCAGAAGAGACTATGGTGCTGCATGGGGAGTGAGTGGGGTTCCATGGCACAGCCAACAGCTTCTGAAAGCAGCTGAAGAGGGTAAGAGGATGGACGGCCTGTGTCCGGCCATCCATGGGCAGGAGGGGACACCTGTGTGCCTCTCTGGTCCTTTCTCCCGCTTGCCCTCTGCAGAGGAAACATTGCTGTAATGTCCTCTCGGCACAACAATGAGGAGAAATGGACCAGAGGCTGTCTCATCACCTTTTCCTCTGCCCTAGGCTCTGCTGGGACTGGAGTGCAAGCGTGGACCGTGTTTTGGAGGGTGCAAGAGGAAGTGGCTGTCGTTAACCTGATGTGGGTCAGTCGCCCTGGGCTATGATGGATGGAGGGGAAGTTTCAGCAGGAAAGGAGAAGAAGTCTTTTGACCTATGAACTTGAGTCTGGGTCTGGTGTCACTGTGTGCATCTCAGATAATACTGGAGCAATCCCTTCAAAGTCAGCCCAGAGGAAGGGGCTGGGGTGGCTGTTTGTGGGTGTCATTGCAACCACAGAGCGGAATCCACCTTTATTTTAATAAACAGGAAATTTTTCCTTTCACAGCTTCAGATGGGAAATAAAAACATCACTCTAGACTGTCTCTTGCTGCTTCTGTTTCAACTTTCCTCCAATCCCTGAGATCTAAGAGAACCACTATATTTTCTTCAAAACAAAACAAAAATCTGCCTCCAAGAGTCTGGCCTGGCCTGATGATCCAAGCTTCAGCCCCAGCTACTTGGAAGTCTGAAGTAGTGTGACAGCAAGTTCAAGGTCTGACTAGGCTATGGAGTGAGTTCGAGGCCAGCCTGGGCAACTTAGCAAGATCATGTCTCAAAATTTAAGGTTAAAAAAAAAATGGAAGGGACAAGGGAGATAGTTTGGCGGCATAGCATTTTCATGCCACAAGGCCTAGTTTCAGTCCCTAGTACTGAGGAAAAACAAAACAAAACCCACAAAAGTGTAACCCCAGCTACGATTCTGAGCGGGATGGGTTTCACTTTGTCTTTTCCACCTCTCTTGTGCCTCCCATATTGACACTTCCTCTGTCTNTTACTTCCTACCAGGAATCGTATGTCATCTGGTGAGCATAACCATGCCTTAATATACTGCTTCGAGAACCAAGTATACATGTTTGCACACAAGGCTTGTACTTAGAACAGCATCCTGCATGTGTGTTAGGGAAGTGGTATCTAATTGCATTGTAGGGAGTAATTAATAGATTTTCCTATTGTTACAAGTCCTTGATTAACAGTCAATTCTAAATTATCAGTGCAGAAACTGCAGGAGCTCCTTGCCTTGACTCTCAAGAACAACACTGTCAAATAAAACTCGAATGGCAGCCTCATGGTGATGTGAAAATTTCTAGTAATCGTAACTTGAAAAGTAATGGTGAAATTAATTTTAATTGCCCGTGTCTCCAAAACATTGACATCCNAATATGTAACCAACATGAAGTCATAAAGGAGATATTTGATCCCTTTCATGCTCAGATTTTGAGATCAGCCATGCAATCCATCTCTGTTTGAATANCAANTTTTCAACAATTAGGGTCAAATATTGGTGAAAATTTCTGATCAGGAATGCTAACTAGAGGGGTGTGGCCTGTTTCCTTCCACATCAAAGGATCCAAGCAAGGACAGGGTAACTCTGTTCCCTGGAGTATCTGAGCACAGGGGTGGGGAGCAGCAAAGAAGCTGTGGGACAGACACACAATGGCCTCATAAAGAATGGAACTGACACACAGCACCCACTGTCCCATCTCAGGCCAGAATAAAGAGAGACTGCGTGGTAGAAGGAAAGTGGGGGTCTACCAGCAGTCCCCACCCAGGTAGTCAACCAAGCATTTTCTCCTCTGAGGCCCGTGGTCCTGAACTCAGTTTGAAGAGCTGCCATTTCANAAGGCATTGTCCCAGAAAGTGCCCAGAGTGTGTTGAGACCCTCTCAAACTAGGTGCCTGATGCTTCATATGCCTAGTCCTACTGGGGTGGTCCTGCCCTCACACAGCTCACAGAGACTCATCAGCCACTGACCCGATGGGTAATGTATCCTAGCTGCTGGTGTAACTCTACAACTCATGAGGTTACTGAGACACCTGCAGATGTTACCAACACCCATGGCAGCTGTGGAAACTGCACAGAGGAGCCCAACTGCAACCAAAGCCGACACAGCCTTGTCACAGCACCCTGAGGCACAGTGCCTCTATCTCATCACCACTGTCTCCCTAGATAAAACCCTTTCCAGGGACTTACCATTTTCCTTAACACCAAATTCTAATTCCACAGCCTGGTCCTTATAGCTCTTCTGAGTATGACCTGCCTGCTTCTCAAACTCCATCATTTTCTTCCTCGTTTTTCTACCATAATGGTCTCCCTCCTGTTTGAGGGACTGTAAGCCAAGTCCACCTCAGCCCCAGTGCCTTGCCANTGCCTCATCTGCCATGCTTGCCCCTTGGGTTATGGCCTGGTCAGTTTCTTCTTATCAAGTGTTCAGCCTTGCCTGACTTCCTGTNATCATTCCCTCCTGCTCCTAATCCAGGCTCGCACCCTTCCCGGATTCTGTTTATCATCTTTGTTTATTCTTATGTGCATGTGAGGGTCACATGTGAGCATGTACACATAGAGGCCAGAAGACAACATCAGATATCATTCCTCAGGTGCCATCCACCTTCTTCTTGAAGGNTGTCTTACTGACATGGAGTTCACCAAGTAGGATAACCAGAGAGTCCTAGGCTTTCGCCTGTCTCTGCCTCCCCAGTGCTGCCATGATAGGTACACACCTCCATACCTGGCTTTCTCTTCCTCTGTTCTCGTGATTGGCTTTGTTGATNCTTTGTGCATCATTTCCTACAACCTTGTGTCTTAGTCAGCGTTCTATTGCTGTGAAGGGTCACCATGACTACAACAACTCTTATAAAGGAAAGCATTTAATTGGGGCTGGCTTATAGTTCAGAGGTTTAGTCCATTATCATCATGCCAAGAAGCATGTTGTGTGCAGGCAGACATGGTGCTGGAGAAGGAGCTGAGAGTTCTATATTTGAAACTGCAGGCAGCAGGAAGAGAGAGCCACTGGGCCTGGCTTGTGTAGGCAGAGTTTTTGTTGGGACCACTGGCTCCAAAATAAATGCACAGAGACTTCTTATTAATTACAAATGCTCGGCCAATAGCTTAGGCTTGTTTCTAACTAACTCTTATAACTTAAATTAACCCATATCTTCTCATCTATGTTCTGCCACGTGCCGTTACCTCTCTTTCATTTTGCACCTTCAGTTTCCTCTCCATGTCTGGCTGGCAACTCCTCTCTCTCCGCCCTTCCTCCCAGGGTCCTTAGTCTGGTTCTCCTGCCTAACCTTATCCTGTCCAGCTATTGGCCAGTCAGCTTCTTTATTAAACCAGTTACAGTGACATATTCACACAGGAATAGTCCACAGTAAAGGAATAGTCCACAGGCTTGGGCTTTTGAAAATCTCAAAGCCCATCTCTGTTGACACACTTCTTCAAACAAGACCACACCTCCTAATCCTTTCAAATAGTGTCACTCCCTGGTAAGCCTAGGGGGGTCATTCTTATTTAAACCACCACACCTTGTTCAGATTTTCTTCCAACTATTTGAAACTATTTGTTCACTAGTTGAGTTTGCCTCTTCACTAGAATACAAGCAGGGAGCATGTTCCACTTACTCACCACTGTACCTCAGGCCCCAGAACCCCAGCACAATGGACATTCTTAACTAATATTTCAAATCAGTTAACTGAGATCCCATGTAACTCACAGTTGATAAAATCAAAGACCTACTTAGTGAATGCAAAGTGAGTATCACAAGTCACGAAGCTGCTAAGGCTGTTGGGGTAAACTTGAGTGCCTACAGAGACTCAGCCAACAACAAATATACAAATGTAATAGGGAAGGATGGGGAGTAGGGCAGCTCAAGTGTTGGAGGCATCCAGAAGGGGCAGGGCCACTCTGCTCACACCAAGCTGCCTCACAGAAGTATGGACCTAGAGTCATCTCAACCTCTAATTTTATTTAAGAAAAAAATAGACATTTGAGTGGGAAAGTTGGAACTTGGGAAGTAGCTCAGTTAGTACAGTGCTTGCCTAGCACNCATGCACAAAGCCTTGGCTTCGGTCCTCAGTGCCACATAAACCTACAGTTGTGCACTTGTGGTAGTCCCCGCCTGTGATTCCAACACTGGGGAGTGGATACAGGAGGATCACAAGTTCAAGGTCATCCTGGGGTATATAGTGAGTTCTAGACAGTCTTATATGAGACCCTGTCTCAGAAAGGAAGAAAGGAAGGAAGGAAGGAAGGAAGGAAGGAAGGAAGGAAGGAAGGAAGGAAGGAAGCAAGGAAGGAAGGAAGCAAGGAAGGAAGCAAAGAAGGTAGGTTTGTCAATAATACTAAGCTATGGTCAGACAGGACTGTGGGTTTCAGGTGCACTGTCAATCACACAATAGGTTAACCATCAATGATGACTGTGTACTGACTATGAATCTTTTCACCGTTAAGAAGAGATAAATAATTGAGGAGATTGAAGCTTTAATCTGATTATACCATGCATAAGCACGTCACATATCACATTAATACATACACCTTGTGTTTTTATCTATCAGTTCAAATTTTAAATTTAAATCTAAAATGCTAAGTAAAAGCTTCTAACTATCACAACTGTGCAATCAAAATCAAATATTGGATACACGCATCCTACCAATGTTCATCTCTGAATCCTTTGGTTTGGTTTTGATTTCTTCCTGAATTTCAACCAAACCTTTGACAAAAAAAAATAAATAAATAACCTGCAACTCATAATTTTCTCTTCACTTCTGCACTCNTCTTTATTTGCTCCCTTCAGCTCGGTAACTGAGAAGNCATCCGGGCTTTTGAATAGCAAATCTATCGACTTCCATCTCATCTTTGATTATTTTAAGCCATGGAAATCAGCCATGTGGTGGGTGTTAAAAGGCCCACTCTTGTCTTCTGTTGAGAATGGAGGATAGGACTCCAGTGCTCTGCAGGGGATGTNGCCAATGCTCACAGGTCCTACTGGGGACTGAACACAGTGTCCAAGGGCATGCACCCTGGCCTTGTCCTGTTTCCCCAACTCAGAGATGCTCTGAGGGACATCCTAGTCTGCTGCTGTCCGTTGCTTCAACTGAGCCCTCAATCCTATCTCCTGCATAGACCAACTTCTGTCTCTGCCTACACTTGTTTCATAGGTGTTGCTCCCAAAAGCACTCTCTGGTTGACCTCCTATGCTTAGCCTGAGGGTCCCAGGTGACATTGTTGACATAAGAAGTCATTTTTAGNTGGTCTTCTACTCAACTGCATCAGGATCCTATCCCTGGTGATNGGCAAAATGCAGATAACTCCTGCCACCAGGCAGCAATGACAACTTGAGGACCCTCTTGGTTGGTCAAGGAAAGTGGGCAATGCCCTGGTGGAANGAGATGCATTGCCTAGGGTGGCCCAGCAGGCATGTGAGGAACACGGAGGGAAACACAGCTCTAAGGAGAATTTTATTCGCTGACTCTAGGGAAACTGGATTGAGACTTTCCTCAAAGTACCTGGCGCTTGCAGCTTCTCATGTACCAAGACAGCAGGGATGATGCCCTGACCTTCATGCGGAGTTGTCTGTTGTTACAGAACATAGGCAGAAAGGGTTATGTCAGCACCCAGATGACATGCTTGGACATCTCATGGCTCTTTCTTGCAGTTCTAACAGTTAAATAGTGGAGCAGCTGCCTGAAGAAGGCTTTGAGGCTCATCTCTCAGGAATGTCAGCTGGGGTCGTGGTGGCAGAAGACCAATTGAGACCAGCAGAAGCATCAACCAATAGATAGGAAAACTGGAATAGAGTGGGCAGAGCCAGCCACGGTGCCAGCTGCAATGGCATGAACTGCAGCTTGTGACTGACTCTCTTCTTCCAAGTTATCCTCAGGAGCAGAGGTCCTTGGAATCAGGAGGAGGTACTCCCAGAACATATAAGAAGCGACTCTGAGGTGAAATGGGGTGCGCTGTATGGACATGTGAGGTATCAACTAAGATTGCACCGGAGCCTGAGGTCTCCTCTGCCACCCCTGCTCCTCCACCTTCTCCCTGTGGGTGCCATTCTCAGGACACTGCCCTCAAAGCTCCTGCCAGCTTCCAGAAATGCAGCCCTCCCCATGTTGACTTTCTTGTCTGAAATTTCCCATCCCTTCATCCTCAGACACTGTTCTCACTGCCTCTCTGAGGGCATCTGCCTCCATCCCTGGCCTCTTCTCCTCCTTTTTCCACTCACCTTCCCATGAAAGAGGATTTTCTGATAACAGGATGCTACCTTCCCAAGGGGCCGTTCTGTTCACAGCTGCATAGCTTGCCCTCAAGCTAGCCACACCCCTGGAGGGGCAGTGGCAGCTTCTCTTGCTGATCTCCAGGAAATAAAGTACAGCACTGAAGTTTCTTTCATTCTTCACCCAAATATATATGGATCCTCTCCATTTCCTGATCTAACATATATATATATACATACACATATGTACATACATACACATACATATACATACATACACATATATGCAAACCCACAAGCGTACACACACACAAAAAAAAAACCACCTCATCATAAGTCAAGACAAAAACACATGCATGTAAATTCTACATTTCTGGCCATCTTCTATCCCACTGATGTCCTGAGCCTCTGGGCAGCAAGGCCAGCTCCCATTTTTGTTTACAATAATTCTCTGGTCCTCTATGACTCACATGTGGCATCTTGGAAGGCTAATGGGCTGTAAAACGTGCAGCAAACACAACCGTCTGAGAGTACAGACCCAGGTTTAGGCAGTTACATGACTGATAAGCAGTTTTAAATCAGAGTTTCTGTTTCCCTATTTTAAGGTCAAGAGAATGGTCATGTCCCTGACCAACGACTGGTCTCTCAGTGGCTAAACTAAAATGAACATGTGGACACTAACAGGAAGTGCAGATGCACTCAAACAGGCCAACTTCCTTTGGGAGTTTCTTTTGTGATTCATGTGAAACCTGAAAAAACAAGTCTAGATTTAAGCAAGTGTGGCTGAGTATGATTCAGGGGTCCCGGGCCTCTTCGAGCCCACTGAGCACTCAAGTCCACGTTTGCCTGTCAAACTCTTCATTCACAAGGGAAGGAGCATGCTGAAGGCCTTGAACTTCACTGTGGCCTCCCATGATGCCCTTCTCTGCTGTGGGAGGCCAAGACAGGGAGGTTTCTCCACAGCTGCTTTCTGGTGCTCCTGATAGATCTGGGTATCAGTCACTTCCTTTGTCACAGTGACAAAAACAACCTAGCAGGAGCAACTTAAAGAAGGAGATGTGTATTTTGTCTCACAGTTCAATGGTACACAGTGAGTCATGGTGGGAGGTCATGGCATCCATGGAGGTGTTCTGTCTGGGGCAGCAGGAGCATATAAAGCAGTGTGTTGCTTTTCAGTGCCCAACAAAGAAGCAGGGAGAGCTGAGCTGCCAGAGAGCCTGAGCTGCAAGAGAGGTAGGGTATAACCCTCAAGGACCACCCCCCCAACCTGCTCTCCCCTTGGGTGAGGCCTTGTCTCTTAAAGATTCTACAGCCTTCTAAAACAACCCCAGCCCGTGAAGACCAAGTGTGCAAAAGGCATGAGCACGTGGGGTGCAAATGGGCACATGTCACATTCACACTGCCACCATCTATAAGAAATCTGCCTCCTCCAACTCTCCTTTCATTTCTGTTCACTTTGGGGGGCCTACTCCCAGATNTTCAGGTGTCACAAGGCTCATCTGTGCCACTCAACATGGGAGCAGTAGAGATGGCCACCCACCAAGCTTACCACTGTACCACAGAAAGATGATGTACCTCTCACAGAGNGATAACCCTCAGCCCCTGTGCTTTTTCCAATGGTGTTGTGAGCTCAAGGAGATGCTACAGGGGTGGACATGCANATGGGAGATGCCACCATGTCTATGGTGGCAGTGAGTACCTCTCCCAGATTCCTGGGTGATAAACTAATGCCNAGTGTTAGAGTGTGAGTAAATGGANCCTATGGAGGTGATTAGGTCATNAGAACTCTATCCCAGTGAAAAGATTAGTGTCCACATGGAATAGCCATGAAGGAATTCCTTCATCACTTCATGACATAAGAATACAGAGATGGGCCCACATGTAAGGAACAAACACCAAATTTCTTATTTCCTTAATCTTTCACCTCCCAGCCTGCAGAGCTGTGAGTAACACACTTCTGTTGCTTACAAGCCCACTCTAAGCTGTTTCCTTAGCAGGTCTAGGCCANGANACCATCTGCTTATGGTCTTCCTTCTCTTCAGTTTGTCTGAGAGAAGGTGGTGACAGAGAAGGCGCCAACAGACTTCCCGACATTAGCTAACCTGGCCCATGACTATCTCATTCACATGAATGAGTTTTAATATTACAATATCCCACAG
This sequence comes from Neotoma lepida, assembly GCA_001675575.1. NCBI lineage: Eukaryota > Metazoa > Chordata > Mammalia > Rodentia > Cricetidae > Neotoma > Neotoma lepida. The sequence continues at coordinate 290,760 of LZPO01044416.1, read as the reverse complement.
GGTGAGAAGCACTGCTTTAGCCCAATGTCTACATAATTCAAAGATCAGCAAGTGTNAACCTGCGGCCAGTCGGAGTCTCAATGTTTTGCTGTAACTCTGCTTAATTCACTGTCTTCTCATTGACCATCTACCCCAGGCCTACCACAGCCATAGAACTAGCTTCAGACTGTTTCTCTTACACAAGCTGCCAGACCTTCATTTTCTTTTTTGTCAGCTAGTCTATTGTTGTTGTTGTTGTATTTCTGTGTGTCTGTGTGTGTTCACGTGTTTGTGGCTGTATGTGGGGAGGTGACAGGCTTGCATAGGTGTGTGTAGACCTGTGGCGACCACAGGTCAACTTGACTGCCATCTCTCAGGAGCTACCCACCTTGGAGTTTTGTTACTGTTGCTGTTTATTTGTTAAGGTTTTCATTTTAAATTGTTTAGCTTTTATTTTTGTGTGTATGTGTGTGCTGTTGTGTGAGCCTATATACTGCACATGCATACATAACTCCTCTGGTACTGGAGTTACAGACAGTTGTGAGCTGCCATGTAGGTGCTGGGAATTGAACCCATGTCCTCTGGAAAAGCAGCCAGTGCTCTTAACTGCTGAGCCATCTCTCCAGCTCCTCATCTTGTTTTTTTGTTTGTTTGTTTATTTGTTTGTTTTGTTTTTTAAATACGGTCTCTCATTGGAACAAGAGAATTAATTAGACAAGGCTGGTTAGATCGGAAGCCAGGGATCTGCTTCTCTCTATCTCCACAGCATCAGGCTGACAAGTATGTGCCACCATGCCTGGTTTCCTTAAGTAGGTGCTGAGAGGGCAGGTGTCAAACTCAGGTCCTTACACTTGTACATCCATCACTTTACAGACTAGGCCACCCCTATTCCCCATCCTCTTGATGGTATTTTCCCCAGCATCCCTGTACTTCTTACCCTACACTGTTTCCATCCTCTATTTCTGTCCTGTATTCAGGAAGATGAAGGTGAAGCTGCAGGAGACTGACACAAGCTTGGCTGCTTAGTGTGGGAACCTAAGGCTACCACCTCCCTCTCCACGGCCACCCTGTTAACGGAGCGTGGACTCCTGTCCCTTTGGACCCCTAGGATACAGCACAGATCCAGTGCTCAGCAAACCGTTGGTCCAGCTGAGTCATCCTTCCCATCACCAAGCTTCTGTGTCTGCTGGAGCTTTGTCTGTCCCTGGGCAGGGCCAGGAAAACAGAAAGGCAGCAGGCAGCCCTTTGTCTCCAGTATCACGGACCATGGGAGAAGGAGCAGGTCAGGTGCCTGGTTACTGAAGGTTTCCAGGAGCACAGGGGAACACCACCCAAGAAGCTCATCTCAGGAGTGAGTCGCTCCCAGAGGGCTGAGAGGGTCAAAGCACAGACCCAGGTAATGGGCACAGCAGAACTTGGAGCCCTGAGCACGGCTGGCACGTATTTCCACCCTCTCCAGAGACTGAATGTGTGGGGTTAGGTCTTGGGTGAACAGAGGTAGTGTGGGGACTCTGGCTTGGAGCAGACACTGGGCCACGTGATGCATTTCAAGGCCATTGCTGGGCAGGTAGTGAACCTGCCTTCTAGTGCCCATGGCCCAGGCATTCNTGTCACCTAGTTCCTGGTTTTGAGGCCCAAGGAAGTGGAAGAGGGAAAAAAAGCCACAATGCCCTGGGGTTCATGGCTAGAGCCACAGAAGGATGGTGGCCTTCCCCTCATCCGTCTCACTCTTTTAACTTGGAGCCTCTTGCCTCGCTTTGCTAATAATGTAAAGTATCAGCTAAAAATTGCAATGCGCGCATTTCATTTGAGTTTTATTGCCCTAACAGACAGCATTAGATTACAAAAGAGGACATTTTTCTTCTCAGTTTTAGCTTATTCTGATGATTTATGATTAGATACAGCAAGAGTTCATAAACTTCCCTGACCCGCTGACAGCTTTTACAGGCTCTCTGATTCATTTCCACCTCAAACTTAACAGCTTTCATGTGACTGATATTCCCAGCTTCTCAGTGTGGCCGAGCCAGGGGCTGGGAGAGTGCCTCTAATCTCCATGTTACTAATTTAAATGAAGTCTTGGTCTGTTGTTTAAAAAAGACATCAGTCATCAGGGAGGTTTACAGATCCTCTTGTAATGTAATGTCAGCCCCTTTCTGAGATATGAGGTTTATAAAGCCTGGCAATGTTGAGTGTTGGCAGACATGCCAAGGTCACCGCCGATGGCAATGGGGAGGGGTAGGAAGCGAGTCTATTTCAGAGAAGAGCAAAGAATCCCAAAGAATGAGCATTCCTCTGGGTAGACAAGACATGCCTGCAAAGGATGATCTGGGCTGGCAACTACTAGAACAGGAAAAAGAGGAAAGTGGCCTGAGCATCCCGTACTGGGATACTGTGCTCTCAATTCAGCATGCCATCAAGGCAGAGGAGCCATGAGAGGATGCAGCTCTGGTCCCTCTTTTAAAGATGTACAACTCTCAGATCGGGCTGTGGACGGTTCTGGGTAGAGAAACCCAGAAAAACCTCCACCTGTATTAGACGCAGATGGTCTGGGGCTGCAAGGCTGCAAGAGCAGGATGCCTTTGCTTCCAAACCCTGGGAGACCCTCGGTGGTGGCAGCAGAGGGGTAGGACTCCATGGGAGAGAGAGAACAAGAGGCATTTGCACTGAAAGCTATGTGAGCAGTGCTCACATTCACTCATAGGTGNCTGAAGGTCACTCCCGGTCAGACTTCAGACTAGCCAAGAATGGCCTTTGTGTTGTTTGGAAATCAGATAAGAAGTGACAGGTCCCCAGAAACTTTGGCTCACTAGCAAAATGGTCCCAGGTTTTGCTAGGTGTGGGCGGGGAGGAATGGTACTTTTGTGTTGGGGAGGAATGGTGCTTTTCATCATCCTGGGAGCAGAGTAAGGAATGATGAGGTGCTTCACTGTGCAGCCCCTTGTCAGGAGGTGGGGGCAATCCCTGCAGACCTAGGCTCTGCATATCAGACTCTGTGCCCTCAATCACAGCCCAGCAGGGGCCAGATAACACTACTGACCCTTACTAGATGCTGACTCCATTCTAGGTGCTGAGTCTAGCCTCAGGTGCTCTCCATGGCTATCAGCCACGAAGGAGGGCAAATGAAANAGATGGTACTAGTTACTATTGCCATCTGACAGCTGAGGATGCTGGGGCTCTGTGCATGCAGACCCAGCCCTGATGATACAACTAGTACACAGAGCAGCTAGCTAAGACTCAGGTTTAACTCTAGAGCCATGTATGTCTCTCAAACACCACACTTATTCTAAGAGAGCCACTAATAAAGCAATACACAAAACATTGTGTTCAGTTTACCTAAAAAGCTTTAGAACTCAGGTGACCATTCTCCTTTGTCCTGGGGAGACCCTGAGAATCAACAACCTCTTCCAACATCTCTCAGATGTNTGGAGTCCCCNATTCTCATCATCAACTAGGGTTTTGCAAAAGTGCAGCTCCCAGGTAGGAGGAGCTCCATCCTGATACCTGCTCTACAAGATTCACACACACACAAAGCATCAGAGAACCACCCATTCCTCTTCACAGCANGTCTATGTCCTCAGTGAGTTGATCATAGACAGAGGCAAAGGCTATTCACAGTAATTCCTGAATTTCTTTACCNAAAAGCATGCTCTCTCTGTTTGCTTGACATATATTCCTGGAACACAATATTAGGAGAAAGTAAAAATAAACTCACATTTCAAAGTCACTTCAGAAATAGTTGGAAGTAATCCACCACTCCACGTCATCTGTCTCTGTATATTCAGAGCATCCATAGATAATGGTGAGACAGAAACAGCTGGCTCAGCCAGATGTTGGCATTTGTTAACTGCAGCCATTTCCCTGTTAGAATACCAGATGTCCCTATTTGGGGGGATTTTTTTTTTCTGGAATATAAAAACATCTAGTAAACTGCATAGCAGTTTCCCATAGAGTATTATATGGACTACCGGTACCCCAACACTGCAAATTCCAGGTTTCCTCTGGACCCACTGACAGACAGTGAGGGCAGGGCTCAGAGTCTGTGCTGTGATAAGCTTTGTGGGCTCTTCTATAAGATCAGGTGTCCTGGGCACTGGTCANCCCAATAGATGAACCGNGGTGTCAAACCAAGCTCCACAGCTCAGACCTTCACTCTGCTGTTCAAAATGCTTCAATCCTTCTGAAAAGCAGTTTGACCAAGTCTTATAAAACCAAACACTGCCACCCAGGGAGTCCACTCCTTTGAGAGCAAGAGTCTCGCCTATATATTTAGTTGCCCAACAACACAAAGACAGGGTCACACAAAGACGGATGAACTAACATTCACAGCAACTTAGTTCATTATCTCCCCAGACTGGAGAGGAACCAAGCCTACAACATGACAGGCCATCTTGGAATAGGACTCAANGGTGTAAACAAACAAGGCACGTACATCAGAGGGCTGAATCTCCAAGTGGCATACAAAATGGGNAAACTCAGATGTAAAACCCAAGGGATAACTTACCGAGNCAGAAGGTGGATCCCTATAGCTAAGGTAGGAACCAGGGACTAACAGCAAAGGGGCTGGTGGGGGACTGGAAGTGTTCTGTCTTGATACTATTACCAAGGTACACTTCAGACACACGAAACCNGCCACTCACATTGGAGCACTTTATTGGACATAAATTATAAACCAACGAAACTTAGTTGTATACATTTCTCTGAAATTTAGTGANGCCTTGTCATTGATTAGCTAAGTGACTTCAGCCAAGTCCCTTGATACTCCTGTTCCTTTCTCACTNTGCAATATAGAATCACAAATNGTCCCTGNACCTCTCACCCCAAAGCTCCCTCCTTCCCAACTTTGAAAACCTAGAAGTCCATTGATTACATAAACCTGTCTGTGCCAGGTAAATGGCACAAGTGTCCTAGGTGCTTCACAGACATGGTCACTGGGCAACATGGTCCAGGCAGTCTGGACACAGGAATAAAACAACATGCTCAAGAAGGAATTAGATGGCTTTAGCAAATAGCCATTGGCTGTCTTTGCTTGGGTTTCATTTTTCTTTGGTGAGTGTACCTCAAAACCTTCTGAAGAGCAGAGCTCAGATGGGGATGTCTAACGTCTCACACAAAGGAAAGCAGAGAACCTGAGCTGTAACCCTAAGTCTCTCAAGCAGGTAGCACCCTCTATAGGAAATAGGGGTCCCTTTTCCTTTTCTGTACCTCATAGTCACAGTACCTTNATCTTATTTGGCATCTATTTTGAATACTTGCCAGGCACACAGGACATCACTTGGATGTGCATCGATGAATAAAGAAAATGTTCTGCCCTTCAAGANCTCAAGGCTTGTTAGGAACATAAATACATATGAAAAAATACTATAAAATCNACAGTTTCCCTTACTCATTTGAGAGACAGGATCTCTCTATGTAGCCCAGAATGGCTTCAAACTCTCAGTCCTTCTCCCTCAATCTCCTGAGCACTGGGATTACAGGTATGCACAACCATCATATATTCTAATGATATTCTCTAAGCAGGCACCAAAGGCTGTGGGCCAGCTCTTGCTTTGACTTGAGGAAGGTCCTACATAGGAAAGAACGGTCTAGCTACATGGGAAATGAGGAGGAAGAGAAAAGGAAAGGAATGGGTGGATAAACTCAGGACCTAGATAGCAGGCAGTATGCAGAGGAATGGAGACCCGTGATGCTGATGGTTAGGACTGGGCAGCAGTGTAGGGAAGAGCTCCGAATGAAAGCACTGACACCCTCTATGGCACAGGNCTCCATTTGCTACCTGCTGCATGTGCACTCTTCCTCAGGATTGTTCTTGGCCAGTCGGAGCCACCACACACAGAGATGTCTGGGCTTTTGCCCTGTAAGCAGGTGGGTATATGGACCACTACTATAGCGCGCGCACACACACACACACACACACACACACACACACACACACACATCTTTTGCCTCAAAACACAGTAACTTCCAGAGAAATTCAATTTCAGAGCGCCCCCTGGGATTGGATTGGAACTGCACAATCACATCCTTGTCTGGTTTCCTCTAGGTGGTCTGATGGTGTCTCCTGAGACCTGGNTATCAATACATCCATCGGTTGTGTGAGACTCTTCTTGCCAGGGCCTGCTTCAGAAAAACCCAGCCTAAGGCTTCNAGATGAGACCATGGGCTTCCTCCTCCAGAAGCAACAGCACACTGCAACTCCACCCCCTTATAGCATCGCCTCACCANCAAGGGCTGCTGTCACTACTGCACTATTGCTTGCTTTCGTTTTTCCCTTTGACCTCTGCAGAGCTCAGCATGTCGAGAACACCGACTTGCTATGGAAGGAGACATATGGCTATAGTTCTGTGCAGCCCCTAGCACCCCCTCTGCCTCCCATTCTCTCAACTTCACCCCATCCTGCATATTTCAGCTTGCTGGACCTTCACNCTAGCTCCTTGTCTCCACGCCTATGTCTTTCCAACACAACCACAGTATGGGTCCTTCTGTCTCTCTGGCACCTGCTTCCAGGCCATCAGCCTGCTGTTTCCTGAATGAGGTCCCATGATTCCACTGTTTCCCTGGTTCTCCAAAGCATGTCTCCAGCCTCACACTTCTCCACTCTAAACTCCACTGGCATTCTACAGTCATCAGAATCAACTCACACGACNGCTTGACTACACAGGTCCCTTATCTTTCCAGATCTACTGTCAATGTTTCCTTTTGCAGACCACAGAACAGAGTTATGAGGCAGGCTGGAAGCCGTACAGTGGCTTAGCCAGGCAGGACAGCTGGTTACTTAACCTTTCTANAGGTCAAGAGGCATATCTATAGAGTAGGGATAAAGTTCCCCTCATCNTCTGTGGTTCTGGAAATGAACATNATGCTGGCTAGTATCAATAANCACCTGGCTAGTTATATTTTGGGCACATGCAATACCTGTTGTCACCCAGCATAGCTCATCANTTCCNAGATCCATATTTTTGCCAAGNCAAAAAAATGCAGGACTCCTGTCCCCTGGAAAAAGATGCACCAGAGTCCATTTCTTTCCTTGAATAAGCAGCTCCTCTTGCTGCATTTTAAGCCNACAGAAATGCTGTGTGAACCAAACCAAAGTGNAGATGTGGACAGATAAACAGCCTNCATGGCCCACACTGGCAAAGTGGCATCAAAATGGTGGTCTGTCCTGAGCTGTGGGAGCTCACAGACTCTGGATGGACAGCTAGGGAGCCGGCATGGGATCNACCTAGGCCCTCTGCACCTGGGTGACAGTTGTGTAGCTTGGTCTTTTGTGGAGCCCCTAGCAGTGGGACCAGGATCTGTTCCTGATGCATGATCTGGCTCTTTGGAACCTATTCCCTATGGTGGGATGCCTTGTTCAGCTTTGATGCAGTGGGGAGGAGCTTGGTCCTGCCGCAACTTGATATGCCATGCTTTGTGGATTCTCAGGGGAGACCTCACCCCATCTGAGAGAAAGAAGGAGTAGATGAGAGGGAAGGATGGGAGATGGGAGAGGGGACAGGAGGAGAGGAGGGAGGGAAACTGTGGTTGGTATGTAAAATAAAGAAAAAAACGGTGGCCTATTTTTATTTTTCTTTGGTTTTTAGTTTTTGTTGTTGTTGTTTGGATGGGGTCTTACTCTATATCCAAGATTCACCTCAAATTGGGTATAATCTTTCTGCCTNAGCCCTGTGATTAAAAGGTCACTTTTTCTTTTTTGAGGCAAGGTCTCATATAACCCAGGAATAGCCCAGACTGGCACTGAACACTGTATGCAGTGGGGATGGTCTTGAACTCTTGGTCCTCCCATCTCTATCTCCCCAGAGCCGGGATTACATGCCTGGTTTACGTGATGTTCGAGGCCAAACCTGGGCTTTGTTTGTGCTACACAAGCACTCACCCAACCAAGATCCAATCCAACCCCCTTAAAATGTCATCTTGGTGACAGGTAGGGACAGCAGGCCAGGGATAGTGAAAGTAGATCCTAGGATGCTATGTCTTTCCAGACNGTGCTAGGCAAAGCCCAAGCCTTGGTAGTGTCAAAGTGTGGGCAGAAAGCTAAGCCTTGGGTGTCAGAACTGTTCTCAAGGTCTAGGTCACCAGGCCCTGCCTTGAGAAACAAATCTTAGGATAACCAGGCTGATTCTCTCTCAGCCCTTTAGCAAATGTCCATCTCAGGCTCCTGGAGGTGCCGGTCACCTAGTACATGTAATCTTGAGAGTGGAGGGTCCAGCCATTTCCACTGCACTCTCATCTACACAGCCACTGCCCACCCCATCCCCATCCTTCCTACCACAATCTCCCCCACTGTCCCTCCTGCCCCATTCATCCCTCCACTGCCCATCCCCCACTGTCCCTCCTGCCCCATTCATCTCTCCACTGCCCATCCCACACTGTCCATCCCTCCGCTGTCTACCTTGTCATCGTCCACCCCCTCCACGATGCTTCTCGTGCCTGACCACTTCTCCCTCTCCCTGAGTGAGCAAAGAGGACACACTGGGCTCAGTCACCCTCCCATAGCTTGGAGGGAGAGTCAACTGAGGGTAAATGGGCTAAGACACACTGGGTTCAGTCACCCTCCCATAGCTTGGAGGGAGAGTCAACTGAGGGTAAATGGGCTAAGTGTCTGCCATCCCTGCCTTCTTGACCAGCCCCCATGGCATTTTCCATGTGCAAGGGGAGGTCGCTTACAGGGACCATTGGTGGCATCTCAGGTGCAGCCCTGGGAGACACCAAGAACAGGCATTATCTTTCCTCTTACTTGGATGAGACTGAACTCTCTCACTGACCCAGTGGGTGTCCCATGCTGGGCACAAATCAAGGTAAATCTATAGACTACGAATCCTGCGGCATGCAAACCATCATGCCCTTCAAACCAAGGGAGCACCCAGGACTCTGAGAGAGATGAATTCTGTTGCAAACTAGAGCTGGGTGCCTAGTGCTTGGCATCTGATGGCCTCAGACAATCTATTGTTTAGATGATTTCACTTCCAAGAACAAAGGCCTTCCTGCCCCCAACTCTGTCCCTTCAAAGGGCACCATCGCGATATCATTTCTGATACCCGGAGATTTCAACCATCAGTCACTAGGTTCTGTTCCGGGAAAAAGCAATATTCCCTGACAAAGAAGCCATTTACCGAGCAGTTTAAATGACACTGCAGAGTGACACTACAAACCAATGTGCCTTTTCACTGAGTAACAGCCAGTGCCCTAGATAAAGAGAGCAGATCTCACGTGACTCAGTCGCCCTGTGTAAACAGCCTCCGGAAGAGGCAGTCTCTGGTCAGAGAGCCCTGATCTGGCCCATCTTTTCCCAGACAATCCCCATCCCTGGCCCTTAGGGGTTTTCTTCAACATTTTCCATTTCTTAACCATTGCCCCTCTTGCCACTGATGTAACAGCCTGGGGCCACCATGTCCTGCCTTCACAGGGGCGTTCCCAGGAGGCAGATGTGTGAGCTAGCAGGAAGAAAGGCCTGTTTCTTATTGACAGAGCCCTAGCACGTGTCATGGAACTTCAAAGATGTGGGGCCAGTTTGGGCAGGCAACATCAAACGCCTCTGACTTGCGCTAAGTAAACTTTGTATTCTGACATACAAGTTCTTATCTGTTTGGTTCCAGACTTGCGAGCAGGACACTGTCCCTAACCAAATCACATTGTTTCCCTTGCAGCTGCCAGCCTGGAAAAATATCAGGGCACAAAGGGGGGTAGGGGGAGACAGGGAGAGACAGAGACAGGGAGAGACAGAGACAGGGAGAGACAGAGACAGGGAGAGACAGAGACAGGGAGAGACATGTCTTGTTAGTTCCTAAGCAACACAATATTGTCAAGATAGGAGTTCCAGGAAAAGGAGGGGGCATTCCCTATATTTCCCATGGAGGCCACTCAGTAATCCCAATCTTTATCTTTTTATAAAAATATTAACATTCTGAAGTTGCATAAAGCCCGTGTCTCCCCAACATCCGTACGTTGTCACTGTGCCCTGCTCAATCACCAGGCCACTGCTTCTCTGATAAAGACTCACTTTTTAATGAGGGTAAATCAATGGTTTGATTATATCTAAACTCAAACAATGAAACTATTTCCTGATTTAAAAAAAAAATAAGAAATTCATTTACTTTTCAAATTGTGGTCACTTTGGATTATCTGCTTTTTCCATTATTAAAAAAAAAAAACCTTTAAAATGTGTTTCATTTCAGTGTGGCTGGAACATAATAACATCTCCCCAATCTGAGAAGCAGAGAGAGTAGGTCAGAGTATCTTTCTGTCAAAGTCCATGTCTGTTGCTTCCTTTGTGTGGGTTTGTTTCAAAGCACCAGGTTATTGCCTTGGAGGACATCAGCAGGCATCTCTCCTGGGCATGGAAGGAAATTGCTTATATATCGGGGATGGCCCTCCTGTGAGAGAGACACATTATCGTACTGAGTCAGCAAGTCCTTCTGCGACATTAGTGTGGGGATCTATCGGGCAGAATCATGACTCCAGTCCACCTGCCTTAAGGCTTAGCCTCTGGAGCCTGTGGAAGCGTGGCTGCTCAGCCCATCTGGCAACCTCCATTGGTGAATCTGGTCNGGGGCCCCATTGCATGCTGACTTCTTTCCATATCCACTATAGACAGACGTTACCCACATCAGGAGAAGCCAACAGAAGGCTTAGANACCAGAGGTTCTCAGCCTCTGGGGAAATGGGGACATTGTAGCCCTACTTGCCTCAGTGGTCCAGAGCCTGGAGAATCCACGGCAGTTGGCAGTTTGTTGCAAATGTGAAATTTCAGGCTCTGCCCCAAACAAGCTTGGTCCAAACCTGTACCTTAACAAGGTTATCGGGAGGGGCTGAGATGCCCACCCTACTCTCCGACTCAAGGTTGTAGAGGTGACCTGAAGTGATACCCCTGGGTGTATGTCTCCAAAACGCCCCCAATGTCTCTGCTGTGTCCTAGACCTAAAAGNAAGCAGTGTGGCCCTGGAGAACATCAGCTTCAGCTGGACTAACACTGCGATTCTGGCCTCTCTGCTGGTCACTAATGATGATGACCTGGTGAGGGAAGGTCTAACAGGAGACAAGGACTCTGAACATGTGGGATGCTTTTGGGTACTAAGGTCCCTTCAGGGAGCCTGGGCCACTGCTGAGGCCCTTCCCTGTCCCTGTCTCCCAGAGCCAGGTCTCTACACTGAAAACCTGCCCTTGCCTCTTCCCTGCTTCCCAGAGTTCACTGTCTAAGGCATTTGCACAATGGAGCTTTCCTGACACCTCCAGGCCCTTCCAGGTCTCTGTGCACCTACTCTAACTCCTCCCCTCCTAAGACCAACAATTGACATNCTTGTCCCCTTCACAGGCTGGCCCTCTTCCCTAAGAAGACACATGATGGCATTAGGTGAGGGTCTGTGGTGCAGGGCAGCTGGCAGAGTACTTGTCTAGCATACATAAAGCTCTGAGCTCAGCCCACAACACCAAATAAAACTGTGAGATAGTACATATTTGTAACCCCAGCATTTGGGACACGCATACAGAGGATCAGAATTTCAAGGTCATCCTGAGCTATATAGTAAGTTTTAGGCCAACCTAAGATATATGAGATCCTGTCAAAAAGATATAAAAGAAAACACACACACACACACACACACACACACACACACATCTGGTTGAATCACATCAAAATAATTCTCATAAATCCCTTTAAATGTCATTCAAAAGAGCCCTCCATTGTACAGGTAGAGGCAGGGATGAGCAAGTACTTTTATTTAATATTAGCTTATGAAGGCCACATCTTTACAGGCAAAAGTAAGCAGAATATTGAAGCAATCCATCTATTCTGGGAAGCAATTATTAAACCAAAAACCTATAATTGGAAGACACAAGCGTTTAAGGACTAATTTATTTAGCATATTCTGCTGTCAAGCCTGATAGTGTTAATTATCAGACGCTGACATTAACTTTGGTTTCTGACAGAGTTATTTCATAGTATCTTTCCCTCGTGCTTTCATAAAAGAAGTTCACTTTGATCCACCCATTCTCATTAGGTGGGTCTCCTGGTGACAAGGAAGAGGGGTGGGGTCAGTGTTGTGGGGAATGCTGCCCCTCCCCCGTCTGGTGGCATAGGGAAGGGACTAGATTGCTGAGGTTCATGAGGTCACCTCACCCTCCTCGTGCCATTTGACCAGGGCCAATCCATTTTTGGCTTACTAGATAAAAAATGGACAAGTGCCCAGAGAACTCACAGGCCAGATGANGCTCACCCAGTGACCCAGGGGTCCTCTTTGAATTACAGAGGCTAAAGAAAGGGTCCCTGCGGGCAAAGATGCCAGGATAGCAAATGGTCTTCTCTCCTGGACAGATAGTATGGCTGTCTCCACAGATTCTCTTTTGAGGAGCACAGAAAACTGGTGTCTTGTTTTCAGTTGGGACACAAGACAGGGGACAGAATTAGAGCCCCAGAGCTGTGGTCTTTTNAGCATGGTTGTGGAAATGTCCCAGAGGGAGAGAAAAGCATTGAATTCTTTCAAGTGGTGTGGTGTTAGAAGATCATAGCCATGGTCTTGAGTGCCCACTATGTGCTGGGTACTTCACAGGCAACATCTCTTTTAATATTATAGTAGTTCAGTGTGTTCAGTAGTGTCAGCATACGTTTAGTTATCTTCTCATCACTGAAGGAAGGTGTCCCCCAAAAGCAACTTGGGAAGGAGGGCTGCTTTTGGTTCCCAGTTCAAGCATACAGTCTGTCAGAGTAGGGACACTGTGGTGATAGGAACATGAACAAAGCAGCCTGTCCCTTTGCATCTGCAGTCTGAGGACAGAGAGATGAGGTTGGTGCTCAGCTCACTTTCTCCATTTTATGCATCCCAGGAGCTCGGCCACATTCAGGACAGGCCTTCCCACCTCAACCTGCTCTGAAAACTCCCTCACAGAC
>LZPO01044416.1:256285-268057 GCA_001675575.1 Neotoma lepida | reverse complement strand
AATCCTGAATGGTCTTATAATAAAAACCAGGAGCCAGATATCAGGGTAAATGCTGAAAGATCAGAGGAAACAAGCCACAGCCACTTCTCACCTCTCCAACTCCTCAGCCAAAAAGAGAAGATCCTGTCTCCAGGAATCCTCAGACTGAGTGCCTCTGAGTCCTCAGATGAAAGGGCTCTCTAGTTCCTGTCTCCTCACGTCTTATATGCCTTTCTCCATCCAGCCATTTCACTTCCTATTTCAACCTTCCTAGNNCTGGGATTAATGGCGTGTGTGCTTCCCAAATACTGGGATTAAAGGTGGGTGCCACCACTGCCTGGCTCTATTTCTCTCCTAGACTGGATCAGTCTCATGTAGTCCAGGGTGGCTTTGAACTCACAGAGATCCAGACGGATCTCTGCCTCCTGAGGGCTAGGATTAAAGGTATGTGCCACCACCGCCTGGCCTCTGTGTTTAATTCTGTGGCTGGCTCTGTCCTCTGATCTTCAGGCAAGCTTTATTTCTTAGATTACAAATATCACTGCAGGCCTCAACATACATGTTTGCTCACATGTATCTCCTCACACATGAACAAACACACAAAAAAGAAAGATTCCAACAGAAGGAGGCATTCAAAGAACAGTGTTCAATGACCAATTTAATCAGCAAGGTCAAAAGATACTTTGTAAGTTCTGAGAAGCAGGAGTCCTCAGTGGCACAGACTGAGTGGGAGACAGGTCAGGGACCTGCTAGGGATTGTCCCCTCCTTGGGAAGAGCAGAGGAAAGAAGAAGACACCTGAGTTCACGTGGTGAGCTCAGCAGTGCACNGTTTGGCTAACAAGTNGGTCAGAGTGCTAGACGGAGGGTGTTTGCTGTTCTGTCCTTTGTACAGCTTGAGCGTCCCTAACCAGAAATGTTTGGGACCAGAAGTGTCGCAGATGCCAGCGGCTCCAGTTTAGACTATGTGCCCCCATATAATGAGACAATGTCTTAGGGCTGGTACTCAGATCTGAACATGAAATTCACGCTCCATATACATCTTATATGTGTGGCCTGGTGGTCATTCTATGATATTTTAGTACCTCTGCATTTCTACCACCTGTCACATGAGGTCAAGTGTGGGACTTCCCACTTGAGTCACATCAATGTCCAAAGAGCGGCAGATTCTGGACCATTTTGAATTTTAGATTTGGATTAAGTATGTTCAACCTTTGTCTTATTCTTGATGTCCTTGGCCAAGAAGAAAGGGGAAATGTCAAGAGGGCCCCCTGAGTCCTACAGAGCTCCATGGGGGGCTTTGTCAAAGAAGGAAGTCAAACATCTGGCTACGGTGCTACATGTGTTGGCCCCGCACCCCAAATGGTAGATAATGAGGAGCTGGCAGCATCCAGATACTACATCTGCTCTCCACTCCCCTCCGCTCCTGACAATGGCATTTCGTAGAATCTAGAGGCAGATGCTGCAAGCTGGGGCTAAGTGGATGTGAGCAGGGGTTTGTGGCTGGCAGGTTCCCTTTCTCTCTCTACCCATGACATCTTTTTCATAACCTGAATTTCTTTAATTAAAAAACATCTGCCAACTCCTGTTATCTGCAAAGATGAGCACAGGAATTCTTGAAAAGCCCATCTGCAGAGGACGCAGACAGGTGGAAGAAAAGCCTGCTGAAGCCAACTGAGTGAGACGAGAAGGAAGAGAAGGTCCCCAAAGTGTGTGTGTGTGCTTGTGTGTTTGTGCATACTTGTGCATGTGTGTACATGCTTGTGCGTGTGCCTGTGTGTGTGCTTGTGTGTTTGTGCATACTTGTGCAAGTGTGTGCATGCTTGTATGTGTGCCTGTGTATGTGTGTGCTTGTGTGTGCATTTGCTTGTGTGACGTATATAGTGCATATATGTGTATTGGTGCATCTCTGTGGTGTATATGATGTGTGAGTGTGTGCACATTGTGCATATATGAGTGTTGTATGTGATGTAATATTCTGATGTGTGTGTATAATGTCTATATGGTTGGTTGCATTTATGGTGTATATGATGTGTGTATATGCATGTATTCATGTTTATTGTTGTGTGTCTGTGTATGTGTGGTGTGTATGATGTGTGTGTAATGTATGGTGCATGTATATGTGTATGGTATGTGTGTGCATGTGTGGAATATGTGTGGTATATGTGGTGTATGTGGGTGGTGTGTGGATGTGGTATTTGTGTGTAACATAGGAAGCTGCAAATGGAAAGACCTTGCAATTCACCCATCTAAAAACTTCACTTCTATCTGAGAGTTGGAGGAAGTAGGGACCATGAACATCATACCTCTCATATGTGTGTCACAAAATGATTGACACCTGTGATCTGCAATGTCTGCAAACACACGGAGGAAAGAATTCATTGAGTTTAGAATAACCTGTTGGAATTTTCAGCACATTTTGACCAGAGTTAAGTCTGGTTGGCTCAGTGGGAAAAGACAGCCAGATCTTGGCTGCCTTAATCTGAGCTGTCACCTCTTAAGGGCCATCCTCAGCAACATCTAATGACTACCACTGACATTGGGACAGGGCACACATGGGGGACACATTCTCTGGTGAGCCTATGAAGCTAATGACAGAGATGACATTGTCTGTCCTCGTATCTTAAAAATCCATCTTTAGTCAACCTGGNGGGGCTGTTGCACAATTACAATTCTAAAACTCCTTAGCATTCTGTGAAAAGACACGGAGGTTTGGAAAGAACCAGCCCCATCAGAGCCCACCCCTCCTCTCCCCTTCCTTCCCCTCCCCTCCCCTCCCCTCCCTCAAATCCCTTCTAGCCTCTTCCTTTCCCTTCCCTCTTAGCATCCTACACAGCTTAAGCCTCCCACACATGCCAACACTCCAGCCAAGACACCCAAGCTCCAAATACATCCTCCACCTACAGCTACCCTGATCAAGCCTCTGGGACTTGTGTGGCCACAAAAGCAACACTTGTGCCTTTGCAGACTAGGTCCAGAACAGAGGCAAAGGCAACCCTACAGACACAGGGACTTCTGACTTTCTGAACTCAGAATGTGACCTTGAAAGGGCAGATGATGAGGCAGCATCTCAGAGTGGACACATGTCCTGACCCTGAGGCTTCCTCACCCTGCATCGAGTATGAGAAGGCAGCTAAAGCAAAGCCCTGAAAGTGCATGGCCAGGGTGAAGACTTGGACCATCTGAGTCCTGGGCAGTCATATTCTCATCCAGGTACTTCTGTTGCCATGCCTCCTCTGAAGATAAACCTGAATGCAGTCNTTCCCCATCAGTAATCCTCCTGCTTCCAGCGTTCAGGCCTGGAGAGTGTCCCAANAACCTCCATCCTGCCTCCCCTGACTAAATCTGAGCTCCAACACTGGCCCCTCAGATCAGAAATGAATGCATTCAGAGCAATAGTGAGTAGCATTGGCTGCCTCAGGGTGATCTCCCAGCCTGACACCATTGAGAGGGCAAAGACCCTGTGCCTGGGCAATCCCATAGCACACCTCCATCATGGCTCATGGTGAAGAGAGAAACTTCATGGCTTCCCTTCAAACTGTCTAGACATTGGTGGTGTTTGGCCTGTTTCATTAGTGTTCTTAAGATAAGCCTCTAAACCTGCAGCCAAAATCATGCTCTTCTGGGGCAGCCCAACAATTATCACATGAGAGTAATTCCTTGTGTGTTTCTTCATAGTCGTTTTTCTTAGTTTTAGAAAGAAGTTTGTTATAGGTTTAGATGAGAGAAAGCAGGGGGCACTCATGTACAGCAAGGGTAAGCCCCAAAGATGGGTTACTCCATTTCTTTACATTTGTAATATCAGCCTTCTTCTAAAAAATATTTTGTTATGCTTATTTACTTAGTGTGTGTGTAAGGCACATACTCATGCCATGACAGATGTGTGGAGGTCAGAGGACAACTTGCAAAAGTCATGGGGGGCCCATCATGGGGGCCCCAGGGATNTAACTCAGGTCACCTTTACCCACTAAGCCATCTCAGTGTCCCCCAAAGTGTCATCCACTAATGGAGTTTTTCTTTTTCTGCTTCCTAGACAGCTAGGATCCCTCTGCGGAAGTCTCAACAGCCCTTGTTCCTAACTCTCTAAATTGTACATGATCGTTAACACAGAGCANCAAACCATTTCTGGTGATGTGATAGACACAAGAGTAATTTATTGTTGGTGCTGTCATTTGATTTCTCTCCACTTTTCATCAAGAGAATTTTTAAAATATAAATAAATAAATAAATAAATAAATAAATAAATAAATAGAGGTGTTAGCTATTCTCTGGAAAATTCCCCAGCCTTCTCAGCCAGCTCTGCTCTCCTTCACATATTCTGGGCCAGAGTAAGGAGGGTGGGAACAATATACAAGGCTTACTCTTTTCTTAAAATCTTGATTAAAATCTAGGTGAGGACAATATAGTTAATCTGGAAATGAAAGCTGGATTGTGTGTTGGATCCTTTAACAACAAGCTATCAAATGTCCTAATCCCTCTCTGATGACATCTTAATGTCACAAACAAAGAGGCTTCCTATGGTAGCAGAGGAGAAAACTGAAGCACACAGTATTGTCCCCCATCCTGGCCACCATGGTGAAGAAACCTCATAATCACGCTTCCCACATATTTGTACATGAAGGGATGAGGGAAAGGAAGCAGGGAAACCAGGTCCAGAGGAACAAGCTGTTGTACAGAACACATAAGTTGTTGCTTTTAATCGTAGAGAGTTAAGTGAAATACATTGACATAAAATCTAAAATAGTACTTCTTTATATNACTATACATACTCAGGAGTAACCANATTTCGTAGGATCTAGCACAGCAATTCACCTTCATTGAAAGAAAAAGAAGAACTATTTCTATTCAAAGCCAGTTCCCAAGCTTCTGCTGGAGAACGGTAATGAGAACAGTAACACCAAAATGACCAAGTGATCCTCAGAGTTCATAGAACTCCAGAGCCTATAAAATGTCACAGCGTGGCCACCCCCAGCAGACAGGAAGAAACCTCCCAATGCCCTCTAGGGTTTCCACTGTGGTTCTAACTAGCAGTTGTTACCATTCCAAACCTTGCTTTCCTTGNATTTAAAGGACCCAGCAAGACTTTTTAAGGCTTTCTATTGTCCTTGAAACATGTTGGGTTGCAATTTCCAATTCTGCCCTAATTTCACATGGCCCCTTGGTATCTGGGAAGAGCTAGAGGATANTGGGGAAAGGATTAGGGGAGAGGAGTCCACTGACCCATGGATGCCACCAGCCATGCTGGGTGCATGCCTTGAAGNGTAGCTGCTTTAAAATGAATGACACTCCTGTCCCTAACCCCTCACCCATTGCTATGGAAGTAACCCCAATAAACTTGTTGGTTCCCCAGAGTGAGCCTTGGTAGGATTGGGACCACAGCAAGGGTTACACATTGTTTGTGCCTTCTCAAGTGAAGGGATTTTCAACACAGTAACAGCAATCTTCCATGAACANGTGACAACAATGGTTAAATACTCTTTCTTGCTCCCAAGGCTGGACATCCAGAGGCCACTTGGCCTTCCTTGGATGATTATTTCTATATTTTATATGTTTTGTTTTGCAGCTCTATCCCCAAATTGCACTTGGTAAGATTAGTCTAAAAAGGATGGGAAAGGAGATATTTGGAGTTATTAGTGGGGATATACCCCCATAGACCCATAGACCCCCCCAAATATTACAGGCCATTACTACTGTTCTTGGTTACCCTCCAGAACCTGACAAGGAGACCCTTTCACCAAGGATGCCAGTTACTTGAATCATGAGATATCAAGAAATCGAGGTATTGACCAGGAAAAGTTATCCCTACTGGTTAGATTTCATAGTGCTAGAAGGTGCTGTGCACAGTACCAGAGGAGAAAAGCAATCACCAGTCTTACCCAGTTGCAAGCACTGGGATATCTATCAGCCTGCTCTACAGGATAGGACCACTGGTGCAATAGTGGTACAGTGTTATAGGAGCAACCAACCATTTTCTGTTTGGATTTATGACCCTCTTTACAAGATAAAACTCATGCCCAACACAGTTATCAGAATCAAAACCTGTGAGTAGATAGGCCATAGGCCCTATAAGAGAACCCACCACTACTATTCTGCTAACTGAGCACAGTATTAAACTGACTCCTAGTGATCTGTTACACCACAGACTAGAGCACCCTTCAATCCTCATCAGAGAAGTTCTTTTAGCAGTGACAGCAATGGACACAGAGAACCACAACTACTCAACGTGCAGAGAAAAAGAGGGTGGGGTTCTCAGCCCCAAAAGAGACATCTATGCCACCTGCTCCACCCAAGGCTCAGGGATCATTNCAGAAGAGCAGGAGAAAATATTGTAAGAGCCAAAGGTCACAGGGAAATAGGAATTGTCATTTATTACCAGTGACAATGCAAAAATGGTATACCAATCTAGATGGTTGGAGAAACTTGAAAAACTCAACCTACATATANCATATTATCCAGCAGCTAAGCTTCTTGGATTTCCCCAGTGGGCTGAAAACTGATGTCTGCTCCATAACCCTTCTGTAGATGTTTGCAGCAGTTCCANTCATAGCTGTCAANACTCAGAAGCCATGATGTCCTCAGCAGGTGAGTGGACACACGGTGGTACATCCTGACAACTAAATATTACTCAGCAATGAAAATGGAGCTGTCCAGCCATGAAGACACATGGAGTCACAAATGCATGTTAATAAGTGAAATGCATCAAACTGAATGGGCTACATGATATGTTGTTAATTACATGACATTCTAGAGAAGATGAACCTGGAAAGTAAAAAGATGAGTGTTTTTCTGGGGTTGGGAGGAGAGAAGAATGNACTGTCAAAGAAGGAGGATTTGTAGGGCAGTCAATTTTTATGTTGTACTTTAACNGCTCCTGTAGAACAGCAGAGGGACATCAGTGTCAAGTACAGACTCTGCATGCTGGTGGTGTGCAGCTTCCTTCATGGTAGCAAATATCCCATTCTGAGTGCTGACAACAAGGGATGCTCGGCACTTGTGGTCCAGGAGGATGGGAACTGCTGTGGGTCCCTCTCAGCTTACTGTGTATCCCAAAAGAGTGTGATCTAGTTTACAGTCTACACAATATGTTTAAACTTTTGTGTTAAATGGATATACATTCACACAAATGTTAAGTGTGTGTGTATGTGTGTGAGAGGGGGAGGAACAGAAAGAGAAACAGACAGACAGAGTCAGAGACAGAGACAGAGAGAACNCATATGAAAGGTGACTTTGGAGTCCAGAACACAGGAAGTCTCAGTTGGCTGACCCTAAGTTGTGACCAACGTTTGTGAACAACAAGAAACAACCATCCATGGTTAACAGTTCTTGTTCACCAATATTCTTTCATTTCCAGGCACAGGTTCCCACCCTTTTGTGCTTGTTCTGACCATGTGACCAAGTCTGGCCAATGTCATGTGACTGGAAACAGCCTGTCACTTCTTGCTAAGGCAATGAATCTCTGGTCCTGAGCCTCCAGACTTTTTCTCCCTTGCTGTGGCCATTGTGTGAGCACACGGTGAAATGGAGATGCTAAAATGTCAAAGTCATTCAGATGTGGTGCTGGAGACCAAAAGCACAACTTTCCTGGAAAATCGTCAGCACCTGCAGTGAGCTTTGCTGGAAGAAGAATCAGAAGTCCACTGTGTCATAGTGGCTGAGGTTCAGGGCTGTTTGCTGCCAGAGTCCAGCCTGGTCCATCCTGACTGCCACTCAAGCTGCAGTTCAGAGTTCAGGTTCACTGTGTCCTGAATGGTGCTGGAGCCCATACCTCTCTTACTTCACAGGAAAAAACGGACAGGCGAATACTGAGCCTACTGTTNAGTTAGTNTGCATTTTGGGTGAATTCGGTTTTCAGGATTTTCTCTAGCATAAGCAACGCTTGAATGAGGGTTGGAGCTTCCTGGGGAATATGCTTTTGGGGAGAGCAGAGATGGCTGCTATCCATCACATTGGAAAGCANTGAGATTCCCAGAGATAGATGCCTAAACAAAGGACGCACATTAACAGGGAGAGCTGTCCAAAAGTCAGGGCTAATGTTAACCAAGATGAACATTACTGCGATTCCATCAAGGTGTCCTGCTATTTATTTAACTTTTCCATTTTCATTTTTTATTTGGGTAAGATAATTGCTTGTGATAAGCCTCGGGTGTAGAGAGCTGGTGCATACAGAGTGGTGAGGCACGCTTCAGTCCCAAGCTTGGATGCACTGGAGACAGGAATCGATGTATTAACATATTGAAATGATCTCAATTAAGGTCCTTTAGCAGTTTTGTTTAGAAATGAGGGCCTCTCCAAAGTGGATGGGCTACTCTCACCAGCAGAGGAAAAGCCTGTTAGGAAGGTAATNTATTTCACAGCTTAAGGAAAGATCTGAATAGATTGCCTAAGAGACAAAAATCATTCTGCATTTCTCCCCCCTGGGTCTGATACTGCAGGTCATCTATGTATTTGGCTTCATAATGTCTACACCTATGCCTCCCATCACTCCTGATAATGCCAGGNCTTTGCCACTACAGCCCTAAAATGGGTGTTCAACAAATACGACATTTCTTTACATGGTGAATCCAACATAGGCACGAATATTTCAATGGATAAACCACGATGACCTTCAGAATCTTGTGTGTCTGCTGTGTACCCTCTCTCTTTGTCCCCTAAGGCACTGCTCCATTGCTTCTATGTCCTGTCCTGAGCCCTCCAAATGCCAAAGTAGAAGTCAATCAGGCTTCTGTGAGGCTGGTGATGGCTTAGGGGCACAGATAACACACACACACACACACACACACACACACACACACAAACGGCACTCACATCAAGTCTCAGGAGTGACATTGCTCCAACCTTTAAGGAAGCTGAGGTCTGGAGACTATATTTCTATGGCTGTTACTAAGGCCCACAGAGAAGGTGTGCAAGGCGTTCCCACAGGCTCTGCCTCCTCTTGCCCATCTTCTGCCTACGGGACAAACAAAATTAATCAAAATCAAATACCTGCCCCTTTTCCGTCCAGCTCTGATGAGCTAAGAGTTACAGGAGAACATTCTTATTTGGTCTTTGAGTTAATTACTTATCTCATTGCTGTGGCCAAATACAGGACAGGAGCAACTCAAGGGGACAGAATTTCATGTTGGCTCTTCATTACGGGGCTAATACTGGAATACCTCAGTCCGCAGTGATGGGAGCCTAGGAAATGACCTGCTCACATCTTAGCCAATCAGGAAGCAGAGACCTTGGGCTGGGAGCAGAAAGGGACATCACCTTCAAGCTCTGTCCCCAGCGACCCACTTCTGCTAGCTAGGCCCCATGTCTCAAAGGTTCCACAGTCTCCCAAAATAGCACCACCAGCCGGGAACCAAGCGTTCAAACACACAAGTCTGTGGGAGACGTTTCACAGTCAGACTATAACTGCACTTCTGAAGATACTGTCCAACCAAGCATAGCCCCAAAGGGAGACAGAGAATTAGACAATATCTAAAGAATTTTGACACCCAAGCCTGTTTAGTTAAAACAAAATATAATATACAAGTTACTTTAAACCCTTCTCTAGCCAGGATGGTCTGATTTCCATGCCTTCAGACGATCCATGGTCTCTTCCTTTACCACCTAAGACTGTCTTGGCTCCAGCCATTCAGTGGTCAANGAACCTATTCAAAGGTCCCACCTTACACCCACAGCCCCAACCCACAGGAACCTGCCTCCCCTGGAAAGGGTAACAACAGAACACAGTCAGCCCCAGGCTGGGCTCCNATCCCCCAGCTGGTACAATGTGGGTATGTTCTANCTGCCCAGGCTCAGGAGCTTNGGAAAGTAGAGTCATCAGAATCAGGCAGTCAGCTTTGCTCTGGGGCAGAAGANGCAGACACCTCACAGGGCAATTGAGCCATATACAGGCGTAAGGGATCCTGGTAACCCGTGGAATTTTTCATGCCACCACCAGGATTGCATTCATCTAGTCTGAAGAGACTTTATCTCTAGTTAACTGTAACTTAGAATTCCCGTGAATTGTAATTAGAAGAATTATGAGCTACCTTTGTTAGGATCTGGGTAAGTATTCCCCAGCCAGCTCAGGTTAGAGGCTTGGTTCCTGGGACAGTGCTGGAGTGACCTGGTGGAACCTTGAAGAGGTGGATTCTGGGGAATGGTCATAGGTCACTGGGCGTGTGCTTCAGATGGGGACTGAGAGATGGGGCTTCTTTCTCTCTGCTTTTGCTCTCTGGCTGCAATGGGTAGGCAGAGTCCACTGCTGCACACTCCCCATAATACACAGGCCCCAAGGCAATGAGACCAGCAGTCATGGACTGAAACCTCCAAACCCATAGCCAAAATAAATCTTCCCTCTTTCTAAATGGATGGTCACGGGCACTTTGTTACAGTCANGAGGAGCTCAAGGGATTGTTAAATGCAAAGCAGAGAGCACTGTGATGATCTTCCATGAGCTCACCACCCCGCNTAACAGACCATTCCCAAGGCCTGCATGTCTCTCCCATCCCAACCCTACCCCACTCCATGCTCCATCTTACACTCAGCCTTCTCTGGCTTTTCATTATCATTTTGCCACACCTGTGTGGCTTTGCTTTACACTGACTGGTGGGTGTAGTAGCCCACATGCCGTCCCAGTGACCAGGAGGTAGAGATAGGAGACCCCAAGCCTAGCTGGCTGGCTAGACTAGCCAAATTGGCAAACTCTGGGTTCAGGTAAGAAACCCTGCCTCAGGAAAGAAAGTGGAGAATGATGGGGAAAACACCTGATGCCAACTTCAGGCCTCCACACATGTGCACAAACATGTATCACACACACACACACACACACACACACACACACACACACACACACACACATACACACACGCAGAAAAGTTAATTAAGGAGAAACCTCTAGTCCCACAAAAATAAATATATAAGGCTTAAGAGATAAACAGGTTATAAAATAGTCTGGATGTGTTACCTCATGTATCAAAATAGTACAGCTTAGGTCAACACTAGTAGTTAATCTTGCTGATAACACTGACCCTTAGTAGGAGTGTGATAAGAATGGCATTTCATATCTATGGTTTCTTTCCCCAAAACCATAAACCTAGGTTAATGAAAAAAAAACAAATCCTGGTGCAGGCAGGTGCTGCCCCCAACCACAACTGCTCAGAACCTGTTAGGATCATTAAATCAAGAAAAGTCTAAATCACTCTCACAACCAAAAAAAACCAGGGGACATGACAGATTGACAGAGGATATGCATGACAGATTGACAGATGATGTGACACAGGTGAGACAGGGCTAGTGCAGGGACGGTAGGTGGATCCACACATGTGTGCCTTGGCCACAGCAAAGTCTGACAGTCATGCTGAATCATAACCATACATTGCCCAGGAATCAATATGAAACAGAATAGCTGTCGTGTTGGATGGCATGTTATTATAGANGCTATCGTTCACTGTACATGTTAGTATCATATAGTTTCTTAACAATGTATGACTGCTTGTTCTGGTGCTTCAAATACATTGTGAGGCTTTGTAGGGAGGGCAGGTTATGGGGGGCATTGTCTGTCTGTCTGTCTGTGTGTGAATGCTCATGTGGGTGTGGGTGTTTGAGTGTGCTGGTAGAGNCCAGAGGACAGCTCCACTGACCTGGAACACACCTAGCATCTAGACACTTGGATCACAAACATGTACCAGTGTCCCCAGCTTTGTTTTTAATGTAACAGTTTTATTTATTCTTTAAGTGTTTCACACATGCACATAATGTGTTTTCACCCCATCCCAACTTTCACGCAGAGTTTCCTTTTTAAATAAGTCACTAGGTCCCATTAC
>LZPO01044416.1:205130-228242 GCA_001675575.1 Neotoma lepida | reverse complement strand
TCCTCACCCCCACTCTCACCTCCTCTCTCCTGTACCGAGCTGGGTAAAAGCACATGTTTATTCTCTGATTTCCTTTTTGGTGAATCATCCGCATACATGACAGGGTGACAGGGCTGATTCTGCCTCCTCTTAGACCAGGCAGATCCTCCGGATCCTGTTAAGTGAGTGACTAAGGGAAAGACAGAATGAATCAAAACTGGTTGTCACTTACTGC
This sequence comes from Neotoma lepida, assembly GCA_001675575.1. Taxonomy (NCBI): domain Eukaryota; kingdom Metazoa; phylum Chordata; class Mammalia; order Rodentia; family Cricetidae; genus Neotoma; species Neotoma lepida. The sequence goes on along the minus strand of LZPO01044416.1, from coordinate 228,028 downwards.
CTTTCTGAGACCCAGCCTGGCTGATTAGGACACTCAGTACACCTCCCACCCTCAAGGAAAGGGAACAGCTTCCGTAATGGGTGAGTGCATCTGGCATGGATAGCTGCTCAAATTCAATGTCCCTTCAACTACAGCCTGAGATTCCAAAGACATATCCCCAACATGTGAAATCCATTTCCCCATCTCACACATATNTGCTCAAAGCCTGGGGTGAATGAGGAGATCCGCTTTTGATCTTCAATGCCTTGCTGGACAAGAGGGTGCCTGCCGAACATGGTCCCTGGTCATAGCCACTGCTGCAGTGGTAGTTCTCAGCTCCTCTAGCTCCAGGGAGTAGAGAAGAGGCCACGTGACCAAGGAAGAGAGCCAATAGCCTATGGAACAGCCTGACATAGGGGATATCCTCCCCCTACACTTATTCCAGTGAAGCCAAAGACAAAAACTGCAGAGAAAGAGAAGTAGAGGCAGAGGCAGAAGGGTAAAGTGTCCAGGGTGGCTACACAGCAGTAAAGAGGTCAAGAGGTCAGGAGCATGAGCTTCAGTACCAGCTCTGGGTTCTAATCTCAGCTGAGCCTTTGATTCAGGGTTTCCCAGAGCTGCTTATTGCACCACTGCCAGTGCAGTGTGTCCTGCTGGCATATAGGGTATCGCTGTTGGTGACACACCAGCCAGTGTTCTCCCCCAATTGTTCATACCATATACAACAACCATAAAACACCGTTATTGTCTTCATTCTAAGCATGTTGTACCTGAGGCCAGTCACATAGCAGGCAAGGCCAGGCATGGAACTTACATATAGACCAGCTGGCTCCAGAGNAGCAGGACACTTGACTGATGCACAGGCACCCTCAGGTACCACCAGCCCTCTGACAATGGTGGTCATGGAAGGAAAAGACTCATCAAAGCTGGATTAGTTCCAAATTGGATGGGACTCACATGCAACACAGAGCACAGCTTCAGAAGACAAGTGTGGTAGGTCAAAGTAGATGTGTACAGTGAGGGGAAGAAGGGCAAGAAGGTCCCACCTACAGGCCAAGCCAGGGAGTGAGAAGGAAAATTAGAAGATGGCTCCTATCTATACCATCCAGGGGCGGGACTTCAAACCTTGAAGGTGACTTCTGGAGCACTTGGTGGCTGTCCTCATTAGTACGTGTTCTACTAATTTAAGAATTACCTAAAGCTAGAGAATAGTGAAGTATATGTGAAATAAAGGCAGGAAATGAGGCTCTAGGAAAGAGAAGGGGGCAGCTAGGGGAGAGGAAGGGGGCAACAGAAGGAAGTGGGGACGAGAAGAGAAGCAGGAAAGGGACAAATAGAACAAAGCAGAAAATANCATCACNGAGTCCATCACTCTGTATGCTAACTCAAGATATCAATTTAGAANACCTATATATCACAAAGAATGTTTATCATNATATAAGAGATATATAAAGCCACGTGATATGACAGCAAATAATGCAATATAAACGTAAACATAAACACCTGGGGATGCTGGAACACAGTGGGGAGTCCAGAGTACTCAGAGGGGCCTGGGACCCAGGAAGAAACCAACTGGATGGCTNGGAAGGACACCCTTGGCTTCTCAGCGGAGACTGGCCCATGCCCCCTTTCCCTTACCAGCCCACATTTTGTNTTGCAGATTCTTAAACATCAAGAATGTANCAATAAATTGAGTGAATGAACCGAGGAGAAGTGGCAGCTGAAGGGAAACATCAGGGCACTTAGGAGGCAGCATGGAGGTGGAGCTTCAACTCCTGACCTTAAAAGGCTGTTTCATGGGTGCCATGCCCTCCACAAATACCCAGAGACAGCAGTCAGGACTCCCACTGTCTGGGGCCACTAACAGACATCCACCAGAAACTTAGAGAAAGCGCCATAGGGAAGAGAAAGCTGACAGCTGAGGAATAGATGGAGAATTCAAATAAAACAAAAGCCTACGTGATATAGTTAAATGATTGAGACAATTCTAAAATAATGTGCTGCTTCACAATAAAAGGTAGGAGGAAATTCTGGGAACTAAACACACACACACACACATACACACACACACACACACACACACGCACGCACCATATGAAATGGAAAAGACAAAACAAACTTGAAAAGTAGACTTAGTGAACTCATCTAAAATGATTTTAAAAACATCAGGGGAAACAAATCTGAATCTATCAGCAGCTTCAACATGTATAGTCTCAGAGACTAGAAATGGGATAGCCCCACACTGAAGGACACACTTTTGGTAGCTGCATCTGTTACAGAAGCAGTGANTAAGAAAAGGAGTGTTAATGTGAAATGAATGAGAAATGGACTAGTCGTGTGAAATGCAGGATAAGGGGACTATTAATGTGAACTTTTAGGTCTACAAGGACTAATAAAAGGTTCTAGAAGTTTTCATTGAGTAAAAAAAAATGCCTATAAAAAATGAGGATGGTCATCAAATTCCCCAGGAGTAACACCCACGACATAAAACAAAGGAGAGAATGGCTTTTAAAGTCCCNAAGGAAGCAGCACCCCCCACCCGGGACTGTTAAACAAGTGAGACATCTTCAGATACGCTACGGTTCTNAAAGCATCTCCCTCATGCTGNGGATTAGGAAATCACTGAAGGATCTGCTCCAGCCAGACGGAAGAATGGCATAGGATGGTGAAAGGCTTAAGACATCCCAGTTCCCAGTGGCCGTACCAGTGAGCTAGAGAGCAACCATTTCGGACACAACATCAGAAGGGGCGTGCACAGCAAGTAAGAGAGTCCATGTAGTCGATTCTGTCCTTGAGACCCTGAAGAAAGTCTAAGNATAAACTTAGGCAGGAGGCATAGGGAACTCATCAAACCCTGCATCATGGCTCTGCTTACTAATTACTCTGCATTTTACTGCTCAAGAATATTAAATTCTGCTTTTATCTTTTTTAGTTACCTCAACCTGTTTTTTCTGGGGCTCTTTTAACTCTTATTTCTGAGTTTTTGAACTGAAATACAATCTACTTACTATCATTAATTCTTTTTGTAAAGGGTTTTTTATTTTATCTGATGTGTTTAGGCATTTCACCTGCATGTGGGTCTGTTCACCACTTGTGTGCCTAATGCCTGTGGAGGTCAGAAGAGGGAGTGAGAGCCCCAGGAACTGAAGTTACAGACAGTTGAGTTGTAACGTGGGTGCTGGGAATAAAACGCTAGTCCTCTANAAAAGCAAGTGCTCATGACTTCTGAGCCATCTCTGGGGCCCCGATTTTCATTAANTTTTAATGATAAAGTAATTCAAGACAATATGTTTTTAATTCTGTTGCTGCTTTCATTACATCCAGTAAGTTCTGCTATGTTNTATTCCTGGTTCTTGGATCTTTCAGTCTTCACTATAGTTAATACACCATATTTATCCTTGAAGAAAATGAGCCCTTTCTTAGAGTTTGTCAAAAGACATGCCAACCCTGAGCCCCTGAAAGAAGTGTGGGGTGTTACTATTGCCCTTGGCTGTACCTCAGACCAGCTGTTAAGACTGTATTGCTGAAGACACCACACACTTTTGGAACTGAGTTAGAAGCTTCCTCCCTGCTGGCTAGCTTTCTTGGTCCAGAAGGTACTATGCAGTCTTGTGAGGAAGAAGGGTCATCAACAGTCTTACTCAGCTAAGGACCCTGNGTGCCACACTACTGACTTTCCAGGCAAGAGTGCCCACTGGTGCATTAGTGGCAAGACTGTCACTGGGCTAACTAAGCACTCCCTGATTGGATTTGAGGCCTGATCCACAGGAGGGAATTCATACCCGATTCTATAAATCTGGCCAGAGGCTTGTGACTATAGGGGGTATAGATCCTAATGGGGAGGATGCTGTTATTGTTTGGGTAAATGAACATGTTAGGCCCATCACACTGCTTTCTAAATATTCATGTTCTGTCCATAGACTAGCACTGCTCTCAGCTTTAGTCAGAGCAGCTCCTCTGTGTAGTAGCTGATGGCTATGACAGAGACTCATAACTAATCACAGAGCTGAGGATAAGTGAGTATTGAGTGCTCAGCTCTAAATGGGGCACCTATGTCACCTCCTCCAAGGTTCAGGGAGCATTGCAGAGGAGGGGCTAGAAAGAATGGAAAAGATGAAGGAATACAGTCTTCTGNGCATGCCATGTCCATGGGAGGAATAAACCCACAACAGCTGTGAATGTCTGCAAAGGGACCCACATAAGATGTGGCTATCAACACTCTACCCCTCCCTGAGGACTCATTGGCTGTTAATAGTTGGTGAGGAAGAGGGAGATTTTTTTCCCTGTGGGTAGCCATTGGGAAGGCACCCATTCGCCTATAAATATTCCTCACCTATGCTCACGTAAGCAAACCTAATAAAACTCATTGGGTCACAAGAACAAACAAGAGACAAGAAAAGTGAGGAGTGTCTGGGAAGAGGTTGGGGATCAGTGAGAGGCGGAGAATGAAAGAGGGACATGGGNTAAGTATGATCCAAGTACAGTGTGCACATAGGTGAAATGTCATAATAGTACTCTTACATATGTATAATGAATATGTACTAATGAAGAACTTAGGGGCTGGAGAGATGGCTCAGTGGTTAAGAGTGTACACTGCTCTTTCAGAGGACCTGAGTTTGGTTCCCAGCACCCATCTTGGGTGGCTCAAAACAGTCTGTAAGTCCAACTGCAAGGAGAACAGAGCCTCTGGTCTCCCTGGGCACCAGCCCTCATGTGTACATACACTTCCATATTTTAAAATAAAACAGAAAAAAAATGACATGTAGAATTGATTACATTAGTCTTGCTCTGCATGTGTGTGACAATCAAACTCCAGTCACTTCTGTAGCTGGGGGTCAGAGGACTGANGTGACAATTCCTAAACACAGTACTTTTCTCTCTGCTGGTCCATGTGCCCTCTGAGACCACATCACCTACTACAATGAGTCTCAATATTTAAAATGCATTGGAAGCATCCAGAAGGCCTGTAAAGTTAAAGACTGATGAGTCCTATTACCAGAGCTCTGATTTTACTTTTCTAGCATATTCCATGATGGTTCTACTGGTCCAGGACAACACTCACCAATAAAACCACAGTGTGCTTCTCTGAGCCTCTAAATAAGAATTAACTGCTAGGGGAGTAGACATCAGTTCCCCCTAGGAGCTACCCCATACAGAGGTCCTATATACAGCCCTGTCCACAGGTCCTACAACAGCTCTATACACAGCCCTGTACTCAGGTCCTACAGCAGCCCTGTACACAGCCCTGTACTCAGGTCCTACATCAGGTAGGGTTCTCTAGAGAACAGAACAATAGGATGAATGTGTATTATGAGGCAGAATCTGTTTGAGAGCTTTAAATGACAGGGGTGAGGTAGCCCAACAGTAGATGTCTGGACTTTCGAGAGGCTGAGAATCTGTTAGCTGTTCAGTCCGTGAGGTTGGATGTCTCAGCAGTCCCAGTCTGGTGCGGAAGCTCTGAAGGGTTCCTGGAAAGCAGCTGGCCTTCGGTCTACACTGGAAGGCTGAGGAAGCTGGTTTCCAATGTCAACAACGGAAGGTATTGGATGCAGCAAAGGAGTAGATTCACCAGTCAGGAGCAAAGGTGAGCCAGGAGAGGCAGCAGTCCTTTCCCCTTGGACCTCCTTACATGGGGACTGCCACGGGAAGTACTGCCCACTCCTGGAGAGGGCCTTCCCTCCTCAGTTCATTCTTCCTGGAATTATCTCACAGACCTTCCCAGAGGCACATCTCTTCTTGATTCCAGATCAATCAAGTTGACAAATAAAATTTTAATGTTACAGGGGTTATTAACCTGAACCCCAGTGACTCTCAAAGGCCTTCTAACAGTTTCCATGACTTCAGGTAGCCAAGGTGGGAGTTGCTCTTAACCGTGCAGTTATTTTTATGGTTAGTGTGGCTTTGCTTTAAACCCAGGCACTTGGCTGTCTGCCTCCCACTTAGTCNTGGGTAAGATTCACATCAGAGTGCTGGGTTGCTGTTTCCTCTGGGTTGGACATGCCCTTTGCCATTTTAAATCAGAGCACCTNTGGCCATCCACAGGAGACCTTTATGAGACTATACCTATCAACATCCCCTCGTGGAGGGAGGCAGGATCATCTCCAGGCCCCTCCCCTCCCTGGGATTCTATAAGAAGCAACAGTTGGCTGAGGTGGGATTCTTCAGTGGCATAGCTGCCCATAAGTTGCCCAAGGAACTTCACAGAGTTCTGTGGCCCCTGTGTTCTGCTGAGCAACTTCAGTAAACTCATTTTTTTTTTCAGTAAACTGGCCTTGAATGCTCTCCTTTCTTTGGCATGTCCGTGCCATATCTGGGATAAATAGATGGTTTTTTTATAGCTCCACAGGAAAAGTCACAAGACACAGAACCTATTAAACTAGTCACCAGTGTAGAGTAAGACATTGTCTTGAGCCAAATTTATTTTTGTACAATTTAGCCAAAATAGAAAGCTCAGGACTGGTGATTTCTCCATTTTGCATCCTATGCCTGCTTCCAAAGACTGAGACCCCAGAGGGGCTGGAAAGACTACTTAGAGGCTTTGCAGAGGGTCTGAGTTCGGTTCCTAGCACCCCATCAGGCAGCTCACAAGCACCTGTAACTCCAACACCACAGGATCTGACATTCTTTTCTGGCCTCTGCCAGTACCAACAAAACATACACATATCCCCACACACACATGAAGAAGAAGCAAAAGTAACTCTTTAAACAAAGAGAGAACCTGAAGTCATAAATGTCATACAATCGAAAAGCCCTACAACCAAAAGCAGCCATTTCTGAACTCTTTAAATGTAATCCTTTGTGGGAAAAGAAGTGAGTCTTGTTAACCTGGATTGTTGTATTACACAGGACATGGCTGGCACTGCAAATAGTCCCTCCTGTGTTGTTAGATGCCCTCCCCATCACAACAAACATCATCACCTTTGTCTCTACCAGCACCCCACCAGGTACATGCAGACAATGAGGCTTGCTGTGTCCCCTTCCCCCTACTGAGTGACCAGGGACTAAGAAAGGAATTGAACACAGAAGGGAGAAAGCCATACTGCACTCAAGGACATGTGTGCTTTAGGAAAACTAAAAGGGGAACCAATGTTTTCAGGAACTGTTCAGGCCATGTATGCGGAGGGAGAAAGGGGTCACAGGCAGAGAGACGACAGACACAGAAGCAGCAGAAAACAGGAAAGGATATTTCTCCAGGCAAAGCCTGTTATGTAGCATCGAACTCAACAAGTGCTATTCAGCAGCTTGTAAAGTCATGACAGGTGAGCAAAATACTCTTCTCCTTTGTAGGGAGGAAAGAGGGTGGAGAATCCTTCACACCAAGACCCACTTAGACATAAAACACAGGGAAGCGGCACTCCATCCACCTGTCTGACTGGCCCACCNTTAAGATGCTGAACAAACAGGGGCTGACACCATAGAGCTCCGCTGCTGGTGGGTGGTTAGGTATGTCAAGGACAGGAGACAAAGCACTTTTCATGTGTCAGTTTGAGCTCTCCCAGTTCATAACTATGGCAACTCCTGGGTTACAACCCAACCCAAAGAGGCAGCCATTATGCAGGAAGAAATAGCAGATAGGTCCAATGCTGATAGCATGCCTACAAATCCAAGCCAACTAGGTCTCAGTAAAACTCAAATGTAGACAGTTCATGTGGTTCCATCTGTGCACCCACCACCTACTTGTTCCCAGCTTCTAGTCTCTAATGAGCCACCTTCCTTCCAGGCAAGTCTTTACTCCTGGCTTAGGTGCACATGCCAATCCTCCTTGGTCATGGCTTCTACAGCCTGGTCATCTACTCCAGATGTTGGCTACTAATGGGCTGCCACCCCATACCAAGGTCCTACATCAGCCCTGTACATAGTCCCAAGCCAAACAGGCAGCCATTATGCAGGAAGAAATAGCAAATGGGTCNGATATTTTCGTTTGAGCAGGGACCCAAGGCTATAAGGAGAAATAGCCTCCTCCAAGATAAGAAATGCTGTTTGTTTCAGACACAAGTAGCATTTTAGCAGGAGCCTTCAATGCTGAAGCNGGTGGGGTGGGTGTGTGAACATTGGGTCTAGTGAATGGGGAAGATTCATCTTGGTTTTTCCTCATAGGTCAGCAGCTTCTGACCCAGCTGTGCCCAGGACCAAGCTCAATTGAGTTTCTACACCCATCACATTACAGTGAGGTGGAGACACTGTAGGACTGAGAAGTCATTGCAGGTAAGGCACCAGAAGGGGAAACCCCACCCAAGACAGATGAAATCTAGGTTACTCTAGCAAGCCCTCTGCACCCAAGAAGATAAAGGCAGACCTACAGCTCCCTTCTACAGCCCTTTCACAGCAAACTGCTCTGCAGACACCCTTGAGAGCACCCAGTTCCCTCTCACAGTCCTTCAGCAGCACTATCAAGCTTGCTACTTTGATGTCCCTTCTGTGAAAGAGNTTAAACACTGGCCTTGTCCAGGAGGCAAAGCCCACACCTGTCCCCTTCCTATGATGACCACTAAGTACTCAAGGCTTGCTAGAAAGACCACTACAGTGGAATAAGAACCATCATCCCAGGTGTGAACATGCTCACTTGTGTATGAATGGGTGGGTACCCATGCAGACAAACGAAGGTCCCATCTCATCATGCAGAATCAAGAGGGGAGTAAGAAGAGATCAGTTTCCTAGAACCCCTCTGAGCAAGTCAAGAGTAGAAAGAAGTCATGTGTGCTGTGAGCCCACATGGGCTTTGCTTTAGCTTTATTGCTGTGTGGAAGCCTCTTTCAACTTCTGTAGAGGAGAAGGGTCACAGGTGAAGGAAAGGGACCTGAGTTGGCCTTCAGCGGGACACTCACGGGAATGGGAGTCAAAGAGCCTCTTCTGGAAACAGTGGAAACAGCACCATGCAGACATACTCAGAAACCTCTCCACCCCCTCACCAGGACCCATTCCAAAACCCATCATACTCACTGCCAGGATGCTCACAGAACCCTTCTTGCTGGCTAGGTCCCTGCCTTGGTTTGTTCTAACATCACACCATCCTTCACAGCATTTCCTAAGCTCTTACCTAAAAACAAACACAGGCATGCTGCTTCCTCATTGCAACTTCCTGCCTGCCTCTCCTGTAGAACAGGACAATTCCCACCATGCCCTGCACACTCCAGCATCCTGAGTCTACCAGGTTCCTTGAACTAATGCATATAGGGCTCCTCCAGAATTCTAAGCCAATGGAATGTTCTTCTGAACAGATGGTNACTATGTAGACCTCAGCCACTCCTCACCTCTTCTGTGAAGTTACCTGTGAGTCCATGCTCCCTCAGGTTGCCACCACATACTGTAGTTCCTATCTATAGTGTGACCCTCCATTTCTATGTCTCCCGTACTCAATAGTGAGCTCCTCTCAAATGAGAACAGTGTCTTATGACCTCCCTCAGCATCTGGGTCAAACCACCGATCAATGGATGACTATTGAATGATGGGGTCCTAGAAGAAATAAGCTTTCTTTGTTCTTAGACCTCTGGTGTCATCTGCCTGCCCAGATGGCATGACCCCTAGACACTGTAACTCCAACCCCACAGGATCCCCTTTGCCCTGGGTGCTCCCTCCTACCTTTGCCCCCCTCCCCCACTGCTCAGGTGGCTCTCCCTGGGACTCTTCCGCACTGAGCACACCATTCTGAATGTTGGAGATGGTGCTGACATTTCACTTCATCCCAAAAGTCTTCCCTGGACAACCATGCTTGTCCCATCATTGTCCCTGCTGTGCCCTACCAGATTAAAGGGTGTGTTTCCCACTATGCACTCTGCTCTTGAAGTTCCTTAGATCATTTTTTTAACCTTCTAAAATATTTGCATTTGATATATTCATTGCACATGGTACTTGCTCCATAAGGACATTTCCTACAAGTGTGTATCATATATGGACCTTATTCCTCCCCCAGACCTCTGCAGCCCCGCTTTCCACCCCTCCCCATTTCTCTTGGTCCTCTTTGTTCCCCTAGACAGTTCACTTTAAAAACTTTTTCAAACCCTGGGCGTGCACATGTTCCAGGTCACTGTTGGAGCTCAAGAGCCCACGAGCAGAAACAGTTCTGGGTCTCCCAAAACTTCTTGCTCCAGGAGTTACAAGAATGGCCGTGGGGGGGGGTGGGCAGAACAAATGCCACCCACTCTTTAGCTCACACTCAGTTTGCCAACAACTGTACAGTCTCCAAAGGATACAGTGCTGTGTGGAAATTTTCTAGAGATTTTAATTTCTTTGACAACCAGCCAAGCAGAGAACTGTGAGGTAACTAAAGTCAATCTCAGAGGCACTCCCAATGAGAGAAAAATCTTTGACAGCATATCCACTTTACATAAGTAGAATTCTCTACTGAAGAATTGGTTTTTAGATGTGATTTTACAGAAAATGAAATATTCTTAGCGACCAGATGCTGCCTCTATACCCTCAGTGGGGTTTGTTTTCTCTTTGTTTTTCTGTTGAGACAGGGTCTAACACAACAGACAAGGCTNCTCTGGAANTCATTATATACCCCAGGCTGATCCTGAACTCATCATAAGTCTCCTTACTCNGTCTCCCAAGTGCTGGTATTATAGGCATGAACTACCACATCCAACTCATGCCCACGTGTTCCTTGCAGTTTGTACACATTTGAAGTGTCCAGGACACTCAGTTTACTCCAGAGTACAGCTGGGACTTCTATTTTCTTGAGAAAGTTCACTCTTTAAGAGCTTGCCAAGTTTGAAAACCAATAAAGAAATGGAATCTTTGATAGACAGTGCACAAGCCCACCAAATCTAACCCCTGCTACCACCTCCCTACCAGCCTACTACAGGGTCAGACATCTGCCAGCCACTGGAGGAAGGACCTTTTTGATTTCCTGAACATAGTCAATATAAGACCCTATTTCAGGACACATGTATAAACACATACATATTAAATAAATAATAGATAGGGTTAGAACTCTTGCATACAAACATTCCTTGTGCTAAATACTGGGCCTAGAATTTGCTTTTCCTGGATTCCTAGGGCCCATGCCTGGCATATGGCATNGGCTCTAAAACTTGTAACATTCATGANTGTCAGGAAAGGACTCCAGAGGCTTCCTCTCTCCCCTGATCTGAATCTTGCCTTATCACACACTGGGCAGATCCCATTGTGCCCTCGCCACCACCAGGATCTTCCAATCATAGACATCAAATGTACTCACCCTGAAGTCCTTACATACCACCTATGCTTGCTACCTGACAGACCCCAGCTGGTGACTGCCTCACTGCCTTCACTCACTTGAGTGTCCCACGTCCTGTCTGCACTTCATAGCCTCATCAGTCCTTCAGGCTTTAAAAAAAAGTGGCCAAATTAAGCTGGGTGACTCAGATATTTAAGTTCTTCCAGAGTCTTAATGAATTTCACAAATATTTAACAAGCAAATTAATTTATGTAAAGATCTGTTCATATTTGATAAACTTGAAGCAATTTAATAAATCCTGTCCTGTTTTAATAAATGATGGATTAGGGTAGCCTTCCTACAAACAGTAAATACATAAGGAAAATATTTATTATGCACCTGCCTTTTCAAAGATCATGGAAAGATTATCTTTGCCATGAAGGCTTGACATCACTGTGTNGTGTGTGTTTGCTGGGGAGGAGGGAGGGGAGGGAACAGGCACATGTTCAGACTACCAACCCAGTGATGGCTTCATGGACAAGATGGAGTGCTAGGGCCATTACTTGGCACAAACCCTCAGGTACGTCCCAGCACTACAGTACTGTAAGCATCAGATGGAAGCAAGTAGTTGGGATGCTCACACTCCCTTAGCAATGGCAGATGCCTCTGACACATATTCTTCTCTTCCAGAACTATGTCTGCCTGTCCCAAATGCAAGAGCACCCACATTTGTTTAAAGAAAAAAGTTACTAAAGTTTAAATCACACATCAAACCCCACACATTAATATTGGGAGCCTTCATCCCACTCTCATCAATGGACAGGTCATCCAGACAGAAACTAAAAAGATAAATAATGAACTAACAGACGTTATGACTCAAATGGACCTAATAGATATATATAGAATATTTCACCAAAACACAAAAGAATATACCTTCTTCTCAGCACCTTATGGAACCTTCTCCAAAATTGACCATATACTCGGCCACAAAGCAAGTCTCAACAGATACAAGAAACTTGAAATAACCTCCTGTATCTTATCAGACAGCCATGGATTAAAGCTGGATTTCAACAACAGAAACAACAGAAAGCCTACAAACTCATGGAAACTGAAAAACTCTCTACTGTATTTCCACTGGGTCAAGGAAGAAATAAGAAAAAAATTAAAGGCTTCCTAAAATTCAATGAAAATGAATGCACAATATACCCAAACTTACGGGACACAATGAAAGCAGTGCTAAGAGGAAAGTTCATAGCACTAAATGCCTTCATAAAGGAATTAGAGAGATCTCATACTAGCAATTTAACAGCACATCTGAAAACTCTGGAACAAAATGAAGCAAACACATTCAAAAGGAGTAGATGGCAGGAAATAATCAAACCAAGGGTTGAAGTCAATGAAATAGGAACAAAGAGAACAATACGAAGAATCAGTGAAATGAAGAGTTGGTTCTTTGAGAAAAATCAACAAGATAGACAAAACTTTCTCCAAACTCACTNAAAGGCTGAGAGAGAATACTCAAATTAACAAAATCATAAACAAAAAGGGGATATAACAACAGACATTGAGGAAATCCAGAGAATCATTAGGTCATACTTCAAAAACCTGTACTCCAAAAAATTGAAAAATTTAAAAGAAATGGACAAATNTCTTGATAGATATCATTTAGCAAAATTAAACCAGGATCAGATAAACAATTTAAACAGACCTATAACCCCTAAGGAAATAGAAGCAGTCATTAAAAGTCTCCTAAGCAAAAAGAGCCCAGGGCCAGATGGTTTTAGTGAAGAATTCTACCAGACTTTCAAAGAAGAGCTAATACTAATACTCTTCAAATTATTCCACAACATAAAAACAGAAGGAACATTGCCAAATTTATTTTATGAGGCCACAGCTATCCTGATACACAAACCACACAAAGATTCAACAAAAAAAGAAAATTACAGACCAAATTCCCTCATGAACATTGATGCAAAAATACTCAANAAAATATTCACAAACCGAATCCAAGAACACATCAAAAAGATCATCCACCATGATCAAGTAGGCTTAATCTCAGAGGTACAGGGATGGCTCAACATATGAAAGTCTGTCGATATAATCCACCATATAAACAAACTGAAAAAAAAAACATGATCATTTCATTAGATGCTAAAATAGTCTTTGACAACATCCAACACCCCTTCATAATAAAAGTCTTGGAGAGATCAAGAATATAAGGGACATACCTAAATGTAATAAAGGCAATATACACCAAACCAACACCAAATTAAANTGAGAGAAACTCAAAGCAATTCCACTAAATTCAGGGACAGGACAAGGCTGTCCACTCTCTCCATATCTATTCAATATAGTACTTGAAATTTTAGCTAGAGCAATAAGACAATTAAAGGNGGTTAAGGGGATATAAATTGGAATGGAAGAAGTCAAAATATCATTATTATAGATGATATGATAGTATACATAATCTACCCCAAAAATTCTACCAGGGAACTCCTTCAGCTGATGAACACCTTCAGTGAAGTGGCTGGATACAAGATTAACTTTAAAAAAATCAGTAGCCCTCCTATACACAAATGATAAATGGGTAGAGCAAAATAATCAGGAAAACAACACCCTTCATAATAGCCACAAATAATATAAAATATCTTGGGGTAACTCTAACCAAGCAAGTAAAAGATCTGTATGACAAGAACTTTAAGTCTTTGAAGAAAGAAATTGGAGAAAATATCAGAAGATGGAAAGATCTCCCATGCTCATGGATCAGTAGGATCAACANAGTAAAAATGGTAATCTTACGAAAAGCAATCTACAGATTCGATGCAATTCTCATCAAAATTTCAACAAAATTCTTTATAGACTTAGAAAGAACAATACTCAACATCATACATAAAAAAAAAGAAGAGCTAAAACAATCCTGTGCAATAAAGGCACTTCCAGAGCTAGCACCATCCCTGATTTCAAGCTGTACTACAGAGCAATAGTAATAAAAACCACATGGTATTTTCATAAAAACAGACAGGTTGATCAATGGACTTGAATCAAAGACACAGAAATAAATCCACACATCTATGGACACTTGATTTTTGGCAAAGAAGCCAAAATTGTACAATGGAAAAAAGAAAGCATCTTCAACAAATGGTGCTGGTCTAACTGGATGTCAGCATGTAGAAGAAAGCAAATTGATCCATATCTGTCACCATGCACAAAACTCAAGTCCAAGGGGATCAAAGACCTCAACAGATAAACTAGATACACTGAATCTGATAGAAGAGAAAGTAGAAAATTGCCTTGAGTGCATTGGCACAGGAGACAACTTCCTGAATAGAACACCAACTGCACAGGCACTAAGATCAACAATTAATAACTGGGATCTCATTAAATTCAAAAGGCAGAAGACATTGTCAATAGNACAAAACAGCAGCCTACAGAATGGGAAAAGATTTTCACCAATCCCACATCTGAAAGAGGGCTAATTTCCAAAATATATAAAGAATTCAAGAAATTAAACATCAACAAACTAAATAATCCAATTTAAAGAATAGGGTAAAGCTCTGAACAGAATTCTCAACAGAGAAATCTCAAATGGCCGAGAAGCACCTAATGAGATGTTCAATATTGTTTGCCATCAGGCAAATGCAAAACACCTGTCAGAATAGCTAAGATCAAAAACACAAGTGGAAGCTCATGCTGGCAAGGATGTGGAGCAAGAACACTCCTCCATTGCTGGTGGGACTGTAAACTTGTACAGCCACTTTGGAAATCAACATGGCAATTTCTCAGAAAATTGGGAATCCATCTACCTCAAGATCCAGCTATACTACTACTGGGCATATGCCCAAAGGACACTCCACCATACCACAAGGACACTTGCTCAGCTATGTTCATAGCAGCTTTATTCGTAATAGCCAAAACCTGCAAACAACCTAGATGTTCCTCTGTGGTGGTTTAAAGAAAAATGGCCCTCAAAGGGAGTGGCATTATTAGAAGGTGTGGCTTGTTAGAGTAGGTGTGGCCTTGTTGGCTGAAGTATGTCACTGTGGGGGTGGATTTTGAGGTCTACTTTGNTCAAGCTACTCCCAGTGAGACAGATCACTTCCTGTTGCCTTCAAGTCAACGTGCAGCAGCTCCTTCTCCAGCACCAGGTCTGCCTGCACACCACCATGCTCCCTGCCATGATGACAATGGACTAAACTTCTGAACTGTAAGCTGGCACCTCAATTAAATGTTTTCCTTTATAAGAATTTCTGTGGTCATGGTGTCTCTTCACAGCAATAGAAACCCTAACTAAGACACCCTCAACTGAAGAATGAATAAAGAAAATGTGGTACATTTACACAATGGAAATTTACTCAGCTGTTAAAAGCAATGACATCATGAAATTTACTGGAACTAGAAAAGATCATCCTGAGTGAGGTAACCCAGACTCAGAAAGAAATATGGTACGTAGTCACTCATAAGTGGATATTAGCCGTAAAGTAAAAAATAACCATGCTACACTGCTCAAACCCAGAGAAGCTAAGTAATGACGAGGGCTCAAGGGAGGGAGGGATGAATCTCACTGCCAACGGGAAATAGAATAGACATTGCCAGTGGTCAGGGGGAGGGTTCTGGATGGGGGTAGGAACAGGAAGGATCAGGTGAGGGGAAGATAGAGGAGGAGAGCACTGGGAAAGACAACTGGAATGGGGAGAGGGGGCAGACATCTCTGGAATGAGCTAGAAACCTAGTGCAATGAAAAGTTCCAGGAATCTATGAGGGTGAGCCTAGTTAAGACTCCTAGCAATGGGAGATATGGAGCCTGAACCAGCCACCTCCTGTAACCAGGCAAGACTTTCAGTGGAGGGATTGGGACACCAACCCAGCCACAAACCCTTTGGCCTACAATTTGTCCTGCCTACAAAATGTGCTGGGGTAAAGATGGCACAGAAGTTGTGGGAGTGGCCAACCAATGACTGGTCCAGCTTGAGGCTTATACCATTAGAGGGACTCCAGGCCAGACACCACCTGGAGCACCAGGACCCAAGAGACCTAGGATAGAAACAAACACAACTTGAAAAAAAAAAAGTCAATGAAATGATTTCTAATGATATTCTGCTATACTCATAGATTGGTGCCTAGCCCAATTGTCATCAGAGAGAATTCATCCAGCAACTGAAGGAAACAGATGCACATACCCACAGCCAAACATTAGATGGGGCTCAGAGAATCCTGAAGAAGACAGGGAGGAAGGATTGTAGGAGCAAGAGAGGTCACGGGCACCACAAAAAAAACCCACAAAATCAACTAACCTGGGCTCATAGGGGCTCACAGAGACTGAACCACCAACCAGGGAGCCACATGAGACCAATCTAAGCCCTCTGCACATATGTTACAGATGTGTAGCTTGGTNTTCTTATGGGACTCCTAACAATGGAAGCAGATGCTGTCTCGGATTCTGTTGCCTGCTTTTGGGACCCATTCCTCCTACTGGGTTGCCTCATCCAGCCTTAATAGGAGAGGAGGTGTCTAGTCTCACTGCAACTTGATATACCATGGCTGGTTGATATCCTGGGAGACCTGCCCTTTTCTGAAGAGAAACGGAGGAAGAGTGGATGGTGAGGGTGAGGGGAGGGTGGGTAACTGGGAGAAAAGGAGGGAGGGGAAATTGTGGTTGGGATGTAAAAACAAGACAAAATAATAATAATAATAATAATAATAATAATAATAATAACAAAATACAGTGAAACACAGAAGCTTTGTTTGAAAGAAAAACCGAAATAATTTGAATGTCCAGTACAGAGAATGGGTACATGATGTGTGATAATCTGATGATAGAATACTCCACATCAACTGAAGTAAATAAATACAAATATAGGTCTTTTAAAAATACAACTTGGTGCTGAAGATATGGCTGAGAGTGTAGAGTGGCTTGCTGCAAAACCTGACGACCTGAGTTCTATCCCCAGNGCCCACAAAGTGGAAGGAAAAACTGATTTTTCTAAGTTTTCCTCTGACCACCACACGTGTGCCATGGCATGCACATACATGATATTTTTTAATCTGAATTACATATGAAAGATGTTAGTACTTGTTCATTTGGGGTGATACTATTTTATCCTTTGTGATTTTCATTTTCAAATAAAATATTTTAAATATAAATGACCTGAAACCTATGTACATATCTGCAGTTGTAGATTACGTGAGATAAACGTGACCGTTTTATAATGAATAAAGGTCTAATCCATAAAGGAGACACGGCCATCATAAAACATTCACATTGCAAAAAGCCAAAGGGATTTATAAAGCAAAATCTACTAAAANCNTAGAGAAACATTGAGAAAACTGCCATAATAGTAGGAGATTTTCACTTACATTTCAGAAAACAATCAATAGATAAAAAGATAAATAAGGATATAACAGATTTGAAGATCAACATCATAAACCCAACCTAATAAATAGGTTTTTGAACTTTGTAATAGAATGATGAATGCTTATACTTTTCAAATACCCTTGGAACTTAAAAAAAAATGTATTAGACCAGAGACAAAACTGAAACTACCTAAAACATAGAATGTGACAAGCCTGATGTCTTGACCTTACATAAAAAGATGATTACCTTAGGAAAAGGTGAGAAGGATAGCTCCCTGTCTTAGTTACTTTTCTATTGCAGTGATAAGACACCATGACCAAGGCAACTTATAGAAGAAAGAGTTTATTTAAGCTCACAGTTTCGAAGANTGAGTCAATGACCATCACAGTGGGGAGCATGGCAGCAGGCAGGCAGGCATGGCACTGGAGCAGTAGCCAAGAGTTTATATCCTGATCCAAAAANAGGAGGCAAAGAAGATTAACTGGGCCTGCCATGGGCTTTTGANACCTCGAAGATCATCCCCCAGGACCACACTTCTTCCAAGGCCGCACCTTCCCCAACAAGGCCACACCTCCTAATCCTTCCCAAGCAGTTCCAACCATTGGGAACCAAACATTCAAATATATGANCCTATGGACCATTCTCATCCAGACCACCNTATCCCCTTCACCAAGTTCAGTACCAAAAGTCAGCACACNTCTGAGACTTACCTCAAGGGCACGGCCCTCCTTCCTGTCCTGAGAGATGAGATGCCAGCATCTTTGTGTCCATCTTTGGACACAGCCTCTCCTGAGAAAGGAAAGGAACAGAAGAGAGTGGAGATAGCCACAGTCTGAATTCATCTTGATCTGTTTTCCCTCTGTCCCAAGCCATCTCTTTCGTGCAAGTCTAAACCCTCTCTATTGGGGCAGCTCNGAATGATNCTCCGTAGATCCTTCGCTAGCTGAGTTTTACTTCCTGTTAGCTGAACTTGCTAGCATGAAAAGGGCAACCAGGAACAAACATAAAGGCAACAGCTGAGGAGAGATGAGGGTGAGGTGATCTCCAGCAGCATGAGGAAGTGTCATCTGCAGAGCACACTGCCCCAGCCACCCAGATGAAATTTCTCTNTGGCTGATTTAGCCCATTTGATCTGGGTTTGCTCNCTGTGATGAGCAGTACATGTCAGGTTTCTACGGTCATGCGTGAAGTGGCAGAACAGACTCGGGCTCAGCCCTCCCATAAACCTGAGTCAGAAGTAAATGGAAAGATTTATAAAGGGGAGATGCAATTCTTCAGCTACATTGATTTAAAGGTGGTGAAATAAATGATTAAACTGTTCACTCGGGTGTTTCATGAAGCAGATCTAATGTACAGTTTGTGACCTGAGATGACTCTAGCTCCACCATAAATCAAAAAGCTTAACAAATATTAAGATGATAAAAAAAATTACCTGTGTGGGGCAGGTTTGACATTCTATCCACTATCACTTAGGAAGCCCAGGACTCAAGAAGCCACAGGCTGGCCTATCAGAAGGCCAAGGGGACTTGTCCAGAGGAGACAGAAGTGGCCAAGCCACTCTCCTCCAGGAAACTTCACCAAGGAAGTTTCTAGAAAGTGCAGTCTGCCTTTGTGCTAGATNTGCTTTGCTCTTTCAACTCCCAACACTCAGAAAAGCAGGCCCTGCTTCTGAGATCCCCAGACCACATCATCAGGGAAATGACCCCCAGCCACCCGACNCAAGCNGGGCTGTGCTGTTTGGGAGAAGAGTTTCCCAAAGGTGCAGCTTCCTGAGATCAGCAAGGAAGACCTCAGGTGGCAGAGCCTTTTCATCCAAAGTGGGNAAACTTAGGAGGGCAAAAGCCAGAACCACTCTCTTTTCCTCATATACAACCAGACCCTGGGAGCCAGCGGTGGCCACCAATCTAGTAAACAGCTACTCTTCATCTAGTCCTGAGGGTAAAACTACAGCCCATGAAACTTACGCTTCCAGGTCTTCACAAGCCTTANGAGTCCCCGGAAAGACTGAGTGGGAAGGNGGAGCACTGGGGCTCCTTCCTGGCTCGTTCTGACAAACCAGCTCTGATGCATGACTCCATCAATTGAAAATACATGTAAGACTTCATGGAAAGAGAAAAGCTGCCTATGCTTATTTTATAGATGCCAAAACCAAGATCCAGAGAAGATGCCAGCAGGCTAAGTTTATAACCAATGTATAGGAATTTCAAAGAAGAAACAGGGTTACATGATGTGATGGTGACTTGTCAACAGGCTGTAGAATCACCCTGAAGACAGATCTCTGGGCAGATCTGTGAGCTGTTTTCTGGCTAAGCTAACTGGTTAGGCAATACTATCCTAAATGTGGGCAGCACCATCCATAGGCTGGGGGCCCAGACTGAATAAAAAAGAAGCAGTGAGCTGAGCACCAGCATTTACCTCCCTCTGCGTCCAATGGAGGCAATGTGACCAGCTGCCTTGTGTTCCTACAACCATGCCATCCCCACATGATGGACTGTGAGGCATAGTAAACCCTTCGTTCCTTATGTTGCAAAACAGAGACAGGAAGATTCCTGGACACCGGCCACCNAGCCTGACCTACATGCCAAAGTTCCAGGCCAATGAAAGACCCTGTCTCAAACAAACAATGGAAGGTGCCTGAGGAATGACACTCAAAGTCGTCCTCTCATGCGTGTCTCTGTGTGTGTCTGTGTCTGCATCTGTGTGTGTATCCACGTGTGCACGTGTACACACAGNTGCATCCAACACACAAGAAGGGGAAAACAGGGAAGATAAACAATAGAAAAGTCAGGTTCTGGACGCTGGCACCAGATAGGTGACTGAATGTGAAAAAAACAAAGCCCAAGTTTGCAAGTGATGAAATGGGACCCGTGACAAATCCCAAGTCACAGGCACCATGTGCCACCACACCATTCCCTACAGTGTGAGTTCATCCAAGATGGCATGATCTAGGATTCCCTGATCTACCCATTCAGTCAACCACTTCTTTCTTCCCAGTGTCCCTGAGAGCTCAAGGAAACATCTAGGGTGTCGCCTTGTCTGCATTCAGGAGAGAGAATAGAGAAAGAAATGAGCTATATGGGTTTGTTTTGAACTTTCTCCCAATATCTAACAAAATGACTATCTTTCTCTAAATTTTGAATTTTTGAGGGTATTAGTCTCCATTATTATCTGTCTAGGAGTCCATAATAGCCTCATTTTATTAGATCCAAAATTCCTATTTAGACAACAGTCTAAGAGCCTCTTCAGAGCAAGTAAATAATATGCATTTTCCAAAGTAATTTGCAGACACAAATACATATGTGTGCCGCTCAGATTACCAAAAGGACAAANTCACCAAGAAGACGACGATGCTGTTTAGTAATTTCATAACTAAACATTTTTGCACCCAAACAGAAACACCTGCCGTGTCCTAGAAAGGTCTCTGCAGCCTGCTTGATAAATTGCACCTCATTTTTACCACCTCCCTGATGCCATTTCTGATGGCTTTGGGAAAAAAAGCTGGGAGCACATAATCTTCAAAAGTATGTGCAGTGTCTTCAAGAAGAGATGGCCCTGTCCCATCCCACAATCAACTACACAACACAGCCTCATGTCTCCTCTCAGAAGCACCCTCAGATACGGTCTAGAGAACTGGCTGCTCTGGGCTTCCAGTCCCTTCTACTAGCTGTCTCCAGGCTCAGCCCTGTCTGGGGACTGGGATCCCAGCTGAGGAGAGCCAAGCTACTGGCTGACATCCACCCAACACCCACCGTAGCCCTATGGGAGAAGTTGCTCCCTCTACCCTGAGTCCAGGAATAGTTGAGCTAAAATGAGTCAGAGCCNGGTGGTCAGAGACCTTAGAAGGAAAAGTGTGGGCCAGGGAGGGAGCAACAATCTGGAAGACCGACTTCAGAGAAGCCTGGGCATCTCCCAACCCCCTAAAGGAGGGGGCAGAGGTGCTGGGTTCTTAGAAGGGGCTGAGGGTCAGCTGCCTCTGTACCTCAGGGCAGACCTGGGGTAGGTGANGCCCCATTGTTCCCACAGGTAGATATAGTTCGGTGTTTCCCTCTGAGAAGCCCTCCTGGCCTTCTCTGCTCACTCCCACCTGCCCAGGTGCCCCAACCACTCCTGCCTTTTCTGTGGAAATGTCCCTAGACTNNGTTTTCACCACAATCTGATGGGGCAGACATAGAAATATCCTGAGTGACAGAAACCAAGTATGGCTGTATGCCAGTATCTNCAGACTGTTNATTGGAGTTGTTGAGGGGGTGTGTGCATTTAGGGGGNCAGAACTTGTCCTGTTCCTTTCTCTATANGTCACCAGGGCTTTGTTTTCCTCTTAGCAATTTGCTTAAAGCAAAACAACCNTGCTGACCAAATATCCCTCATAAGAAGCTCATTATCAAAACTAAACCGAACAGGTAGAAATGGGTCCCAGTTTGCAATGAGCAGCAGACTGGCATGGCTGCACAGCTGTCATACTGAAGCAGGCATCCCATCATTCCATTCTGACTCCCTCACATAGGCAAGAAGCAGAAGCCAGGCAGAGGGTGAATGAGGTGTCCTTGTGCCTACTGTGATCTGCTGGAGTCTGTCTTGTAGTCATCTCTCCAGTGACAGATTTTTGCACCACAGGTTGGTCTTTGAACTGGTAATTGATGAGAAAAAAAAGTGAGGTCACTGCTAGTGTCAGTCTGAGTGTGCAGGAGACTGTGTCCAGCATTGGCTGTTGGCATTGCCAGGTCACTTGCTGTCACAAGTGGACAAGAGGACAAGATGAGCTCACCTTCATTATTAATGACAGCATTGTCCAGCGTTGCTTCCTTCTGAGTGAGGACCATTTTAAAATTGTATATATATAAATATGTATTTACATTTGTGTGTACAAGTGTGGAGTGTGTGTGGTGCACGTCTACCTATGTGTGAAGACACACATACTCATGTATACACAGAACAGAGGAAGCTATCAGTTGTCTTGCTGATCAATCTCCAACTCATTCCACTGACACAGGTCTCTCACTGAATCCAAAGCAAGGCTGCAGCCATCGAGCTCCAGCCATCACTGCTTCCATCCCACCACACAGGCACTGAAGTTACAGGCTTGTGTAGCCCCACCCAGATTTTTGCATCTATGCTAGGGATTTGAACTCAGGACCTCACACTTGTGCAGCTCTTACCTGCGGATCATTTCTCCAGCCACACTGGAGCCAGTTTTCTTGTTACAAAGGCTAGACATTATTGGGTATTTGAAATGGCAAATGCCAAACTCTGAAGTTCTTCCAAAGTAGAGTTCACTGGGATAAGAGTCCCAATGATACGAAAACAGGTTGCTATGGTGACATTTCAAAATGATTGGCATTCAAGGTCTGTAAATTTTGCTATCCCTTCCAAGAAAGCAGTCACAGAACTTGGGAATCAGAACTTGACAGGAATCCCTAAAACTACTTCCTT
>LZPO01044416.1:182405-194931 GCA_001675575.1 Neotoma lepida | reverse complement strand
GGGAGATGGCTCTTCAGGTAAAGACGCCTGCCTTCAAGCTTGGTGACCTCAGTGTCATTCCCCAGGACATGCATGGTGGCAAGAGAGAACCTACTTCAGCAGGTTGTCCTCAGATCTCCACAGGTATGTCACGGTTTATGCATGCCCATACACTAAATAAACAAAATAGTCAAAACAGAGAACAAACAATACAAAGGATCAGTGGGAAAAAAGTAGTTGATTCTTTGAAAAGATCAATTAGCCAAACAATGCAAGAGAATGGAAAATACTAGAATACTATTAAAGGAGACAATGGAGGATCATTAGTGGGGTGGGTTACATGAGAAATGTCCCCCACAGGTTCAGACATTTGAACACTTGGTCCCCACTTCTTGGGGAGGTTTGGGAGGTGCAATCTTGCTGGAGAAAGTGCATCACTTGGGGAAGGGGGTGGCTTTGAGAATTTATANCCTTGCCCTGCTTCCAGCACTCTCTCTGTTTCATGTTTGCAGTTAAAGATGTGACTTTTCAGCTTCCTGCTCCTGCCTCTATGACTGCCACGTGTCACCATGCCTCCCTGCCATGATGGACTCTTGTCCTTCTGGAATCATAAGCAAAAACAAACCTTTTCTTCCTTAAGTTACCTTTGACCATGGTGTTTCATCACAACAGAAAAGAAACTGATAAAATTGGGAGTTATTTTGAAAGCTTAGACTCATATTAATTAGAAAGTCTTTAAGAAACAGATAAATATATAGACACATATAATTCCCAAAATTGAACCAAGAAAATATTTTTAATATAAACATATCAATAACAAATAATGAAATTGATGTAATGCAAAGTCTACCAACAAAGAAAGGGCCAGATCAGACTTACTGTTAAGTTGTATCAGACAATTTAAGAACCTAACACCAATTCTCCTCAAGCTATTCAACAAAATAGAAAGTGAATGAACACTTCCAAAATCAATCAATATTATTGTGCTATCAAAACCAAACCAAGACACAACCAAACAGAAAGCTATAGACAAGTATCATTGATAAACATAGATGTAAAAATCTTCAACAGAACACATGCAAACTGATGATGGAGATATTGTTCTGTATGCTGTGAATATGTGTTGCTCTGATTGTTTGATAAATAAAATGCTGATTGGCCAGTAGCCAGGCAGAAAGTATAGGTGGGATAAACAAACAAGGAGAATTCTGGGAAGAAGAAGGCTGAGTCAGGAGACACTACTAGCCACTGCCAGGAGCAGGAAGATGTGAAGGTACTGGTAAGCCACGAGCCATGTGGCAAAGTACAGATTTATAGAAATGGGTTAATTTAAATGTAATGCTAGTCAGTAATAAGCCTGAGCTAATGGCCATACAGTTCATAATTAATATAAGGCTCTGTGTGTTTACTTGGGTCTGAGCGGCTGCGGGACTANGAGAGAGCCCGGGTGGGACACAGAAAAACTTTATCCTACAAACTGAATTCAACAACACATTAAAAAATCACGGTGATCAAATTGACTTCATTCCAAGGATGCAAGGAAGATTCACCATATATAAACCATTTATAATATAGCATATAAATAGAATCAAGGACAAAAATCACACAACAGCTTAATAGATGCAGAAAAAGCATTTGTAAAATCAATACCTCTTCATTACAACAGCACTGAGGAAAATACATCTTGAAGGATTTTATCTCAGTCTAGCACTCAGATACACAACAGAACTACAGATAGTGTTACTCTGAATGGGGAAAACTGAAAGAATTTCCTCTTAAATCAGAATGACACAAGATGTCTACTCTCGCCACTCATTGGATGTAGTATTTGAATTCTTAGCTAAAGCAATAAGGCAAGAAAGTGAAATAAAGAGGGCATAAACATGAAACATGAAAGGAAGAAATCAAAGTATCCCTATTTGCAGATGACACCATCCTATACTTAAAAAATCCAACAGACTTCCACCAGAACTCTTAGAAATGATAAGTGCTTTAGTAGGATACAAAATCAGCACACAAAAATCAATGGTTTTTCTTAATATTAACAATGATATTTGTAGGAGGCATGGAGGTCCTTGTGCTCACAGATCTGCACTAGGGGAACCAGGAGTGTTAAACACACAGGGCTGTCTCCTCAAAGGGAGAGATGTATAACCTGTTCTTTACCCAGAAGGCTGGGAGTGGACATGGTTTATAGCCTGGTGACCTTTGAACTACCTGTGTGGCCAAGACCACACCAGCTCCTTTCTCAGACCCTTATCATGAGCTTGTTTTTCTGTCAATCTAGACAACCTATCTTTATGGAAGATGTCACATGTAGTTTACAAAGAATTTCTATGTAGTCATGTCTTAAGCTTTATTGTTGAGTTAATTATCACCAGGAAATTTTTCACCAAATTGTGCTTAAATATGACTAAAATAAACTATTCAGAGTCAGATTTTCAAAGTTGGAACCAACACCGGCTACTGAGTTGTGTTGAACAGAACTACATTCTTGTCTCCTGCAGATGGTCACCCTGCTAGCTCTGGTGGTCTCAGAAACTGCCTCATATAGTGAAAAACAGAATACCATTCATAACAGGCTCAATGAAATAAAATTAAATACCTAAGAATAAACCTAATCATGAGTGGGAAGGAATTCTGCTATGAAAGCATTAATACACTTCAGAAAGAAACTGAAGAAAACACCCAGACATGGGAAGGCCTCCACAGTCAGGGACTGGTGGAACTAATATTGTAAAAGTGGCTGTGTTACCAAAAGTGATCCATAGACTAAACATAATCCCTACAATAATTACNATGACATTGATCACAGAAATAGAAAAAAATCTTGTCATTCATATGGAAACACAGAGACCTCAATAGCCAAAGAAATCCCAAGCAAAAAGAACAATGCTGGAGCATTTTAATATCCAGTTTCAAGTTATACCATAAAGTCATAGTGACAATAAAAGCATAGAACCAGCATAAAAACAGACACATAGGCCATAGACTGGAGTCCTAAAATAAACCACACAGTTGTAGGCTCCTGATTCTTCACAAAGGTGCCAAAAAGATACACTGGAAAACTGGCAGCATCTTTACAAACAGTTCTGAGAAAGTGAGTTGTCCACATTTGGAAGAATGGACGTAGATCCTTATCTCTCACCCTCAAAATGAACAAAGNCTGTAACAGGAATCTCTAAAAGGTCTTATTAATTGAAAACCCAGGAGCTGGATATTGGGGTGAGTTCTGAAAGGTCAGAGAGACAGAACAAGNCACAGCCAACCTNANCTCGCCAACTCCTCAGCTGATCTTGTTTCCTCAGACTGNANGCTTCTGAGTCCTCATCCGAATGGATCTCAGCTGAACTGCNGCTAAAAGCCTCAAATTTAAAAAGCCTGAAAAGCCTCTAGTTNCTGGTCCTCATGCCTTATATACCTTTCTGCTTCCTGTCATCACTTCCTGGGATTAAAGGCATGTGTCCTTCCCAAAGACATGGGATCTCAAGTGTTGGGATTGTCTATCTAGTGGCTGTTCTGTTCTCTGACCCCAGATAAGTTTATTAGGGTGCACAATATATTTGGGGACACAATATCACCACAAAAGGCCTTACTGTAAGATCTAAAATTGAAACTACAACAGAAAAACAGTTCAATATACACACATAGGCCNTCACTCATATATAGGGCTCAGATTACCAGCAGTGAAAGCAAGAAGTGACATGTAATTGCTTCTAATGTAAAAGTTTCTGCCCAGCAAAGAAAACAATAAACAGAGTGAAAAGTCAGCCTGCAGAATGGGGGAATCTTTGCTGCTTTCATCTCACAGAACACTAACACCCAGAACAAAGAAGTGACTTGAAAAATCAAGCATCAAAAAGGATNAACANATCAATACATGGAAAAATGAACAGATCCTTTTCAAATAAATAATTACAAATGTCCAATAAAGTCATGAAAAAAAACATGTTTAGCCATCAGGGACATGAAATTCAAAACCACATTGAGATTTTATCTCACTGAGTCTGAACAGGAGTCAACAATAAAAGAAGACCCAGCAAATGTCAGCTACAAATCATGGGGAAAGAATCGTTTAGGCACTGTTGGTGGAATGGTAAATTCGTTCACCATCTATATAAGTCAGTATGGTGATTTCTAAAAACATTAAAAATAAGGCTATTACATGACCTGCTACACCACCCACCACATATACTCAAATGTGCCAAAGCAAGTACACTATAGATACACTCAGACACTCATGTCTGTCACACCTCTATTCATGATACCTTAGTTATGGAGTCAACCTAGTAACATGCCAATGGAAGGCTGGATAAGGAAAGCATGGTATATATCCACAATCCTGTGTTCAGTCCTCCATGGTGAATGAAACTATGTCATTTGCAGGGAAATGGATAGAAGTCAAGCTCATCATCATGTTGGATGTAATAAACCAGACTCAGAAAGGCAGCATCACGTGTTTCCTCTTCCATATGGAATCTGTGGTTGAGGAGAGACGTGGAAGTAGAAGGGGTGGGGCTTAGGAAGATGAGGGAGCATTGATTTGAAAGGGTCAGAGGGAATGGAACATGATCAAACTGTTACATGCCTGTATGAAAATAGGACAATGAAATCCATTGTTTGCATAATTAACATATAATAATACATTTTTAAAATAATCCAGGTCCTTTCCACCTCCTAATGGAGGNGGAGAAATTGATACAAAAAGAGAGCATGATAAGAGAAAATCACATAGCAGGGTGTGTTTTAGGAAGGGGTTGTGAGGGATAGCTCTCTGATGACAGTACTGCACTAGGGTTTTGCAAAAAAGAAACAGCTTTATCGAACTACCAACTCACAAGCAGGCCAGGAGATATAATTTCATATCTGCCTCCAGAATGAAGGGGGAATACAAAGGGAGAGGGAGAATCTACTCATTGACTGGATGACAAGGAGAGAGCATTCTGGGTTCCTCTCCATGGGTCAAATGCTTCATTGGTCACATATTTATTTTCTAAGGTAATATTCGGGGAGAGGGTACATTTTGAGCTTGTAACATTAAAAAGTNGTGATCTTATGAGCTGGTATCTCCTGTGAAGGAAAAGTTGGTCCTTAAAAAAGAGTTGGNCATGGAGGGGTATGGAGAGAACACCCACTGACATGGTAAGAAGCAAACATACAAAGGCTTGAGGCAAAGAAGATGAGGCCAGTTCACACAGACAAGAAGATATGCAGGACTGGCACACAGACAAGAAGATATGCAGGACTGGCACACAGACAAGAAGATATGCAGGACTGGCACACAGCAAGCAGGATGCAGACAGGAGCAGCTGAGGCAGAGATACAGGCAGGATTTTCACCATTCAATTCTTTGCAGGCAGAGAAAGAGGTTTGCTTCTAAATCCTACCTCCACTGTAACACCAAGAGTGTCTGGTATACAACACACTGGGTGTGTTGATCTATTGCCCTGTATAGACTCCTCTATTCTTGGAAAACTGCTCTGTCAGGACCTCAGACAGAGGCTCTGAGTGATTTCATTCCTAAATTTGTGTAAATGTGCATGTGGAGACCAGAGATCAGTGTTGGGCATCTGTAGTAGAACAGGCCCATAGGGTTGAGGAAATTGGCTCAAACCAGTTGCCAAGGCATGCACACAGTGTACTTCCTTATGAGCCAACCTGGAGTCTGCCTGAGGGCCTAACAACAGGCACTGTCAGAGTTCCTGATTGTCCAGCCAATGAAGGACAACCACACAATGCCACCAAATTGGGACACAGCCTGGGTGCTGGGAGTAGGGTATATAAGGCCTTCACCATTATTGAATAAATAAGTCTGCTGTTTGCCTTCAACTGACTTCTGGTGTCTGTATCATTGATGCTACACCTTCTTACCTGCTCCCCTGAGGGAGCCGTTAGGATCCAGCAACAGTGTCTTTGTCTGTCATCCCNCTCACCTTATTATTTGTAACAGGGTCTGCCTTATTTAGAGTTTCTATTGCTGTGATAAACACCACCACCAAAAGCAACTTGGGGAGGAAATGATTTATTTCAGTCTATACTTCCATCACTGAAGGAAGTCAGGGCACAAACTCAAGCAAGGCAGGAACCTGAAGGCAGGAGCTGATGCAGAGGCCATGAGGGGTGCTGCTTACTAACTTGCTCCTTATGGCTTGTTCAGCCTGCTTTCTTATAGAACCCAGAACCACCAGCCCAGGGATGGCACCACCCACAGTGAGCTGGGCCCTCTCCCATCAATAATCAATTACAAATCAAGAAAATTTACCACAAGACTTGCCAACATGCCAATCTGGTGGGGACAGTTTCTCAATCGTGTTTCCCTCTTCTAAAATCACTCTAGCTCATGTCAAGTTGACATAAAACTAGCCAGCACAGAGCCCCCTGGACCTGGAGCTCAATGATTACACTAGACCGGCTAGTCAGCAAGAGCTCCAGAAATTCTCCTGCCTCTCCTCCAGAGCACTGGGATTGCAGGTGCATGCTGACATGCCCACCTTCGAATACAGGTGCTGTGGATCCAAGCTTAGGTCCTCCTATTTGCATAGCAAGCACTTTACCAATGGAGCCATCACCTCCATAGAAGAGAAAGTAATTGAAGAGCAGGGGCATCAGCAGGAGTAGATGAAGAGGAGGCAAAATACATTTATATATAGATGTATGCAAATGCCACTACGAAGCCCATTATTACATTACCATGCATGATTAATAAATGCTAATAAAAACTTCTTTGAAAATGAAGGCATCCAGCGGTGCCGTCTACCAACTCAGAAAGCTGCAGAGCAAGNTTGGAATATGGTGGCCCTTCAAGCAATCTATGGGCGGGCAGTCCAGGGGATTTCAGGTGGATGGAGATGGGAAAGGGGAAACCTGAAGCCATTGTTGGGGGAAAGAGATCCCAGCACCTGGAATTTACCTCCATCTGCAACCCCAACCTGTGTCTTCATTTGCATAAAAAGCAAGTAAAATCCACAGTCAGCAAGCCTTCCTGATTAACCCCAAGCAGATCTGTCACCCCGCTGGTTTCCTCTTGCACCAACACTTTCGCACGTGTTGATAGCTTGCTTCAAAGAACACAATTTGCTGGTGCATTGTTCCAGGCCATTACATCTGAATATTTTGGTGTTCATTTGAGAATTCAGGTGCCTGGAACTTTTCCCTTTCATTTGGGAATTCAGGTATAAAGTCAATTTTCTATAATTGTTTATGGCGTTATTCCCAGAAGGGGGACTATTGGATGACATCTCCATTAGAGATAAAAACTGACCAGCCATTTTGTTTCAACATTGCTTGGTCATGGAATCCCANCTCAGTTGGTATAATTTGAATTGATTCTTCCCATACACTCTTTAATCAGTTCCCAGTGTCTCCACTTCCTAATCCTGCTCTGGTATCAATAGACTGTAGAAACGTCTGCCCAGAGGCGATCAGTTCTGTGGCAGAGAAGGGGGTCTCATGCCTGTGCATTCAAAGTGGAAATAAAAGTCTGAAAGAAACAAATCAAAAAGAAAAGAAAGATTCGTATTCATTTTCTTAAGGCTCCTGGATCTGCTTTCTATTAAATATGACTCTGTAGATGGGACACATGGTTGTTTATTTTCATGCCTGACTGACATGTTTTATATGGAAGCAATGGCCTGACTGTCAGAGACCCAGCTGTGTATGGTCTCACATCGAAGTAGTCTAAGATTCTAAGAGACAGTGCTGGTCCTGATACAGGAACACAGGGAGTTCTCACCTGAGCTGAGGTTCTTTGAACCAAGCCATTTCAGGCAGTGTTCATTGGTATTGCCTGGTATGACTTCATGCTCACTTCAAAGTATGCATGCTGTGTGTTCGGAATCTAGGCTGCAGTGAAGCTGTCCCAGGCAACACAGGTGAGCATAGAGCCCAAAATACCTGGGATTTGTTAAGTGTTTGACTCTGACTTAGCTTTAGTCATTATGTGTTCAGTAAAGTTTCAACTTGACCAANTTCTCTCCATATCCACATGTAGTTACAAGACCCCATATAGGAGCCTGACTCACAGTTTAAAAGCTGGGTTTAGACATTCCCTCAGGCACAGGGAGCTGCTCACCTATGAACACACCCCTTCCCAGAAAAGCTCATGAAAAAGGTCTGCTTAAGAGGAATACAAAGGCCCGGCCTCTGCATCCACTTAAGACATCCCAGGTTTGAACTCACAGCAGGAGACCTAGGGCCTCTGTACTATCACTCTGTGGCTCAGCCTCTCTCTTGGCCAATCCTCTTTTCCCATTGCTCATACAGGTGTATGTGCTCAAAAAAAAATGCTGCATACAATATCCACAGCACGATCTGTCCCCCAGAAAACCTGGCCTCTGCCAGGACCATTTTCTGGTTGGTATTCCTGACATAGTTTGCATTCATGAGCCTTTTCTTCATGTACACTAGGAGGGGTTCCAGACATGCAGGTGGAATCATGGGGGAAGGGGAATATGTGTCTTCAATCTTACCAGAAATGACTCACAAGCCCNCCAGCAGCTGTGCCAGGTCGCCCTCCCGAAAGCAGTGGATTTAATCCTCACTAATGTCCTCCTTCTTCACTTCCTTTACTTTTTTGTTCTTAGAGACAGGATCTCATGTAGACCAGGCTAGCCTCACACTCACTATGTAGCTGAGGATGACCTTGAACTCCAGATCCTCCAGCCTTCACTTGGCAAGTGCTAGGGTTACGAGTGTGATCCTCCACATAAATAAATCTTAAGAAAACATACAGCCTCAAATATATTTCATTAAAAAATTATCAATAGTGCAACTAATTAAGAATCTAGAAAAGAAAAAAACAAATTAAACAAAGCAGAACCGCTTAATGAATACACACTCAGAAACTCATGAAAGTTGTTTGCTTGCAATGGTGGGAATTGAACCCAGAGTCTCGTGGATGCTAGGCAAGCACTCTACCAGCTAACTGTCTCCCTGGTCTGTGCAATAGTCTTTCAGAAGCTTTAATCAATAACAGAGCTAAGTCATTGAAAAGACTAGTAAAGAACATAACCTGACTGAGNCTGGT
This sequence comes from Neotoma lepida, assembly GCA_001675575.1. NCBI lineage: Eukaryota > Metazoa > Chordata > Mammalia > Rodentia > Cricetidae > Neotoma > Neotoma lepida. Next base: position 185,927 of record LZPO01044416.1, on the reverse strand, counting down.
CAAGAAAGAACGANAGGTAAGCTATTGGAAGGGGGCATTTGCTATGNCCATCTTAAAAGAGAATTTGTTACACAAAAGGATGTCAATAAGCATGAATTTAGACCAAAAAAGATGATTTTGTAGGGAAGTATAAATCATAACTGTGTAAAAAGAAAAATAAACCTTTTGGAAAATTCTACCAAACATTCATGGATCAGAAAATATCCAGTTCAAAGCGAAGGCTGCAGGACATAGGAAAAGATGGAGAGTTCTGGGTTTTATGAAGTTGGTAGAAAACTNGTATCCTAACCACACAAGNGCAACACAGGGAAACAGACTGCTGGCCCACATCGCCTGTGAGTAGACATGTAGAGTCCTACATAAAATATTAGCAAATTAGCCACGGATAAAGAGCAATGAATCAAGGTGGTTTCATACCATAAGGACGGCTGAAGCTTTAAATAGCTATTAATGTGATCCCTTGTGTTAATGGAAGAGAGGAAAAGCCAACATAATTGTCTCAGTGGCTGTCCCAAAATGCACACCCATTTACAATGCTGAGAAAAAGATGTCCAGTGTAGCACCTTGTGGTGTAAAACATGTCGTTATAATTTTCTACAGTATGTGACATTTTTTGAGCATTCATTGCATGTCAGACATGGTTCCAAATGCTTTGCACAAATTAATTCTGTTAACCCACACACAATCCTATGAAACAGGTGCTACTGTTGTCTCCATTTTTCAGGAGAAGCTGGGTAAGCTGAGGTACAGTGTTAGGTGACTTGCCCAGGTCACCCAGCTGAGTGACAGAGTCGAAGTCCAAAGCCAAGCAGACAGGATCCTACATTTGCCACCTTGCACTTCGCTAGATGGTTCCTCCAGTCACAGCTAGGAAGGGGGCTCCCAAAAGCAATATCATATTTTAAAGTTTATTTTTATTTTATGTGTATGCATGTTTTTGCTTACATGTATGTCTATGCATCATGTACATGCCTGGTTCCCACAGAGACCAGAAGAGGGCATTCGATTCTCTGGAACTAAAGTTACAGAGGGTTGTGTGGATCCTGGGAACTGAATCTGTGCTCTACGGAAGAGCAGCCAGTGATCTTGGCCANTAAGCCATCTCTCCAGCCCCAAACGATATCATATTTTTAACAGAGGCATTTCTAACCAGAATGGATTGAAGTTGTGGTGTGGATGACTCGGGTTTGCCTATTGTAGTGGTTTGAATAAGAATGGCCCCATAGGCTCATAGATTTGAATGCTTGGTTGTTAGGGAGAGTTGCCACTTGACAGGGATTAGGAGGTGTGGCCTTGTTGGAAGAATTGTGTCACTGGGGGTGGGTTTTGGGGTTTCAAATGCTCAAGCCAGGCCCAGTGTCTCTCTCTTCCTGCTGCCTACTGATCAGATATAGAACTCTCAGCTACCTCTCTAGTACCATGTTGGCCTGTGTGCCACCATTCTGTAAGCAAGTCCCAATTAAATGTTTTTCTTTATAAGAATTGTCTTGGTCATGGTGTCTCTTCATAGCAATAGAACAGTGACTGAGACACCTGTCTTCTTTAAATGTGTGATAGGAACAAACTCAGTCATCATTGTGGAACTTTTAAATGACAGTTCAAAATTAATAGACAAATGATGGCTGCTGTTTGAATGAGTGTCCCCAGTGGCCTATCCACTAAGGGAGTCCCCAGCTCAGTGCTGTGGGGAGGGGGTGGAACCTTCTGGAGGTGACAATTTAGTCTCAGAGGTATGCCCTCAAAGAGGATGCTATTTAAAATGCTGCTTTCTTACTCTCCATCTTTCACATCTGCCCCTGAGATAAGAGGCCTGTGCTCTCTGTCCTGACATATTGGTCACCACCTGCCCCAAAACAACCAGGTCAACCTGCCNACACCTACCATGGACTGAAACGTCCAGACTAGAGGTCNAAATAAACCTTTGTTCTTTTCAAGTGGATTCTTCCAGCATTTTGTTACAGTAACAAAGATGACTAACACCTTTATAACCCGTACTAAGAATTTTTGGAATGAATTAAACAGTAAAAGTTGAACNAAGGGGGTAGCTGATTCTATGTCAGAAATAAAACCTCAACATAAAAATACACAGTTGTGTATATCCACACATCAAGGAGAGATGTTTCAGAAACAATCTCCAGAAGTATGCTCATTGTTATAAAAATAACTCACTGAACAAGAGATAAACTATTTCCTGTTGATGAGTTTCAAGACTCATGGAAGTCTCAGATCTTCTATGTCAGTCAAGCGTCTGATGTGCTAAGATGCATGAACCCAGCAATAAGTTGCTGATATAATTGTTCTTTTCAGTGAATGAAATACTCAGTTAAAATCATCCTCCCCAAACCCCACCCCAGTAAGTTACTGATGTAGCATGTGCTGGTTTCCTGCACTCACCAGGGCATTAAGGTCTTGGAGTGCTGTCTCGGCAGTTAAGAGCACTGCCTGCCCTACCCAAGTACTGGAGTTCAGTTCCCAACACCTACAGAGGGCAGCTCACAACCACCTGTAACTCCATCTTCAGGGGATCTGACATCCCCCTTATGGCCTCTGAAGGACCTGCATACATATGGCACACACACATACACACACACATGCACACATACACTCATGCACACACATGAACATAAATAATTTCTTTTAAAGAAAGGGATTAAACAGGCTCGTAGTTGATTTCATCATAATGAGAGCTCTGTAACCAGGCTGAATTATAGGGCTGATTCTCAAAGTGGGTTTTCCAGTGGCATGCACAAAGGACAGGGTAAGAGATGTCAGTATCTCTGAGGGGATACCCAGGAAGCCTCTAATGAGTTCACACATGGAGACAAAAGATACCCAGAGGGTCTTCACCAGCTCACCACACACCACAGCCTAGACCCTAAGAGGAGACCAGAGAAACCCATCAGCCCCCACTGGAATCTCCAGCAGGCACAGGGCAGCCGGCTGGCTCCAGGCCCTGCTTTGCAGAAGGTAGTGTAGAGCAGGAGTGTCCTCACCTGGACCTCACATCTCTAGCTGCCAAACTTTGCACTGAAATGAGGCAGCTGGAAGGGCCAGAGCCACCACATCAGAGTCTGAGGGCGGGACGGAACCACATGANACATAACTAACACATTCTCTTGTCTTGGAAGCCTTTCATGACCCCCAAGAAGTCTCCATCAGGTGCTTTACAGGTGGCCTGAGCAGTCTTGCCCTTCTCTAGCTACAGCCTTCTCACTTGTAAGACACACTTAACTACCTTTCTCATGTGTGTGTTCAACCCCCATGAAGACCCTGAAGTTATATGCTCAGCCCCCGAGCATGGTACCTGGTACATATTAGATATTTAAAAACTGTTTACTGAATGAGTGGATNAATTGATCAGTCAATCAATTGGTAATTTTCCTTTCCTTGGCATAAGTCAGGATTCTGCTGCAGGCTCTGCATTGAAGAGATGGATGGAGGGAGGAAGAGATGGATGGAGGGAGGAAGAGATGGATGGAGGGAGGAAGAGATGGATGGAGGGAGGAAGAGATGGATGGAGGG
>LZPO01044416.1:171106-182135 GCA_001675575.1 Neotoma lepida | reverse complement strand
TCAGATGCTAGGACACAAACTAATTTCCCTCTCACCCCACAATGTTCCTGGGGTGTGGTCCATGGATATATTGAAAATGCTAACACTATTCACCCAAGCAAAGCAGAAAGCACCCTGTAAATCTGGCCTGTGCAAACCATGCTTGGCATTCCAAAGCCGAGGAGAAATGAATATTGGATTAGCCTTCCGTTCATGCGGATAATTGAGAGTTAGTCCAGTTCAGACTTTGTTTGCTCCTGTACTTTTAAATCCTGGCCACAGGGTCCTGCCAGCCTGGGAGGACAGTGACACCAATGAGTCAGGAAAGGATAGGGTTGACCCTCCTGTTACTGAGAGGTCCTGGCCTGTAGGGAAGGGGGAAGAACACAGGGATGTCCACTGGGACCTTCTGGGTCAGGGACACACAGGGACAAGGAAGAGCTGTGCTAAGCTCTTTCATGACTTCTCCTGACCCAGAGAAATGCAGGAGAAAGGCTGGCAGCCATTTAATCTAGGAGCCAGGAGCTCCCACCAAGAAGCAATAAGAATTTGAATAACAAGAACATTGTCCTCAGAGAGAAAAGAAGAAAGGGAAAGTCATCACCCACCCACCCGTGAGTGCCAAGTCACAAAATTTAATTAGGAAGATAAGAAGCAGAGGGGGGTTGGGCCAATGCTCCCTTTTAATTTTTTTCTCCTTGTTATGAGCTGGAGAAAGGAGAGAAATAATTTAAGCATAGAATTAACATCTTCTAATAATCTTAGACAAAAACCTGAGTCTGTTTTGCTTTGGTTTGTAAATTAGCCCATGATTAAAGTGTCTCTTCAGCCCGAGCACCATTGTCTTCGCAGGCCTGTGTGCTGAACGGTACCTGACCCAGACGCCCTTGGCGCTCAAGTACAAGATTGGAGAGCATGAGGGAACGCTTATTATAAAGTGAAGCCCTCGCAGTTTCGCTGCAAAATCAATGAACTTTTCAAGTGATTTTTATCATATTTTGCAGCTGTTCTGAAGCCTCTTGAGTGGCTCACACACTGTGGGCCCTGGTTGCCTAAAGAGGCTTGTTCATCTGGTTGCCTCTCCCTCCCAAGGAGCAGCTAGGCTGCCCTGGCTAGAGGCCTGAGTTGCTGGAGAAGAAGCCCAGCAGCCCTGTACTCCCTCATTTCACTNCAGAATGTTGGGGGCAGCTCTGAGTTCCCCTGGCTGACTTAAGAGAGAAGCTTGAGCCATCTTCCAATGTCTCACCCTGATGAAGAGGGATAATAGAGCTGGCTAAGGACACAGGAAGGCAACCTCCAAGAGGATCTGTGTACAGTGGGGCTCTTCAGAGGAACAGACCGGAGGGGGGGGTGGGAGAGAGGAAGGGAGGACTCATCAGGGCTGGATAGCCCAACAATGCCTGGTGTACACTGGAGAGGCCAAGAAGCTAGGTGCTTCCACAGAGCCATTCTGATGCTGAAAGCCTGGAAGATTCAAGATGACAGGCAAGCATGCAGAACCAATTTTCTCTCTTTCTATCTGGGCCAGAAGGTGCCACCCAGTCTGAGAGACCATCTTCTTCCCTGGGTTAATCCTTCTTAGGAAAACCTTCAAAGACATGCCCCCAAGGCCAGTTCTTTCCAGATTTCAGATCTAATCAACTTGCCAATCAAGATTAACCATGACAAGACCCAACATCCTATCAAGCAGCTCATAAAGATAAATGTCCTGCAGATGCACTCCAACCCATGCACCAGCCACTTCCTAGGCTGCAGCCCAGACAGCAGCCTTCAGGGGAGCTGGCCTGCTGTGAGGAGCAGCAGGAGAGGAAGAGAAGTGTCTGCTCTACACAGTCTTCCCCAGGATCGAGAACACCAAGGAAGCAGAAGAGCAAACTATCCTATTTGGTTCATTTTCTTGTATTCCCTGAGAATCCAGGTGACCTGCATAAAGTGCTGAGGCTTCATATATACCCGGTTTACTTAAATGACTCTAAAGTGGGCCTGTTTCGTAACATTATATAACACTATATTTAGTTCTGGGCTGAATTAGTGAGAGACGCAGAAACCTGGCTCCTGCCCTCTAACACCTAATAATTCCAAGTCCGGTGGGCTCTCACCACCCACAGCGGAATCAGAACCAGCAGTCATTCTCGGCCCATGAACGACTGCTCAGTGTGGACCAGATGCGAACGTTCTCTAATAATTTATTCTAGGTGGGCATTATCAGCAACTGGTTAATGGACATGAATTTCTAAGCATCTTCCATCTCTGTGCCCCATGAAAAATGTGTTCTGGAGGCAAATGGGAGGAGGGGGATCGCCCACTTGGGGTCAGCACAAGGAGAGGTGGTATCATCGTAGATGGATCTGAGCAGCTGCCTGGGCCCGCTGAAGCCCAGCTGAATGAGGTAGAGCTGGAGCTTTATTTCTTCCTGCTGCTGCCTGCTAACACGGGTGGTGGGAAGGCGTCTCATTGCATCTCAATGAACAGCACGCAATGAACNGCACGCAACGTCAGATGCAAATGAACATCACGCAATGAACGTCATGCAACGTCAGATGCAAATAAATGTCACAGTAGCCATTGCTATCTTACTTCATCTGTTGTCTCTGAGAAACATAATGGAAAATCAGTAGACTTCTAGCAGAGACTGGTCAGCTGCTTGGGGAGAAGGTTGGCCACAGTCAAAATAAACATCTATTGAGTTCCTTCTGCATACCAGGTGATATCCTAAGTACTCCTTTCATTAAGTGGATTATCATCTAATCCTGACAGCCCACCTTGCAGGCTGGTACAATCACAAGCTCCATTTTGTAGAAGAGAAAACTAAGACAAGGCAACTAGTTCCTGTCCTTCCCACTAAATGGGGGACCATGGAGGAAAGGACAGGTCTCACGGGTGTTGTACACATGAAAACCAGATACAGGCTAGGTCCTGGAAATATATCTAAAGAGTAAGCAGTCAAAGCAATTTCTGATAGGCTTTTTTTCTGCCCACAGAACTGGGTCCTGCGCATCACAGGCTTAAAGTTGGGCAGCCTCTAGGGAAGGATACAGGGGATTGTATCCCTCTAAAATGACACTGAAGTCCTAACTTCCCAATGAAATATTTAAACACAGGCCCTTTAAGGGGGTAATTGAGGTTAAATGAGGCTCTAAGATAGAGTGCTGATCCAACTGGGTGGATAACAGGCAAAGCCACCAGGCATGCACACAGAGGGCAGACTACTGCCTGCAAGCTAAGGAGAGAGACCTTGAGAGGAAACAAAGCTGCCCATACTTTGACCTTGAACTTTCAGCCTATAGAACTACAGAAAGGCAACATCTGTTGCTTCCACCACTCTGTCCTATTTTGCTATGGAGGCCCCAGCAAGTTGAGTCAGTGGTACAATGAGATGCAAGAAGAAACGAAACTGTCTACATGGGCACCAGGATGGGGCATGGGTTACAGAGCCTCAAGTGTCTGCCCTGGCAGCAGAGGTGGAGCTCCATTTCTCTGCAGAAATTCTGACCTCAAGGCTGATGGAAAAGTTTCAAGGCACAGAGGAAAGACGCTGTGAGGAAGGCCTCACAGAGAGAGAAGACAGATGACAAAGGACATCTGTGATGGTTTATATAAAGAAACTGCTTCTAGTGCTGTCCAATCACCAAGACTTCCCAAGTTGGGGCCACTGGGATTTCTATAGAGAGCCTCAGCCCAAAACACAGCAGCAATGAACCCTGGGGGTCAGGGACAAAAAAATCAATACACGCACTGCCTTTGAAATCTCAAGATGCTCTATAAAAGCTTTGAGCAAGGACAAGAAAAAAATAGGGCTCCTTTGGCTCTGGAGTTTTTTTTCCTTTAAAAAAAAAAAAGCAGATCTCCTGTGAGCTCCAAGAGATGGCGACTGAAAAGTCTTATTCCCCGTGTGAAGGATCAGAGGAAACCTTGAAACTCTGGGATCCTGAAGCATTTACAAAGTGTCTCAAGAAGTGGGACTCACATCCTGGTGTCCTGGCCTGCACCAGTGTCAGGGTGGTAGAGAACACCCCCACCAGGGCTAGAACAGCCTTGGAAGGGAACAGAGCTGACCTTGCTATGAAGATCCACCCAGGTCTCCGAACCCAGCAATGCAGGTAATAAAACAACATAACCTGTAAAAGTAAAACAAGATCTACGCCTCTTGGCGTTCTGACCTAATTTCAAAAGAAACTTGTGTCTCAGCAGGCATCTGTTAGAAACACAAACTCCCAGTGTCTGCCTCTCAAGACTTGCTTCAGTACCCAGGAGCCCCACCTCTTAAACTGTCTCGGCTAGAAGAGTTCTTGTTTGTTTTCATTAAAGATGAAAGCTTTTTCAAGCACAATATAAGTAAATTTATTGAAACATCCAATGAATATATGATACATTATAGTTCCTATTTTTGATGACTAGATTGAGAAGATGTAATATAGCTCTGCCAAAGGTTATGGAGCATTGTAAATGTGTGTGGCCCCTACCTGCTATCATCTTCCTGAGGATTGGTCAGAAGCAGGCAGCTCTAAGTATGTAGACTGTATTCAGTGTGTCCTAGTGTGGGAGCTGTCGTCAGCACATACCCAGACCAACCACCCTAGCGATTAGAAAACAGCTATTCACAAAGGAACCTAGAGAAGCATTCCTGCAAGCCCTCACCATCTAATACAGGAGCAAGTACTAGCTGCCTGTGGCTACTGAGCACATCCTAGCCTGCCCACGTGGGGAAGTGCCAGAGGCATTGCATATGCTGGATTTCAAAATCAAATCTGCTNGCAAGACGGCTCAGAGAGTAAGGGTGCTTGCCATGCAAGTCTGAGGACCTGAGTTCAATCCCTCCTTGGATGAAGAGACACAACTCCCAAAAGTTGTCCTCTGGTCTCCATATGTACACCAGCATGCACACACACACTAAGATAAAAAAAAAATCAAAGTCAACGATGAGAAAAAGAGTGTGGAGTGTCCAATTAATCATTTTTTATATTGGGTCTTGTGGGGGTCAGGGTTCACTGTCAGTGTGACAGGTTGTAGGATCACATGGGAGAGGGGCTTCTGGGCAACCTGTGGGAATTGTCTGGATGACTTTAACTAATACGGACAGACCTNTCCTACCNGTGGGTGGGTCTGTTCCCTGGCAGGGGATCCTGGACTGTACAAAATGGAGCAAAGGAGCCAAGCACAAGTGTGCAAATTCAGCACTCTATTCCTGACTGTGGGTGTCATGTGACCAGCTGCCTCACATGCCTGCCATCTTGACTTCTCTCTCATGGTGTACTGTACCCCACCCTTGGACTCTGAGCCCTCAAGATGTTTTTGCTGGAGTATTTTGTCACAGTGAGAGGAAACTAAACTAAGACAGCTATTTTGTTAGCTTGGTTTGGTTGGAAACAGAGTCTCAGTTTATAACCCAGGCTAGCCTGGAACCCATTAAGTAGTCTAGGCTAATCTCAAACTGGCAGGGATCTTCTTGTCTCAACTCCCCAAATGCTGGGACTACAGGTGTGAGCCACCACAGCTAGCTTGACTTCAAGTGAAGATTGCCTTCTTGGGATCTAGTGGTGCAAGCCTGTAATCCTAGCTACTCAGAACTATGAGGCAGGAGGATCACAAGTTCAAGGCCAACCTGGGATAGAGAAGGAATACAAGGCCAGCCCAGGCAACTTAAGGAGACCCTGTATCAAAATAAAAAAGAAACCGAGAGGCACTGAGGCACGCAGCTCAGTGGTTAAGCACGCACCTAGCATTGTGAGGCCAGACTGTAAAAGAAAAAAAAGAGTCACCCACAATAGAACAGGTGGCCTCATTAAAAGTCCAAGAACAGAAAAGTTTCTGCAAAGAAACTGTCATGCCTTAAAGCTTCAGGGGCGGTTCCTACTTGAGATTCCAGATGCAACAAGAGTTTGAACTCCAGCAACTGCATGAACCAGTACATACACATACATCTACGCATATGCCCACACACAATACACACACACATACACCCCTACACACACATGCATTCACACATGTCACAATACACTCACACACACTCACTCACACACTCACATACACACACACATACATTCACATACACACTCACACACACACAAAACTCACACAAACTCACATACACTCACACATGGAGAGCCTTGACAGCACTTACCCAACACTTGATGGCTGAGAGTAGAAGTAGCAAATACCTCACAGCCAACGTGTCACAGAGCTCAGTGTGGTGTTCAGTGTGTGGATTTGAATTTCATGTTTCCAACCACTCTGGGCACGTGGGTTCCCAGAGAGAAGAGAGAGGGCCATGAATNGCTCCTATTTAGAGCCCTGCAATGCTGCACTAAGGTGTGCTACCAGTCACCCCAAGGCTTGGCAGTCTAACTGCACGGAGGAGGTATCTGCCATGGGAGAGAGGATGTCGGGTCATTCAAGAGACTCATCCCAATGCCTGGGCATTGAGAGCCTGTGGGTGCAGGTGAGGTGTGCCTGGGTCAGGAGAGAAGTTACTATGCTCTTGAGGCAGCAATTGGTCTGTAAGGAGTAAGATGTGTCATGGAATTAGAGACCACACAGCAGCCAGAAGATGGGTAGAATCCCATTCTCTCCACCTCTATCAGGAGCCAGGGAGGAGTTCTGGTAGAGTCCAGGGTTCATCTTCCTGAACTATAGAACATGGTCCCAGACGGATGTGGGAGTCATAAAAAAGATTNACCACAGTGAAATGTTTCTGATATGCAACAACCAAACATGAATTCAAAATCTAACAAGTAAGGGATCTGAGGCCTTCCAGGCAGCATCTCCCATGTTGCTTCACCAAAGCCTCAGTTCCAGACATGCAGTGAGGGTGTGTTGCAGAGTCCATGCTGACATGCCACACAACACCAACATACACTTCCTGGAAGACCTCAGCGCAGACCTGGCACTTGGGTACTCCATGAACTGCAATGTTTCTGGTCTATGAAGTTTTCTATTCTCACAGAAACATAANTCACTGCAGAAACCAGAGACATGTTTCCCACTGCCCTTCCTCAGCATGTGAGCATCAGATTAATATGTCTTTAGGTTGTGCTATTACAATGCTCAATTTTTTAAGCACTGCCGCTTGAGTTACCGGCTTGAGTTTCCTAAAACATCATTCAATGAACTTTGGCTTAGAGCATCCAACAACTTCTAAAATGACCCTAAACATCATTCTGCCATTTTATTCAATGTAATCACATAAGACCAAATTCTCAGCATGGATAATTATAAAACAAAAATGTCAATCAATTCTGGAGAATGTTGATGATGCTCTATGCCAAATATTCAGCCAAGATTTTTTTCTTTATGTAAAATCAAAGAGGCACACCCATCTTATTAGTATGCAAATTTGCATTCATCTTTAATAACCATCAAAATTATGCATATACACCAAATAACTTTATGTAATATTTGATATATATTTANAGGTATATGTATATATACATGGGTATATATAAATTTTAGTAATAATTTTTAGAATATATAATTTTATAATATATACCAAATGTTTTAAAATAAATTTCCTTATGATTTATTATCAGTAAATGTTTGACATGTATTGATACTTTGTACACTTTTATACCCAGGATTGCATAAAATACCTCAGGACAAAAAGGCCCACAAATAGAGAAGGTTTAAGAATACCTAATTTACAGCATCCTTGGCTGACCTGGGGACCTACACTATGAAAGAAAAGGTATCTCTGCTTGGTCCTTGGCCGTCCTTAGTGTGCTCTAAAAACATAATCAGCCCATCTTTATATCCTTCTACCTCCTCAACTGTCTGCTAAGGGCCCTCTTTACTTGATCAAACAAGCACCAGCCGGCACAAAGTGGAGGCCAATCAATGTAAGCGGCTGGATGGAGAAGTGAATGAATGAATGAGTTAATGAATGAGTGAATACGATTGTACTCAAGTTATACAACTGTAAGAAAAATCACCCCNTACCTGTGTTCAGGGATTGTATATTATATTCCAATAACCTCAGGCAGAAAATGGACTGGGGAGAAAAGGGAAATTAGGGGGTATGGGTAAAGGCCTGCCTAGGTGCACTAATACAAGGAAATCTCTTACTGCCTCCCTTGGCTGCCATGAAGACCCCAAAGGGGAAGGAGGCAGTGCAGTGGGGGCTAGATTCCCGGATGGAAGTGCTGCTGGCCCTTGAAACCCAGGCTCCAAAGTTTGGACTCATGCTTATTTGAGCAGCATGATCCTCTCCCGAAGACTCCAAGAGGCAGTACGGTGTGGGAGATAAGGCTCGGGTTTGGAAGCAGAAGACCTGGATCATGCATGTGGTACCCAGTGCCCGCCAGGGGTGGGAGGAGACATGGAGGTGGAAGGCCCAGCATCCTTGGAGCATGAGGCTTCTCTGTCTGTGGACTGGAGATAACACCTCCCACTAGGAAAGGCTTGGGGAGGCTTTGTGCTCAGTGAATGGGAAGGGCTACCAGGCACCTGGAGCCAGACATAGGCCTCTTAGCCGGCAGCCTGCTGTGGAACTCTGCCTCCTGTCTCTTGTCCATTTCCAGTTCCGTACCCCAGGAGAAAGTGTGAACCACAATAACCAGGGTGTGGCCTCCTGAAGAACTTTGGATTCCTGTTTTGCTGTGCCCTGTGTCCCCAGTGAAGCACAGGCTAGCCTGTCCCTCTTGAGATGCAGCGGGCTTGGCCCTGCTGTGCACTTACTGTATTCTAAGTCCTTTGCCTTCCCTCTGGTCCAGACTGTCTGGACTTCATCAGCATTCCTTCATGAATGGTTTCTCCCAGTCAGGGGAAATCTCAGAAGGTGATTATGCCAGTTTCATAAAGAAAAATGTATATAGGATGAGGCAAGGGTTGGAATGATCAGATTCAGGAGTGATCCTCAGGGCTCGGGTACCAGGAGCCTGAAAGGATTTGCCCCAGAAGTGAGTGTGTCTTCCTGAAACTCACTAACCACACCATGCCATCCTTAGACAGACATCTGCTCCTTCCCTGAGAACAGCTTCTCAGAAGGAGATTCCCAGCACTAGTCCCTCAGTGATCACACTCCGCCTTGCCTCAAAGCAGTACTTNGAGGAGGCTGGGAGACTCCTATGCCTGTTGTTGCACTGGTGCTAGAGATGGAACCCAGGGCCTCACACATACTCAACCACTGAGCTATGCGTCATGACAACGGGAGCAACCTGTTTCCAGCGTATGGTCTTNAACGTGACTGAGTGACTTTTTCTTCCNTCTGTCTCACTTCCCCCTTTACAAAATGTCTGGATCTGACATGAAGATGGGCGAAGTCNCTGTGGACATGGAGTAGCAAACTATTGCTAAACATCAACCATGTACCAGACACTGTTCCTAGGGGCATATATTTGGGCTCTATCAGATAACAAAATGAGGATGTATCATCCTAATTAATGCCAGCAATTTTCACATGAGGAAAAAAAAAATAACACAACAATGTGTGATACCTGAAAGCCATTTGTCCCAAATCCAAAAAGCACGGCAATGCTACTCTTCATTATTAGGCCAGGTGTAGCTGAATGAGCAACAAGAAATATTCACAGCAGGTTGGCAATTCGTCCCCAAGACAATCCCTCACAGACATGGCCACAGACCAGCCTCAAGGCAATTCCTCAACTGAGGCTTCTCCTCCAAAATAACTGTAGGCTTTGACAAGTTGACAACGAAGTGTCCAACAAGGACATAAGTANATCAAACATTATTATGAAACAATTAATTGTATAAGAAACCGGTGATCTGGACAAAATCCTGCTATGGAGCAGTGAGTAAAAGAGATTCAGCCATAAGCACCCATTCAGTCCCAGCTCTCCCAGTTCCCATCTTCTCGGTGTCAATAAAGCTATCCGCCCCAGAAGAAGGAACAGTTTTAGACTTGAGCTGCTGGCCTTACACCTAATTTAACAAGAACATTCTTCCCTTCCACGTCTCAGCCCAAGACAAGGCAGCAGCAGATTCAGGTAGAGAGGAGGGGTTGTGAAACAGACCCTCATCAAGGCACTGCTGGCATCTGTACCATATGAAGCACTGTCCCTTATAAGGGTTCTCACCAAATTAGTGCCATTTAACATGCACATGTGGCCAGGGGAGAAGTAAAAGCTATCAACAAGAACAGGAAAATGACTCCGGAGAACCTCTGTGGCTCGTGGGCTGCTGCTTGGCGGTGTGGTTTTACCAGCGATAATGACGTGTGGTTTACAATTTACAACAAGGCTTGGGGATACAGAGCCAAACGTTTCTACTTAAAATACCAGGAGCAGATGGGGGGGAAACACAGATGCAGAGAGTGTTACACATGATCCCCCTGCCTGAACACATCAATTGCACCAACAACTCATGGGCAGAAATGCAAGAGCTGCACATGGGTGACCCACATGACAGACAGCTAGAAAGTTACCTTACTGAGTGAAGTATGTGTGCTGGCTGTTTCTGGATATTCTCCTCTCTCTCTCTGTCTCTCTCTCTCTCCCTCTCCCTCTCCCTCTCCCTCTTTCTGTTTATTAGGGGATTTTTTGTTTGTTTTTTGAGGCAGGGTCTCTCTAGTATATATCAATGGCTGTCCTGGAACTCCTGTGTAGATCATGCTGGCCTCATACTCACAGAGATCCTCNTGCCTCTGTTTCTTAAGTGTTGGGATTAAAGGTGTGCACCACCACACCTACCTAGCCTGTTCTCTTTCTTTAAAGATTTTTTAAATTAATTTCAATTACGTGTGTGTGTGTGTGTGTGTGTGTGTGTGTGTGCGCGCGCGCACATGTAGTCCAAAGGCACTGGATCTCCCTGGAGATGGAGTTACAGGCAGTTGGGAGCTGTTTGACATGGGTGCTGGGAACTGAATGTGGGTCCTCTGCAAGTGCAAAACANTGTTCTTAACCACTGAGCCAATTCTTCAGCCCTCATGGTTGCTTTCTCTTTGGAAAGATCTATGCCCTAGTTACACAGATTGCATACAAAGTAATGAAATTGTATCACAGAACTCCAAAGGAACTAGAAAGCTAAGAGCCATCTCCTTGCCCACTCAGCCCCACCCTGCAGTCCTACCCACTGCAAATCACACTGGTGAGTAAATCCA
>LZPO01044416.1:154054-170886 GCA_001675575.1 Neotoma lepida | reverse complement strand
GTGTGTGTGTGTGTGTGTGAGTCATGTCAGGCTATGAAACACTACACTCATCCACATCTTTAAAGACAAGGTCTCTTACTTGGCCTGGATGGAGCTCAACAGTTACGCTAAATTGGCCCAGGGACCCTCCTGTCCCTATTGTTCCAGCACTGGAATGGCAAGCCTTACCTCCATACCTGACATTTTTTTCCGTGAGTTCTAGGGATCACACTGGTCTTCAGGCTTGTGATCTCCCTAACTCCCAGACCTGGACTCTTAACATCACAGCTTCCTCCAGGTGGTCCTGCAACATCTGGCAAGCCTCTGCCCTGATCAAGGCCTTTGTCTCCTCCTCAGTAAACTGAGCGGAAGACACAGATGCTTCCAAAGCCCACCTGGCCCTAAGTACCCTATGCTTTGTCCGGCCTCAGCTAACCTCCCACCAAGATTGTATCTTTCCCAGTCCCATTGGCCTCAAAATAATTGTTTCCATTTAAGAAGTTTCACTCTTCTAGTTCCTGTGGAACTCCAGCTTCTGTAGCAGATGGCAANGGCTATAAAAGCAATAAAGAAATTAAGTAAGCTTAAAGACGGTAACTAAGAGAGAAAGCAAGATTGACCAGAGATAAACTGTGGCATAATCTGCTTACCATCAATGGCAAGTTGGCTGTATTTCCCATCATCTGGGCATTAGTGTGATGCTCAGAGGAGGAAAGACCCAGGGAAACAGAACAGATCCCAGCAGGCACAGTAGCACAGGGTGGGGACCTTCCTGTTGTTCCAATGAGAACTCTTTACATAGCTGCTACTTAGGGTTGTTTATGTACCTGCTCTGGAGGCCCAGTGTTTTTTCAGGTCTGTGGTTAGTGTGTAGATGGTACTCAGATTCTTAAAGAAATTATGACATCTCCCAAAAGAGTCACAAGCCATAGGGCCATTTTCAACATCTAGTTAGGTAAAAGTTAGTGTCGGCAATTGCTTATAGGAGTCCTTGGCTCCACAAAGGTTAGGTACTGTCACATGGGCCCTCTTCTCACCCTGAGTGGGGCATCTCAAAACTTGCCTTGCTTTTTACATAGCCTGGCTTAACAGAGTGGTTCCCACAAAAAAGGGGGGGTGGAGACAGGTCCCTCTGCCCTGCATGAGGAAACTAGAAGCATGTTCTGCAGCTAGTCACAGAGACCTGGAGATCTCCAGGAAAGAGACAGGAAGGCTAAGTGTGCCCCTAACACACTCACCAAAGCTATCTGAACCAAGGACCAATGGAATAAGGGATGTCCTAACCACACCCTGATGAGGCCGAGCAGTTGTCATACAAGCTCTCTCGCTGATGCCCTGGGCACCCATCTCCACTTGGACAATCAGCAATGACACAAGTGAGAACCAACCAGTGCTGAGAGACAGGTGAGAAAGAAAGGAGGGGGGGGCTCATTAGCCACTGAGGAGTGGCTAGGCTTGAAGACAAGTTTTTAAAAGGTGTGGGAGGGGTGAGGCTGGAACCATCGCTCAGTCAGTGAAGCGCTTGCCTTGTGAACATAAAGACCTGAGTTCAGTCGCCAGCTCGCTCATAAAAAGCCAGACTCAAGGACATGCTCTCACAATCCATCCCAGCACTGGCAGGTGGAGACAGATGCCTGAGGCTCTCTGGCCCAACAACTTAGACCATCTGATGAGTCCCAGGCCAATGAAAGACCCTGTCTCGGAAAAAAAAAAATATCTGCACACACACACAAACTCAAAATAAATAAATATGTAGTAAATAAATAAAGGGGGGAAGACTGTAGGTCAGGATGGAAAGTCCTATTGTGGGTGTGGCTAGAGGCACCTTCCTAGATGCCATGGCCTTCTCTGGTTCTTGTTTGAAATATGCAATTTCTGTCTCTATCCCTAACCCTAAACATAGGGAGATTAAATCTCATATCTTCATTTTAGAGTAATTACTGGAGCTGTGTAGCCAATTGGTGAACATTAGATGCAATAGTGTTAGAATTGCTTATTGAAGCAGTGTCTGTCATCCTGGCACCCAGAGGACTGAGCCAGAGGGACTTTCTTAAGTTCAGGGCCAGCCTGGGCTACAGTTACCATATACTCCACCCATTGACTGGAATCAGGAAAGCATCTTNNTCCCACNCATGCTTCCAGAGGATGGGTGAGTTCAGGGCCAGCCTGGGCTACGGTGATCATATACTCAGCCCATCGGCTGGAGTCGGGAAAGCATCTTTCTCCAACCTATGTTCCCAGAGGATGCTGGGTGAACTCACCACTTAGTGTTCCCAACCGTTCGGGAAGGGTACGAAAGTTACCATGGTGTCTAACACATGANGTCCCACCTGACAAATGAAGAAAAGAAGGCGCTCATGAGCACACTCATCTCAGTAGACTTCATGACTGACCTCTGAACATCTGAGGAAACCTGTTCTTGGCACAAGAAAGATTTCTTGGTCACATTAGTCCTGTGTGGTCTNGACAAAACACTGGCTCTCTGCTCTCCACTCATACAAGAACATTTTCCCACCATGTATTCAGATATCACACAAGCACACATACAATAATACCAGGAGATGTAACAGAAATGAACATTTGCAGNTCTGAGAGCAAAGGATAGATGTTACAAAGGATCAGACAGTGGTAAGGTTTAAGTGACTTCNGCACACAGACTANGAACCGTCTGNCCTGTGAAGGCAGTGGGCTAACCTCACCTTTGAGCTTCCTAGCAGCCGATGCAGAGAGAGATTATCAGATATTAATACAGGCTGTAATCTAGTTTGGGGAAAACAAGCTACTTCTTACACAGAGACCTGGAAGGAAGCCTCAGAGGTCTTTTTGCAAGACTCCATCCAGGTGATATGCTGTCTGCATCTTCCACAAGTTGGTGAAACTTCAAAAGATACCTACAGCTGTCCCTGTCCCTGGTTTTCCTAAAGATGGAACAGGTAACCTAGCACAGGTCAACAAAATTCTCCCAATGGCTTGTTANAAGTTTTTAATATTTTTAGGTTAGCATATATGTGCCACTATTTGGTACTCACAATTGTCCCCCCTCTCCTCTTTATGCTCCAGCTAGGACCCTTTCTGCTTTCTTACCGCTTTATAGAAATGGTGTCCTAAATAAAAAGATCTGCCAGGTGTGGTGGCATGAACCTATAGTCCCAGGCAGAGACAGGGGGATCAACAGTCTAGAACACTCTGGGCTACCTAGAGACCATTTCTCTAAAGAAGAGAGAGTGCAGGGAAGAGAATGAGGGAGGGAAGGGGGATGAGGGGAAGGGAAGGGGAGAGAAGGGAAAGAAATGAGGGAGGAGGAAGAGAATGGAAAGGAAGGGAGGAGAGGAGAGAGAAGGGAGAGAAAAAAGGGAAAGGTAGAAAGCAACCCTCCAGAACACAGCTGCCTTTGGNTAAGGTATGTCCATGAGTGAGTTCACTTCCTGCCTCTACCACAGGAACTCCTTGCCAGTTTGACAGAGGATTTAGCAAGACCNGGTGAGTCTTGGGACCTCGTCTCTTACTCATGTAAGAATAAAACTGTTTATTATTTACTACTAAGAGCTATAGAAAGTGGGGACCATGCCCACACATCTAGTAGTTATTGGGCCTCTCACTAGAACATCGCATAGCTGGGCTTTTTCTTTTTACATTTTCATAGACAATGGAGTCAATATGTAAAGTTCTGTTCCAAACCTATTAATTTATGATTAAATATGGACTCTTTGAAATCATATCAGAGTTAAACTTTTGCAATGAAGAATAAATACACAGAAGTAAACCTTACCACCCTGCCCGCCCATGCTTACCTATTTAGTAGGAAGCAGCCATGGGCTAAGTGAAGAAACCACACGCTACAAACATGCGGACCCCAGCAGCCAGTGTGCCCACCTGAAAGAGAAAATACATCGGGTGTTAAGAGCCCAATAGGTGGTAAATGTTTTCATTAGAAAGCTTTGCTCAAGCGAGATAGTTATTGAGAACATACACATAACGGCCAGGCTGTCCTAACAGGAAGAGGAGGAACTTCAAGGCTGAAAATTGGGTCTCCACAAAATTCAGCCCCACCTGCTCTCCCAAACATATTCACATGTTTCTCACCCCTGTCCTGGATGACACAGTCAGAGGGAGCTCCACCCCAGCCACCCAGGGTGTGGAGCTGGAGAAAGGGGAACTTCCTAGGACCTGAGCTCAAACCNTGTTTAGAGAGTGGAAAAGCCCTACAGAAGCCAACTGAACAAGCAAACCTTCACAACTCAATGCAAGACTCAAGTNGGCCATGCAGCTTAGTTGATAGAGCATTGGCTTAACATGCATGAAACCCAGGGTCCCATACCAAGTATCACATAAAACCAGGCTTGTGCACATGCCTGTAATTACAGCGCTTGGGAAGTGGAGGCCAGAGGATCAGGAGTTCAAGGTCATCCTCAACTACAAAGCAAGTTTGAGGCCGGCCTGGAATACATGAAATCATGCCTCAAATAAACAAACAAAAACCAATGAAAAGTTAGGGAGGCCACTGCCCAGTCACGATGCTCACTCCTCCTGATGTCAGAAGGCCCACATGCTGGCACCATGCTAAACACTCCTTGTCGTCGACATGGAGGAAGGAGNGACCCAACCACAGAACAGGGACACAAGAAGTAAAATCTCTTGTTTGGGTATTGTTTGTTCTGCCTTGAGAAACCCACACTGGGACTATTTCTCCTCCAAACCAAGCACGCCCTACAGAGACCTCTTTCTCACCCTCATAGGTCACTACACATCAGTGTCTTCTACCATAGCCACTGCCATCACTGTAGCAACAGCCATGGTGATCCCCTAAAATGGTAACTCATTAAAGACGACTGGTGAACAGTATCCAGGCGGGGCAGCTTGGCATGGGCCCCCCTGCATTGTGTGACCACCTTGGCATGGAAATGGTTAGAGACCATCTCCCTCCACGCCGCCTCCTCTCACTGCGGTGGAGAGCTCTCGAGAATGTTATTAGCTGGGTGTGCGCCTTGCCGTTTTTCCACACGAGGCAGATGGGTAATTACGAAGCTAATAGTCTGATTGAGAGAAATCAGATGCAGTGGTTTGCCCAATTAGATGATACATTAGCTTCCTTCTTTGTAAGCAGCTAATGTGTGAAGCAAAGTGGTATTTTCGAGGGTCAGAATCCTTAAACAAGTGCCGAGTTGCAGATTATTGTATCTGTCTTTTTTTTTCTAATGGAGGAAAAGTGCTAAGTCTTCATTACTAAAAGCATAGAAAATGCAAATCAGCCCCAGAAACAAAAGAGAGAAGGGACAGGCGAGAATATTCGTGTCCGATGTGTCAACCTACAACATCAATTACATTGAAATGCAGTGCGTGGCAGCCTAATCAAGGAGAGTGTAATTGTAATAATTGCGTGCTTTTGTCAGAGAGCCGCTGCTGTTGTTATTTGTCAACCATTTGTTCGTCCTATTGTTAAGGGGGGGAAGATTTTTTTTTTAATGTAACTGAGAGATTGTGTAGGTAATGGGTGGGCAGGCAGGCGGCCGTCCTCAGAANGCGGATAAGGGGGCCCTTCTTTCCTGCATGGGCAGCTCCTCCATGGCCCTGGTGAGCTGTAGGCACAGCCCATGGAGCTGGAGGCGGGCAAGGACAAGGTGGCCAGCCATGCTGGGTGGGTTTCAGTCNCATCCAGGTCCTGATGTCCTGAGGCCAAGATGAGCCGAGGGACAGGCCTGTGAGAGAAGAACCCCACACTCCTTTCTCCTTTGCAAATGGAAGAGTAAGGGGACAGGACTGCCACACTGACCCCTCCACCTCTCCTGCTTGGCACTTGGGCCAAATAAGAGACTTTTAATTTTGTAGNTGACTCTTGCCTGCAAGTTCACCATGGGAAATGCAGGAGGGAACTCTGAGCCAAACAACATGAAATCCATGAGGTGGGCCCACCAGCCAGGACAGCATTGTCCACCAGCTCAATTACTCACTGGCCTGGGGATCCAGCCTCTCCATGGCCTCATAGTCCCCTCACATAGCAGAGGTGAGAGCCATCCTGAGGAGTGCTGTGCAGAGGGACAGCAAACTCAGCTGGTCTCGAATCTGCGGTAGGCAGGTGGNAAGAGCTCTGGAGATGTGTCTGAATTGTATAAACAGATGTCTTTTCTGTCCCCTCTCTGCTGCCCGCTTGTTTTCCCTGTGCATAGCTGTTTCCTAAAATGCACTTGTAGAGAAGGAGATGAGGAAAAGTTATTGTAGGCGCCAACTCTAGCAAGAAAAAGGAAAGAAAACCACAAGCCCAANCAGCAAAGCAAACCAGGGATGTTCACCAAAAGCCCGAGTTNGGCTGGAAAACCTATCTCAGGAGCAGCCGTCGGCATTCAGATCAGACGAGGGGTTTATCTCTCACTTCAGTNGGTCTTGCCAATGGGTTGAAACAGAGGCACAATGGAAATGGGCTGAAACATTTACCAGAGCTGTTAAATCACTAAAAAAGAACAATCCCGGGCCATCTCTACCAAGGGGAGGCTTCCTGGGCTGTGGGAGGCTTTGTGGGGATCCCTGACAATCCTGTACATACTCCAAAACTCACACTAATTAAAAGCAAATAATCAAATACATTCAATTTGAAAAGTTGGCAAACTCGCGTGTATTATTGCGTTAGCACCTTGGCATGGAAATGCTCACATCGTGCTAATCTCGTTGTACACAAGGGCTCTTGAGTTCTATTCAGCCAGCCCATGTCCCCCTCCTCCTGCTGCCTCCCCCTAAGGCATGCCTTCCCCCCACCATTCCCCTCACCTCTTCCAACTGTCCTACCCAAAGGCCAGCATAGGGGAAGAAACTGCCCCAAGATGGGTACCGCTTCCATCAGGAGCTGAGAGGCACTGAAAGGCGTTCTCCCATCTTGCCAGTTTCTTGTCTGTCTACCTAGATTGGGAGCTTGGGGTGCACAGGAATGGTCACAAGGCACAGTTTTAAAATAAACTTTTTGGTAGTAAGCCTAGGGAGTCACTGTCCTCATCTCAGCCACTGCTGCCACCCTCCTGGGGACCGTCCATGTCAAACTGGTGCCCAAATCTGAGCAATGAACTGTCAGAATGAAAAGACGGCTTCCGAGCCAAAGCCACTGCCTCTGGGGTCAGGGTTTCTTAGGGGCTCACGTGGAGAGGAAAGGATGGAGTTGCCCAGAGACACATAAAACTCCTGCCACCAAGAATGGGGTGAAAAGAGCCCATACTGGGCAGAATTTTTCTGGCAGATCTGCTTCCTAAGGCACATTTGTCTTATGTCCTGGGCCACTGCCAATCACAGTCGCCCAGCATCCAGGGCTCAGAGGAAGATGGGCAGCTTGTCCTTAGTTCAGAACAAAGGAAAAACAAATAAAGTGACACTCAGCCATGTGACTTTCCTGTCAGATGGAAAAGGGGTGGGTTGCACAGGCAAGCATGAAGCTGGATTTTCCAGGTAAGGAACAAACAAATGAAGCAGACATTGAGTCTGGAGGGCTCCCAAAGAAGCTGTTGGAGGAAGCCACGGGAACACACATAGAGTGACTCTAGGAGGGCCTGTGGGTAACCAGGATCTTGCAGAACTTTTTCTGGGGAGATGTGAACAGATCTTCACTCCAGAGAAGGCACCAGTGGCAAACTATAGGAAAAGTTCTACTCAGGTCTAGCTTGATGAACCAACTGGAATGACTTGCAGAAGCTGGGTAGACTTTACTGACAGGAATGTTGGTGACTCAAAGGCAGCTGTCACCTCACAGCATGGGTGATGATTCTGGAAAACTCCATCCCTGGAGTTCCCTGCCTGCCTTCAGGCAACTCCACAGAAGAACACCCTCACCTGTTGTCTTAGTCAGGGTTCCGATTGCTGTGATGAAGCACCATGACCAAAGCAACCTGGGGAGGAAAGGGTTTATTTGGCTTACACTTCCACACTGTAATCCACCATTAGAGAAAGTCAGGATAGGAACTCAAACAGGGTAGGAATCTGGAGGCAGGAGCTGATGCAGAGGCAATGGAGGGGTGCTGCTTACTGGCTTGCTCCTTATAGCTTGCTCAGCCTGCTTTCTTATAGAACCCAGGACCACCNGCCCAGNGATGNTACCACCCACCGTGGACTGGGCCCTCCCCCATTAATCACTAGTTAAGAAAATGCCCTCCAGGCTTGCCTANAGCCCAATCTTGTAGAGGCGTTTTCTCAATNGAGGCTCCCTCCTCTCAGATGACTCTAGCTTGTGTCACGTTGACATAAAACTAGCCAGCACATCCACCCTTGTTTACAGTTATAGAAGCTTCCCAAGAGGTGTGTGAATCCTGTAACTTTCTGTGCATCTTAAACTTCGTGAGTTNACAAACTTCCTTGGTGTCTTGGGTCTTTGGAGCCTCCCCNCTCCCTTCTCCAGTTTTCTTCCTCCTTCCTTTCTCCCTCCAGGAGGACAAGAATAAACACAACAAGGCCCNGANGGACTACTCCCTTACCAGTCCAAAATCCCACACAAACTCCACCAANCTCTGTCCCAGTGAACAAAGCACCAATCTCCTGTACTTTTGCCTCAGAAGAAATACTTTAGGACCAAGCAGGCATCTTGGTTGGATCTTTCCTAGGATGATCAAAAGCCTGTGAGACAATGTGTTGGATAAATCTTGTAATTTTTTATACAGTTTGACAATGCCCTTCCCTTTCCTTCTGGTNCNGTCTAGGCTGTGTTGAAATGACCCTCTCCTTTCTTACCAAGGTTCTGTTTCACTCAACAGTCACTTACTGTATTCACCAAATAAACGTATTATCTAATAAAATTCAATAGTATCATAGGGCCATTCAAGGAAAACTGAGAAGGGGGCTTCCTTGATTATTTGAAGCCATGACCCTGGGGGTTCTGGGGTACCTTCAGGCCTCAGGAGAAGATCTAGGGACAGAGATCTGAGAGCCCTACTTTCCCTCATCTCAAATGCTCATTAATCAAAGAAAGATCTCCTTAAGGACTGGATTCAGGGCCATCAAGATGCTTTAGTGGGTAGAGGTGCCTACTGCCAAGTCTAATGACCTCTGTTCAGTCCCTGGAACCCACATGGTGGAAGGAGAGAACCAGATCCTGCAAGGTGTCCTCTGACTGCACGTGTGTGCATGCACACACGCACTCACACACACACATTTATGTTCGTGTGTGTAACTCTTTAAAAGGGATCTGACCCATGACACTCTGCCCTTGCTGTCCTGTGTACTGGGACAGTGGCAGGCCTTCCCAGCGGCTGTGTGGTAGGGAAGGCTCTTTCCCACCATAAAGGACACGTGAGAGAACCCGAAGCTCTCAGTGTAGAGCTTCACAAATGACCCAGAAACCACAAGCCCGGACCTCTATCCCTTGCTTCGGTCCGTTGGAAAGTCCTAGAACTCTAACTTTACGGCTAGATTCTCTCTGCAAAAAGTGAGGCGGCTAAGGCTGGGTTAAGTGTGTGGACTTAAACAGGGCCCTGCTGCCCAGCCTGAACTAGTCTGCAAGCCAAAGGACCCAGGAGGCCACATCTCCTCTCCCAGTGCCTGACCCAACCGTGAGATTAAGCAGAGGGCTTTGCAAAGAAACTCCAGGAAAATACTGATAAATTGAAGAGCAATCGACAAGGCTCTCAGGCTTCCTCCCTGAGCTCCGCCCAGTCCCCCAAAGTTACATCCAATCTTTTCTTTCCTCCCTCTCATGGAAGCCTGTGCGAGCACAAATGTTTCTATGCATTAAAGAAAATCAATGGAAACATCTCAAAACAATTTCCAGCTTGTCTCCTTCCCACAGGGTGGCAAAGCCAGACCCTGCCGTGCTGCACAGGGGTCACAAGGAGAGCCAAGCCCTTGTGGGTGGCAGAGTTCCACCAGAACAAAGCCGCAGCCCCTGACGTGCTGTGGCTCACTCCTCCCTCGCTCTGCAGCCTGCACTCTGTAAATCCCACCAGCCTGAGAAAGCCTTCGCTCTCTTCCCCTGCACACTCTAACTGCATTGGAGTTCAATCTTTGCCCTTGACCCCAGTGGGAGTACACCTTGGGTGGTTTGGCACTGAGACAGGAAAAGACCACAGATCTGAGGTCAGTAGCTCTAGTTGTGAATTCTGACACAACGGTGAGGTGCACAACTTTGTCTCCTGTCACTTAAACTCTGACTCCAGCTCACTTGTCTTTAAAGTCAGTATAGACACACAGATGTTTGCCAAGTTTTGGGGAGAACTAGGAATAGAATTGAGCATTCAGTGGGTGCTCAATTAATGGCTGACAGTCACTAGTTTCTTTGTTGGTTTTGAGCCTAACCCTGTGGCTTAGCTTCTTCAGTATNTCTATATGCTAGTGCTAAGAGAGGTGGGGAGACGAGATAGGATGGAGACCAAACTGATCGCAAACCTCAGCTCTCTGCAGTTCAAAGAGCAAAGCCAGCCAGCATGGACCACCATGGAAGACACTCTCTGGGGCAAGCGATGTGTCTGCAGGTGAAGGACAGCCGCTTTGCCTCCAACAAACAGAGGAACACATTCATTCACTTACTAACTGAACCAGGCATGCTCAGGCAGTCGCCCAGGGTGGAGGTGGGGGGGTTGGGGACAACACAGAGAGAGGGGTTTAGGGAGTGATGCTGCAGCAGATGTCTTGGCTTGGAGAGAAAGTTCTAGAGAATGTGCCGTGGGTTGGGAAACAGGGGGCTTGGGCTCAATTCAGAACAGCGCAGCTCCCTTCCAGACGTGAAATGAGAGTAGCATCCAGAGGGATCCCCTGAGACCCTGGCGTGCAAGCCTGGCAGCCACGGGCTGGGGCTGGGGCTGGGGGCAGCCAGGCACACTCGGCCTGGACTTGGAAGCCAAGTTGTCTCAGCTGAGAGGGCTAGAAAGCCTTCACCCAGGGGAGGAAAAAGATGGGGTTTCTCCTGGGGTCGGAACAGGACCCTGCCAACCAGAGACAATGCCTTCAAGAGCCCCAACAACTCCACCCCTGTTGACTAGGGAACTCAACACCCTGGAGATCGGCGTGTGAAATCTGTCCTGGGAAGAGAGTCCTCATTTAGCAGAGAAAGTGCTGCGCTATCTATGTGTGAAAGCTTTTTAACACTGTTCTCTGCTCTCCATATGGCGAACTTCACCCAAATTAGGAAGCATGGATGAACAAAGCTCCGACAACTTGAACATGAGAGCGAGAACCAGGACCCTATCCCAGTGGCTGCTACAGCCAGTGCCCAAGCAGGTCCAGCAGGGCAGCGTACCATCACCTCACCTCCCGTCTCTGCAATGTTAATTCCCAGATGCATTCCCCAGGGCCAAGTAGGGCTTCCTCTCAGTGGATGAGATTGCTCTCACTGATAAGTAAAATAATCACCAATTATTGTACACCCACTGTATGCAGACACTACACTAGGAAACATGCACTTATTTTGGTGAATCCTCCCAAACAGGTATCTTTGTGCTTTAAAAGTTGGCCAAAGTGAGGCAATGGAGACCAGAAAGGCCGGTCTTTGTTGAAGGAGAAGGAAGACTCAAAGGCAGACTGATCCCATTCGAGGTGGTGGCCCATCCTCAGCATCCTTGGAGGAATCCTACTGCTTCAAAATTGCCCCAGGGGAATCCGAGGCAATTCTCCAGCAGGCTCTGTCAGAAAGAACATAGCCAGACCTTGTACAGTCTCATACCTCAGAGATCTGTGGGGCCTCTTAAGCAATGGACACCGGTGTGCAGGGGAGTTTGCTGGCTCATCCTATCTTAAGGAAAACCAAGAATCGGGAAGGTAAACTAAGACACAAAGCAAGTTATGCTGGTACGGCACCTAGAGCCCTATTCTGTGTTCTTTTCAGACACTCCGAGTTCCTCCAGGACAGAGAGTTCTTTTATCCTTGTGGCCCTAGCTGTACCCAGCTTTGTCCAAACGAGGCCACCCCTTCTAAGAGCTGACCTTCCAAAGGCAGGTTAGGACCATCTCTACCATCCTCTGACCTCACAGCCCTTTTCCCAACCTCCCTTAAGTAGAGCTGCTTCAGACAGCCCCTGCCCCCATTCCTTCTACCTGCACCCCTGGGCCCGCAGGGCTGCACCATCCCCAGCTCTTCCCTCTTGCCTCCACACTGGCTGAGTGCAGCACAACCAAATGAAGCTCGATGCAAAGATGTTTAGAATGTTTATCTTGGTTATTGTACTATTTACAGCAGCTCCAGCGTTGCCGGGGCATGGCGTGGTTTGAAAGACGCTACACAAGCGGAAATTGTGTGGCATTGTTCCCCGACACTCTGCGACAGAGAACCAATCTAGTAATGACTGTTTTTGCTCCTCAAATCAGGGACGCTCCGTGTTGTGTGCGTGGCGACTAATCTGGGAATAAAGATTCCTAACAAAGTGTAAGGAGTTGTGAAAGCTGTGGTGAGGAGGAGGAAAAGGCAGGGGAGAGGAGGTCCTCTGAACGGGGACAACCGCCCACCCTGGGGAACTGGGAAGTGCCACATNACATATCTGTCCATGACAAACAGAACAGGCCCCAGGGAACACTCTGGCCCAAACTTGAACACGGCCAGCTGCAGCCCACCCTCCTGCAAAGCTCTCTGCCATTAGGTCTTCACCCGATGGCCAACCTCTCTGGGGCTGGAACTGACCCTCTCAGAGCCTAAGCTAAGGAAAGTAACCAGGAAAGAGAGGCAAGCTCGTACCATGGAAAGATGAGTGAATGTAGGACACAGCCAGAGGAGAGGGTGGGAAGGTGGTTCAGGGGGCCCTGGAGCTGCCCAGCTGGGCTCTGCCACTGTGTGTCTTTGTCTGGCACACCAGAGCACACAGCCTAGCCCATTTATAGTCAGTCACAGATAAGGCATGACCAGGGTCACAGGGGAACAGTGACAAGACTATGACAGGTGAGGACTGTGACACCCAGGATGTCCTCCCCAGTGCCCTTCCATTATCTTCCCCCCTCCCTTCCATCAGCCCCCTCACCCAGAAACCAGCCACCTGCTCACAGCCTGCCTGCCTTCTGTGGCTAGGCCAGGCATCTGGTTTCTCCCTCCCTCCCTCACCTTTCTCTTCNGCCTGCCCAAAGCCTCCATATCCTCAATGTCCGACTCAGATACCACCTTCTCTGCCACACTACCCACAACTCCTAAGACCCCATACCAAGATGACCCAGGAACCACTGAGCTCCAGGTCCTTGGTTTGTGTCTCTGTAGATCTTACACTTAGGTGACCAGTGGAAATTCTTGGAGTACATGCACTCCTGAGGGGCAGAGAGGTGGCAGGGTCCCATCCAGAATCCATTTCTCAGCCCGTAGCAAGGTGCCTGGCAGTGTGTGAGGTTCTGGTGGGGCACCCTGGGGTGCTCATATTCACCCCAACCTGGACACACTCACAGCCACCACCCCAGCTTCTTGTGATTCCTATTCAGGAGAGCAGCAAGGAGGTGGTGGTCACAGGAAATCTGCTCGCCTCTGAGAACTTCATTGACGGGCTTTCTTTGCTCTAAAGGCTTCTCTGGCAATCTCTACATTGTGATGGAAGTTAACAATTCACAATAGTTCATGTCTTCCACCTGATGCATTGCCATGCGTCATCTGGTAAGTTAAAGGGTAGTAGCCAAGCTGATGAGCTCCATAAGGCCTCATTCTCCATTACCTGAGCATTTAAAGTGAAGTAATAAGGGTATGCTGTCCAGAAGCCTGAGGCTCCTCACCAACATTCAGGGGTTGAATGCTACTTCCCAACTATGCAGATGAGCCACAGGCAGGGGCTGCNGCTATCATAACCCCTCTCCAGGTCAGCCCCACCCAGGAGGGTGTGCTGGACTAGGCCACTTCACTCTCACACTTTCACCCCTGGGGGACAGGAAGGAAGACTGTGCAAAGGCAGGGGAGTCTCCTTCAGTGTCTCCTGACCCCAGGCTCAGTTCTGTCCACCCCAGGTTGTGCACAGTCACCTACTCTCTTAGCTTGTCATGATTCAGAGAGAGCAGAGTCCTCCTTGCTCTGGCTGAGCTGGAGGACAAAGAATCCTAGCCTTGACCTCAGGAAAGGGGTCCTTCAGCCCTGCAGAGCCTTCACCCACTTTCCACAGCCCACTTTTAAAGTGCCTGTCCCCTCCTGAAGTCCATCAGGTGATTAGTAATGACCAAGGTGGGTGATTGTGCCTCAAGGACTCTTCCAGTGGTACCAGAAGGGCTTCAGCATGGGGAACTATGCTGACCCTGGGTACACTGTAGAAGTTGGTGTCATATAAAGAATGGAGAGAAATAAGTCCCATGTAAGGGTGGAAAAGTACAGGATGTGGATCAGTGGAGGAGAGAGAAACAATGAAACACATTTTGTTTGAAAAATGCCATAATGAAACCTAATATTTTCTATGCCAATAAAGACAAAATAGAATAGAAAAATCTCACAGCTTTGTTCAGTACCAATCCTGAATTAATAATGTAGTAATTAGCAAGTGACTTTTTGACAAATTTGATGAGTGGGTCATGAGATAGGTCAGGTCCAATTTGCCCCTGTGCCTTTGGAATGGAGTGAGCTAATACCAAGCCTTCTGACCTCACCAGCTCTCCAGAGTATCGGTAGCTTGGGGGCTAACTGCTGAGCACCATTGTGGAGGGGCAGTGAAGCAGGCAAGGTCTGACCCTGAAGTGCACAGTCTTCAGGCCATCCTTAGGGTTTTCAGCTTTCAAAAGGCCAATGCCCGATCTGGGGCACCCACCTTACCCCCCCCCACTCCTGCTTCCTGTCACTCAGACTGAGGTCAGTCTGGGAAGATCTTCCAAATTACTTGTCTTCATTCCCCCCTGTTCTTCACCTAGGATGGCCACAGTGAGTAACTATAAACCAAGGGGCTGAAGACAACACACAGGTGTCTCTCCCAGTTCAAGGAGTGAGAAGCANGGTCCCAATGTGGGTTCGGGGATGGGCCCTCCCGAAGGCTGAGAATCTGCTCCCAACTCCTAATGTTGCCAGAGGACATTGGCTGTCTTCCACCGGCAAATGCATTACTCCCTTCTCAGTCTCCAGCATCAGTTTGCCTCCTTCTCAGAGTTCCTCTGATAGCAAAGTGAAGGGGAGACCTTGGTCCCAACTCAATGAAAGGCCTTGTTACTGAGGGTTTCTAAAGCTAAAGAGGATGCAGCATGGGCTAAGGGGAGCTAACAGAATGAGAACATGACCCNGTGCCAGTAGAAAAGACAAGATATATGAAGAAAAACAGCTCATAGAGGTGAATGCCAGAGAAGAACAGGGATCCAGGTAGCTAAAGACACAGTCCCCTGCCTCAGGCACAGTCTGGCCTGTGCACCTAGATCCACTCCTGTTCCTCCATGAACACACTGCCTCTGCTGAATCCTCATCCATCTTCAGACCTTAAGACATGGGCAAAAGTATCTATCAGCCAAGACTTCAACACCTGCCTGTGTGTGGATGTCACAGGTGGAGTGGGGCATCGCCCTTCCCCTTTGTCATCTTCTTCACTATAATCATCTAACAGAGAGTGTTGGATTCTTTTCTATTCGTGGAACTGACTAAAAGCCCACCCTGGTAGACAGATGTGNCCCACTGTGGCCTGCCAAGCCCATGCAAAGGTCCATAGATCTTAGCCACAAATATTAACACAATCTCATGGGGAACAGANAAGGCCAGCCCTCGCCACACCTGTCCCTCATCCCAGGCTTCCAGGGTGAGGGTGATTATAGCAGCCGTTTGGTACCTCTTATGAAAAAGTGGGCATCGAGTGAGCAAAAGACTTCTAACACCCACAAAACGTGCAAGGAGGCCAGTGTGACAGAGCATGCCAGGCTGCAAAGACCAGTCCTGTCCGCTGCTGATGTCTGTCACACTCTCATCCTGTGTAGGAGACTGACAGTAACCCTTCAGTCTGACCTAGTCTTTGGTTAATTGGAGCCTTCCTCTCACCCCCAGCCCCTGGATGTCAAGAAGCACACATGTGTAATGGTTGAGCTCCCCAGGACCCCTTAGGGTCCTCTTCAGCCTGATAGTCCACAGCTACCATGCCTCCTGTGCCTCTGGCTTCGNCAGCTAAGAATATGGCACTGAAGTTTGCTGTCCTCAGCTCACCCACCAAGCCACTAAGGCCAATCTCTTCCCAGCCCAGATACTCAAGAGTGTCCAATCTCCTCCAGGGAGTGAATGGATGCCTCCTGCCTCCATAAGGATGACCTTAGCCAGGGTCACAAAGCCTTGAGAATTCTTGTCTTCCGTCCTTATTCGGGCTACACCACCTTCCTGGTCCTGGACTATCTAGGCTTGCAGGAACAAAGCAACCTTTCTAGTACTTTCCCTGGAACTTTAGGCAAAAGCCTACTGTGTCACACACAAGAAGAGTGTTACCCCTCTGAGGCCTACGGCAGGTCAGAAACCTGTCACCCCATATCCCTTCTGTCTGGGCAGGTGTGTCTTCCCTCTGCAGGCACTTGTGTTTCTAACCTGAAGCCACTTTGTGTTCATCCAACAGCCTTAGCTGCCTTCATGGTTGTTCTGGAGATGTGGGCAGCCTTAGCCTCCTCTGAAACCACCTCTGTGGGGACAGGGCCAGAGAACCACCCAGCAGGTAAGTGAGACGGCAGGAAAAGAGGTCAGCCGCAGACAGCCAGAGGAGGAGTGGCAGGAAGCCCTGCACTCCAAGCTCCTTGTCACTACTCCTGGATGTCACACTCTTGATCCTCATCATGTCATCATTACTTCCTAGACACAAGGACAAACCTTCAGTACCACAGCCTGAAAACACTAAGTCTTTAGTTCTAAACAGGTTCTTACCCTCACCTTTCTGAGTTTGCCTTTTCCGTCCTGGACCAGTTATTTCTCTCTATCTAGCATCTCCTGTGGCTTATGCACTCTGCCCTCACTTTTCTAAAGACTCTGTGTGTGTGTGTGTGTGTGTATGTGTGTGTGTGTGTGT
>LZPO01044416.1:117697-145540 GCA_001675575.1 Neotoma lepida | reverse complement strand
ACACACACACACACACACACACACACACAGAATAAGTGGAATTGGAGTGAAGAGGAGAATGTAAAAAGGGAAATGGGATGAATCTAAGCATGACTAGGACAGGGCACAGTATACCTTCAGAAATGGACCGCTGNCTGATGCTGAGGTTCCCATGATAACAGAGCTTNAACAATCTCAGTTTTTGAAATATCCANAAGTCAAGCAGTGAATAAGGGGGTGGGGTCCTCTGAACCCACACTTGTAAACATGCACTTATTTACATGCATGACCCAAAGAGGCCTGGGCGTCTCAGCAAAACCCACTGCTACCAATGAAGACACAGTCCTTGAAACACGGAGAGAGAAGGTTCTAGATTTCTGTGTAGAACATAATGATGACTGCAGCCCAGAGAATCAGAAACAAAAAGCAAAAACTGGCATCAGCTTCTCTGTATCCCATGGTTTCTGTTGCCATGGTCCACCTGATGTCCCCCTGGTCTAGCAGTGGCCACATCCTCTTTCCCTGGCCGTGTGGATTCTCTCCAGGAGGAAGCACATGTTGAAATAGAAACNGGTGGCAAGGGGTATGTCTCAGAGCGTCATCCTGGGCTCTGGCTCCTACCAACCCGGTGCAGTTTCCCTGCCTGGCTCCGTAAAGCTTGAGCCCATCAGGTTCTGAGAGGCCTTTCTAGTTTCTTCTCTGCTGCCATTCCTTTTTGCCCGAAGAATTGTAGGTCATCTGGTCTACCTGTCTTATGGCTTCTTGAAATCAGTGTGTGTGTGTGTGTGTGTGTGTGTGTGTGTGTGTGTGTGTGTGTGTGTGCACATATGCATGCTTATGTATGTGCATGTGTGAATGTAATCTGTGCACATGTGTGATATGTTCATATGTGTAGCATGGGTGGGTATTGTGGATGTGAGTTTGTGTAGGCATGTGTATATGTGTTAGGTATATGGTATATATATATGCATATATTTATGTGTATGCATATATGTATATGTATGTTCTATATGTGCATGTGTCTATNTATTTGTGTATATGTGTGTGAATATATTGGGGTGTGGTTGAGTGGGTTGGTGTGCATTTGTATGTGTGCATGTATGTGTGTGCACATGCATGAATGTGTTCCTGACTCCTGAGCTCACCCTGCATTGCACTCAGTGCTGACATCTTTTTGGTGAAATGCAATNGGTGATAAGTTGGAGACACCAGTTCCTTCATAAGAGAAGCAGAAGCACCCTGAGTAGGAAGGGGCCATTTCTTAAGCTGTGGTGATCACAGGGCACTGAGTGGTACAAGTCAGGGAATGCTGAGGTAGGGGGTGAACATCACAGAAACCAAACAGGGAAAAGCAAGGGGGAGGAGCAAAAATCCAGAGGTGCAGGCTGCTTCTGTGTGGCAACTGACTTCAGAGTGGAGTTCCTGGGCCATGGCTGTGCAGGCACCCCACACAGCAGAACATGGAGTGGAGGGCCTGCAGCAGGGTGCACCCTACACAGCAGAACATGAGGTAAGGGGCCTACAGCAGGGGGACCCTCACCTACCTAAGAGCACCTCTGTCTCCTCTCTTGCATGGACACAGTACTCCTTCATAAAAATTAAGGCACTTTTTTTCAGGTTAATTTGCATTAATGGGTTTGTATCTTGAGGATTTCAAAAGGGTTTTGTGGAAGTTTCTGTAAATGACAGGCAGAGACAGTGGCAAGTTACATAAAAAGGCCTCACACTCACATTGAGGTAGAAGCTTTTCTGAGTCAGCCATGGCAAGGCTGTTCTTCACTATCTGTACCTATAGACATGGATTCATAAGTGCCTCACCCCAACTCTCAGTTGTGACATCATGGACAGGCCTANATCTTATTTCTCTTGCCTCTGAGTAACCATCCCAGAACCAGGCCCAGGCAGTCCATAAATGTTCATGGAAGAAATGGAAAGATGTCTTGGAGTGCCATCCCTGATGGCACTGTGTAAGGANAGGAAAGGACTTGGGGAGTGACAATCCTCAAGGTAAGAGGTTCTCCAAGCTGTCCCATGATCCAAGAACCCAGAAGGACAATGAGTAAAGGCAACCAATCTATATCCTGTTGACCACGCTTCACCCAGAGGTGTGCCCTCAGACACCATAGCACTGGGTACCCAGGATGTGCTACATTCTGTGTTGACTGTGGAGAAAAAAATAGAAATGGAAAACTCAGCCTCCACCCTAAGGGGCAGTNAAACATGAGGAGAAGACAAGCTGCCCACANTAAAGATGGTGGCCATGCACTGAGCCAGACACTGTGCCCATCTTCTACCTACATTCTCTCAGCATCCAAAAAAGGCAATAGTATCTCTGTTTTGTGGGTTAAGCATTGTGGAACAAAGACCCAGGGAGGGCTCTCTTGTTGTTAGTGGAAAGCCAAGATTCTCTACCTTTCTTAGGCACCAGGCCNACTGAGTGCTCATNCCCCAGGCTGCTCCCACACACCCCAGAGCCTGACCCCTTAGATTCCTACTTCAAGCCTTTACAGGTTCCACTCGCTACCTAAAACTCTACCTTCCTTTCATCAATCCCTTTCCTACCGGGAAGGCAGACCTTGCCTGGCTCTGAGCCTCCATGGACTGATTCATTCCAGATTTCAGCAGATTCTTGGTTGTGCCTCATGGTGCTTCTTAACCTCTCTGAAATGTTTGGCTAGTGCCATTACCCTGGGTGGCAGTTAGTCTTCATTGTCAACTGACTGGATTAAGAATTCTAAAAGATACGTACACCTCCGGTAGTGTCTATGAGTATATTTCCAGGGGCACTGAACTGTGGAGGGAAGACCTNGAAAGTAGGTGGTGCTATCCAATGAACCAAGGTCCAGAATGGAGAAAAGAGAGGAAGGAAGAACAGGGGAGGAGTGTCTGCATTCATCTCTCTGCTTCCTGACTGCAGATGCAGTGCGGACAGCTACTTCAGGCTCCTGCTGCTGCCATACCTCCCCACCATGATGGACTGTGCTCCCTTAAACTGGGAGACAAGACAAACCCTTCCTTCCTGAAGTTGTTTGTTCAGTGTTTGCCACAGGGGAAAAAAAGAAAAAAGAAAAATAAATATATCACAGATGTTCCTGAAGCCTACCTACCGATGCTCTTCAAGCTCTTGTGGATAAAATGTCTTTTCCAGGTATCTNCTGGGGCCAGATCATGCTCTTGCCAATATCCAATCCCAAAGCATTTTGCAAGTCATACAGGAGCAACTTGAAGTCAGCCATAATGGGGAAGTACCCTGCAGAAAACTGGTAATGCCTACAAATTGAGGGCCATCCCCAAACAATGCTGATGGACAAAATTAAGTGACACACAGCTGCTTTGGAATCTGGCTCCTCAGATCACTCTTTGTCCAGCTTTCATGCCATACAATGTGCCCTGGAGTGTCTGCATGCAATGAGTGTGTGTAGATGTGGGGCTTGTCAGCAGTCTAGGTGTTCAATGAGAGACAGCAGAAATCCAGAAGGAGAATATTGATCTAAAATTAATCTTTAGCCTCGTGCTGTCTCTTCAGCCAGTACCTTTTGAGATCTTACCAGAATCTACAAACAAGGTCACACTTGATTCTTCAAGGTGAACTCAGAGGCTTAATCATTGAGCACCTTTCTAAAATTGTGGGAATTACCTTTGAGAGCCCAGCTCAACCCCAGGTCTGTACAGCACCAATGCCAGGATACCCTCTACTCCATCCCACTGCAGAGTCACGACATCATACTTCATGTCCTCGGTCCTGGATCCCCCAACTTCTGCTACTAGCCAGTGGCAGACAGGACAAGAGCAGCTGTGATGGGCTGTGGTAGAGAGGCAGTACAGGAAGCCAGACCCAGGCACTCTGCTGGATGACCGGGAAGAGGGCTCCATCTGTGAAGCCCGCACCAGCAGCTCTGTGGATGAGCTGTACTGATGGAGCCTTGATCCTCAGCAAGAGGGGCAGCTGCCCTGCTGGCTTCTGCCTGAGTGTGTGTCATACAGCTGAGGCAGAGTAGGGAGAAATCCCTTTCCTGCCACAGAAATAAATAATTAAAGCCAAAGTTTGCCAACTTGCCAGTGGGTGGAAAGAATACAGCTTATCCAAAGTCTCATATAAGAGCACCCATGGGCACTCAGGCCCGCCACCACCCCTGCAATGCTTACTATGTTTCTCAGAAGCCAAACTCTGCACCATGCATGTCACATTGCCACCTGGCCTCAAGGCCACAAAGGCTTGGGGACTGAGGAAGAGGCTGAAGCACAGGAGAGCAGAACTACAACACACCAAGGTTGGGTAGGGCAGGACAGTGCCACAAATAGGCAAACTGTGAGCCAAGCAGAATGAACTAGAGCTCAGGACTAAAAAGGAGCTGAGTGTCTAACCTTTAGCATTCTGGCAAGGAAAAAATGTGCTCTGGAGCTGCTGCCAATTTCTATGGTGTAAATACTCGATGACCACTTTCAAGGTACCAACAATACAACAAACAGCCAGCAAATTCCCTAGATATTCAAGCATCAGCACCAGTGTAAGACAGCTCTAGATGATGCCTGGAAAAGAGCTTTGTCCATGGTGAGCCTGGACACTGAGTATGGAGGTAAGTGCTTGAGTAGATTTGGTGAGTGAGCAACAACGGCCAGGAGCAAAACCCTCACGTGGATAGAGTTTGAGACTCTACATTGCATTAGCTGTCCAGAAGTCCTTATCCACCCAGCTTCTGTGTCCTTACCTGCCCTTAGTCCTGTGGTCCCTGCCTTCACTCCCATCACATCTGTGTCTTCTGCATTAACCCCTTCTTGGCGTCTTGGTGCTCTGGACCCCATAATACCCCTACACACACCCACACAAACACTAGATGCTTAGTCTTGAGTATCAGCTTGACAGAATCCAGAATCATCTAGAAAACCAAGTTCTGGGCATCTCTCCAAGGAAGTTTCTAGATTGGGATAACTGAGGTAGAAAGACCCATTCTAAATGTGGTTGGCACCATTCTATGCATTAGGGTCCCAGACACTGAACACTAGCATTCATCTCTCTCTGCTTCCTGACTGTGCCTGTGTGTGACCATATACCTCTCACTCTTGTCATGACAGCCCTGTAATGATGGACTATAACTCAGGAGTGGTACACCAAAACAAACCCTTCCTTTCTCCCTTAAGTTGCCAGGAATTTTTTCACATCAACAACACAAGTAACTAACACTTCACAGACATCAACCCTCAGCCTCAGCCCCTCACTAACCCCCTTCCTGCTATGGGAATAATCCTCTGTACACTGTGAAAATGTATTGCTCTCATTGTTAATAAAAAGCTGATTGGCCAATAGCTAGGCAGGATTTTTCGGGGCAGAAAGAATGCTGGGAAGAAGGAGGGCAGAGTCTCAGGAGAACTGAGAGGAAATTGTAGACAGAAGTTTTCCTGTGTCCTGCCCAGCCAGTGGTCAGGACAAATCTCTCCCACTCGTGTCCCCCAGGTAAACACACAGAGGCTTATATTAATTATAACTCCTCAGCCATTTGCTCAGGCTTATTACTGACTAGCTCTTAGACTTAAACTCAGCCCATTTCTATTAATCTATATGTTGCCACATGTTCTGTGTCTTTAACTATGTGCCATTACATGCTGCTCCCTGAATGAGAGGCTGGAGTCTCCCACCTCTCCTTTCTCCTTTCACTATCTCCCTTCAATTTTCCCCACCTGGCTTCATCCTGCCCTGCCATAGGCCCATGCAGCTTTATTTATCAACCAATCAGAGCAACACATATTCACAGCATATGGAAAGACATCCCACAGCAGGAGACATCATGAGATGCAGAGTGAGCAGGATGGGAAGTACATACATGAGGTAAACGAGCCTCAGGGCAGCACATAGATTAATAGAAATGGGTTAATTTAAGTTATAGGAGCTATCTAAAACCAAGCCTCAGCTATTGGCTGAGCATTTACAATTAATATTAAGTCTCTGTGTGGTTATTTAGGATCGGCTGCTGGGACACAGAAAAACTCCACCTATACATGGCACCCAAATGTCCAGCACCTACATCCACATGAAATAGCATCTACATAAAACATGAGAAAGCTTAAAAAGGGTTCTTAAAATACATAAAAATGGAGCCAAATGTAGCTTCCTAGTCTCATGTCTCTCATGCTGGCCACAGTACAGAGACACCTCTCCCAGCTGCTACCTCAGTGCTTGAGCCCCCAACACAAGTGCCACCAGAATGAGCCCCACCAGCACGTCATGAACGTGCTTAAAGCCACATGGCAGATTTAAGTTTTACTCATGCAAACAGAAAAGATTACAGATACACAGTAAAGACAGATTCAAATGAAGAAAAACTCTGAACAGGTCACAGTGTGTTTAAAAAATGTACCTAGGCTTGGGAGAAGAGAAATGGTATAGACAGTCATAAAAATAGTTTAAAAATAATAAAGTCTTTAAAGAAAGAATAAAGTAATATAAAGGGAAAAAGCCACACAAAGATAGAAAATACATGGAGTCTGGATCCTGCATGTTACTGTGTTGTCTTTGAATTTTCTGATTGCTGAGGAAGGAAGGACAGCTGCTAAAACACATTGGATTATGGAAACTGCTGAATTAAACCAATATGTATATTTTTTAAATGTCTTGACTTCAAAATGGAAGTCAAAAGATGTGTTATATTGTGGGAGAAGTTCTGCTTTTAGTTCCACAGGAAATGAGAGGTTGTGGATCCATTCCAGGTTGATATGGATCAGATTTGACCAAGGAAGACCCCCTGAAAACCCTGACTACAGACACAAAGAAATAAACCCAGAAGAACTACAAGACACGTGAAATATGTTTTACCTGCTCAAACATAAAACAAAAAAATCATCTTTGGCTGGTTTGTATACAATGTACAGTCTATAGTTGTATTAATGCACATATGTATGTTATCTTTAAAAGTCCATGTATTTTCAGAGAAAAGGGATCAGAATCAATAAAAACGGATGGCCCAGGTGATCCAGCATCCAAAACAGCTTCAAGGCTACTGGCTGAGATGATCAAGCCTCACAGAATACTCCAATCAAGACAACAATTATCCTGATTTTCTCAAGTTTCCCCCAAAGATGCCAGTGCCCCCAGACAACAGAAAGCAGTCTAGAAAAAAACAATGCTCACATTCTCAAAAGATGGGTTGTGGATGTTTATCACCATTTAAGGGAGGTTGGTTATAAGTTGTTATTGTTCATAGTCAGAAAAAAAGCTAGACAAAGGAGTTAAATTCAAAGATCTCTTTCCAAAGGAAAAAAAGAAGGANATTATATAGAAATGATGAGATAAAAGGGTAGATTACTGAATCTACTTTAATCCAAAAGCAACTATTAACCTCAAAATAATTTACGATGGTATTGATGTTGGCTTATTGATACAAATTTAAAGTTAATTTTGTTATACTATATGTATATTTCTACTCTTGTTTGGGTTATTGTGTTTATGCAGCTCATTTAAAATGTAATGTATAATTGAGAAATACAAATTAATAGCTAGTCATCTATAATAGTCAAACTTATAGTCATGTTAGGTATATTTTCAAGGTCATACACAGATATATTTA
Source organism: Neotoma lepida (assembly GCA_001675575.1). Taxonomy (NCBI): domain Eukaryota; kingdom Metazoa; phylum Chordata; class Mammalia; order Rodentia; family Cricetidae; genus Neotoma; species Neotoma lepida. Next base: position 138,002 of record LZPO01044416.1, on the reverse strand, counting down.
GATATATGGTCTTCAAACACTTCAAAGACCTACAGAATATGGCATTTAATATTTTTAATAACCTAAGGCTTTTCATGACAGTGAGACACATCTACTCCTGGCAGCACCATTCTACTTCAGAGAAGATGATGGGCATTAAAGAAACTCCATATGGAGTTTTCCTTTATGACAAAAGCTAGCCATTTGGGTCAAAAACTGTCCTTGCCTCTAACAGTATAGTGTTGAAACTGGACTAGTAGGATGCAAAAAAAAAAATGCCAAACTTTGCTAAGACAAAGTAGGACAGTCCTTCAAAATTTCTTGATTCTCAAAACAGTCTGTCAGATATACTGGGCCTGTAGACCAAAGATGGATGCCCCAATATTGCAGAAAAACTTTGGGTGACTGTGCAGGCAGCCAGATGTCCTTGTCATTAGGTAACATTATACCATTCTGGGGTCTTTGATGGAGTTAAAGATTAAATAATTAGACTTAAAGTTTTCCTTAGTTATGATAAAAAGGTAAATTGNGTATAAAATTTTAGACTCACAAAGATAAGATAAATAATAGAATATTTTCTCTTAATTTACCAAATACAAATGAACTATATATTATAATTGTAACTCTTACTTGATAACTGTTTTATTGTATATAATTTTATTATGTTAAAGTTAAAACTTTCCTTTTTATTTAGAGAAAAAAGAGGAAATGCTGTGGAATAATCCTGCTGTATACTGTGAAAATGGGTTGCTCTCATTGTTTATAAAAAGCTGACTGGCTGATAGATAGACAGGATTTTCAGGGCAGAGAGGATGCTGGGAAGAAGGAGGGTGGAGTCTGGGGAGTTGTGAGCCAGATGTGGAAGAAGCAACATGAGAAGTTCATAGATGAGGTAAATGAGCCTCGGGGCAGCACATAGATTAATAGAAATGGGTTAATTTAAGTTGTAAGAGCTGACTGAAAACAAGCCTAAGCTATCAGCCAAGCATTTATAATTAATATTAAGTCTCTTGTGGTTATTTGGGAGTGACTTCCAGGACACAGAAAAACTCTGCCTACGTCTTCCCACCAGAGAGTAAACAGGTCTTGCTATAATCTCTTGACCCTTCACTCTCAAGCTCCCATCTCTCACTTCATATTCAAAGGCACCATCTGCTCTGTCTGTCCCTCATCTCTCAGACACACACACACACACACACACACACACACACACTCACGTACTTCTCTGTCCCTTGGCTCCTGTCCAGGCCTCCCAAAAAAGCTAGAAGAAGATGCTATTGAGGACTTTATGCAGATATGGCCCCATCATACTTCATCCCAAGGACCAAATAATAAAACATACAAGCAACCACATAGACAATCAGTGTAGATGATGGCGACCATCCAAGTCCTTCCAGAAGGAATGGCAGTCAAGATGCTAAAGACAGTCAGCCTTTTTGCTCTTAAGGTCTTAAAATTGCCTAAGTAGTGGTATGACCGATGGCAGAGACTTGAGAATGAGGATAAACTATTTGAGAACANGGGAAAGTAAGCTGAGAATGAGAGAAAAAGTAGAGGGCTTGAGCCCATGACTGAGGAATGCTGGGAAAATCAAAAAATGGATTCTTGACAGAACAAAAATTTCTTTGAAAACACCTTTAGGAAACTGTTCTTGGAACTCAGGAAACATTTGAGCAGGTGACACTGAAGCATGCAGTGTAAGGCCCCTATAGGTCTCTCCCATGAAGCCTTCAGCAAGTGCCCCACAGCTCACTAATGCATTAGTATGAGGGACTGGAGGGAGGGGATACTCAGAGAGAAAAACAAGGGGACAGCTGACATCTGGGTTACCCCAGCTACAGCAGGGAGGAATGACAAGTGAATTCAGCAAAAATGTTTTATTTCCACATCTATTGTCAAGCCTAATTATTGGTTGAAATTAGAGGTTCTGCCCCGATCATGGCCATGAATAAATAAAGATATGTTTGAATTTCCACAGATGTTATTGAATTTCATGTATCTTTCCTTTCTGGGAATGAAAAGGAAGATGCAGCTAGCCCTCACATACACTGACATCTACGTTTAAGGTATAGAAACCTCACCCTGCTGATGAAGCCCCTGACTGCATACACAGAAGTCAGCCTTCCGATCTCATTCAGACGCCTCCATCCATCAGACCACACAGCTGACTAAATAAAACCAAGACGATCTGCATCCTGAGTGTTCCTCCAGGCTGTGGAAGATGCACACTGGCATCGCATCCAAGCCCAGTAAGATAATGGCAGTCTGCGAAATGTTCCCCTCCACACACTCCACATGTGCAATCCTCACATAGTTGATCATTTAATCAGATAGTCTGAGAGCCAGCTCAGGGCCTGAGAACACAAGTGGCAATGAGGAGAATACAAAGATGAGGAAGACACAGCATCTGCCTTAAGGGACCCATGACCTCATGCCCATCAGCACTTGGAAGATTCTCCTGGGGTCTGTAGGATCTGCATGACTCAATTCCACCAACCCTGCGTGGAAAACAAGGGGGAAANGGGGCTTGTACTGAAAAGTACTGCTTCTTATGATAATTATCCCTTGTCAATAAAACATAAGTGTTTACATAGCTTCTACTGTGCACGAAGTGGTATGAGTGAGCTAGACACGATTTAAATTATGTGGAAAGCTGAGGTTGGCAGCACATGCCTAAAATCCAGCACTTCAGGCTTGGAAAATGATGGGTTCAAGGTCATCTTTGACTACATAACCAAGTTCCAGGCCAGCACAGCTACATAAGACCCTGTCTAGAAACAACAAATAAGAACAAGTTCATAAAGGTAAAGTACCTAGTGTGTTGAAGGCTGTATACAAATATCATATAAAGGACGTAAGCAGCTGTGGACATTGGTGAGGGGCCTGGAGTCTTTGCCCTGCTGACACTGAGTGATAGCTAATGTTGACATCTCAGTCAGGAGTGAGGACACTCTCACCCAGTTCCAAAGCCACCCTAAGGGTTTTCTTGACAGAAGCAATACCCTCCACTAGGTCCTGACTCTCCTCCCCTCCCTCCCACTCAGTATCTGCTTGCCCTGAAGCTTGGCCTGCCTCCTGCCATCGTGCTGGCCTCTACAACTTGAGAAGAAATCAAGGCCCCATCCTATCTCCTGCTTTCCCTTCTCCCTCTGGCTGTGCACACCAGGCTGGCCGCCTAGCATGGTGGCTCTCAGGAGCACTGGGAGCTAGCCATTGGTTCTGGTGACAACATTGCTTTCAAAATCATTTGCAATAGCTTGATAGAACCAGACCCTCAAGGACATCATGAGACAACCTATTCTGTACTGTGCCAAATTTACCATTGCCTGCTGACCAACTCACCAAAAAGGATACACTTCTCATGGTCAAACACTGCAGAGACAGGATTCCAAAGAACCAAACTACACATGAAATCAGAAGGGGTGACTATGAGGACCAGCTAGAGGTAGCCAGGGGGAAGAGGGGAGGGCAATGGGAAGGGGATGACAAGAGCAAAGAACACTGTGTGTGTGTGTGTGTGTGTGTGTGTGTGTAAATGCCAGCATGAAACTCTTACCTTGTAGAATAACTTGAAGAAAGAGCCAAGTTACTGTAAGTGACTCTGAGGGGTCACAGGGCCCAGCTTCCTGCCTCTGACCTCATTTTTAACAAAAGATCGGAATCTTCCTTGTCACAAGTGACCCTGAGTAGAATTATTAACACATACTTGGCCTTGTATCTTAGACAAGAATAGAAAGGAAAACAATGCAAAAGCTACCCAGACTAAAACACTGTGTTGTGGACACTAATACTGTGTGGACTTGGTGGTAGGCATTGTGTCGAGGTACGTCATTTCATCAGAATGGCGTTATACAGTAAGCACTGATACTACCTGATTCACAGATTGGAAACCCGAGGCACAAAGAGACAAGAGCCAAAGACCCTTGGTGAGTAGCTGTAGAGCCTCATGCTGTGGGTTCCCTGCTTTTTACTCCTAGTTTGGCCTGCGTGCTGCTAGACAGGCTGGTGGCATTCATCTACTCTGACCAAAACAGGATTCCATTGTGTCAATCAAGCTACACAGGGGCTGGTTTCTGAAAGTCTGGCACTGTGCAAGAATGTTCTCCCATCTCCTCGGCCCGCTCAATTCCTCCGTCAGTGTGTGTTGGGTCCCTCTGAGAGAGGACTCAGCCACAGTGAGCATCCCTGCCAGAGCCATGTCCTCATCCCACACCTCACTCACCCACTTGTGTGCGTGGCTCTGGTTTGCTAGGTGTATGTGATTGTGCCAAGCCAGACTCCATCACGAGGCATGTGAGCTGGCCAGGTGAAAAAGACAATGTGTTTGCCTTTCCTGACTCTTTATTAAACTCAGATTGTAAACAAATGATGCTCAATAAATATACACAAAAGAATTGAATCTACACATGACTTCAAATTCCAGTGAATTTAGGATTTAATGAAGAAAAAAGGCCAGAGACAACTGGAAGAAGAAAAATTAAACTGTAGAGTAATGTAAGTTGATATCCCCCAAAAAATGCACCCAAACCTTCACCTTCAAGTTGTCTGTGCAATACAGAATCGTGCTCACACAATATGCCTTAATCACACAGTGTGCCCTAATGTCTCTACTTCAGGACACACTGCATTGAGTTGTAAAAGATGAACCAAAGGCAACATGGTATTACCATGAGCCTGCCATTACCAGAGAGGCAAGATGTGTTATCTATAAGCAAATGATGGTCATGACACCCCCCCCCAATACTAGGTCCACAGATTCTTTGCAAAGTACTATTTATGTCTAGAAAATTCCAGCCCAGTGAGAAAGCAGATGGGTAGAAGAACCAAATAGTGAAGACCAGCCTAGGGCAGAGCTGACAGGCGTGCTCTCCAGTGTGCTCTAAACCCAGGAGTGCTCCTGCAGCCGTTATGAGCGGAGCGATACCCCACCAGAGTTCTCCAAATAGCGAACTCTTAGCCCGATGATTGTCGCCATCATTTGCCATATTTTCCGTCCAAAAGCTTCTCTCGCTGCTGCATGGCGAGCAGCTTTTATAGCCAGGGATGAGTGTCCACCCTTTCAGTTTTCATTGGTGCATCTGCTTTGCTATTTCCCTACAGCAGGTTGCATTACGGCGGAAGGATTAACGAGGAAGCGGATGCAAACATTTTTATTTCAAATAGCTGCTTTCAGACAAGATCTGGAGAACAGCATCAAGCCATATGATTGTAAAAGAAAAAAAACAACCCTCACCATCCAACTATTGGGCATCTTGCCATTATTTGTGAATAGCATGTAAATACAAACAACTTAACTAGGGTGGGGGGGGAGATGTACATTTTTCATTTGTGTCTAGCTAATCATTTTTTTTATTATTAATTTGGTCTCTTTTATTTCACATAAATGTCATCTCAAGCACCAAACATCAACAAATAAGATCGTTTATCTTGCCGGGGAAAGCAAAACACTGCATTGCCATTCAGAGAGGCAGCTGACGTCCCCGCTGCACTACTAATAAAGATGGCCTTCAGAACAAAAAATAATCATTTTCTATTACTTTCCACCAGGCCTCGTCCATAAACGCAGGGCCCCGCTGGTAATTGCCTTCAGTGAAGAAGCGGGCTCCGGCTAGTACAATTTCCTAGGATGGAAAACTGAAGAACANCCCAGATCGAGGGTTGCGCCGGGGTGCCTCTCTCTGCCTGTTGTTCTGAAGCAGTGGATGGAGACAAGGAGAAGGGACATGGTGTTTGCCTTAGATTTCCATTTTCCTGTTCTTGGTCTGAGTAGAGAGCAGAGGAGGGCACGGTGATGTAAAGGAAGGGAAGCCAGAGCAGACAGAACAGTAGCCCAACATCCCTGAAGCTGGTCCAGCAGCTGCTGCTCCCAGGCTCGGACACACACACGACAGCCGCATCTCCACACACGTGCATGTGAGCCTCCTGACACGGGCAGGGAGGCTGCATGGCTGCGCTGATGAATCCATCCAGCGCAAGCCCGCAGACTCCACGCTTCCCAGTCACCGAAGCATTTGGCTCGCCTGCCCGTGCCGCCTGCTCTGCCAAGCGAGGCGCTGACTCCACAGGAGAACCGTCCTGTCGATCTCTGCAGGAACATAAGACCTTTTTTTCCAAGTAAAATGTTCCCCAACTCTGCAAGGGAGGTTGGCAGTACATCTCCAACTCTGGCCTGTCTTTTTAATACGCTTACAATAGCTCAGTTGGACTGAGACCAGCTGTTGGGACATTACCATTTGTAAATGCTTAAAACAGCTAACTCCTTGTTTTCTTGGCAACAGTGACTGGGGGTGGGGGGGGAAGGAAAGAAAGAAGGCTAGCTCCAGCCACTTCCATTCAAACATTAAGGACCATTGCCTACCAGCTTTGGCATTCGGTGGCCATTGTTTGCAGGGCTGTCTTCAAGTTTCTCATCTCCTCACTATTCCTCCATTCACCCCGTGGCCTGAGCAGAGNTCAACAGAGGGCTCCAGTCACCTGGGTCCTCACAGAGTTCACACCAACCCTGTGCTCGGTCTTCATCTGAGAGGACATGAGATGCCCACGTACATGCTCTCTATTCAGGTCTTCTCTGATCNACTTGGTACCTGCTCGGGATGGTGGTCACTCAGTGATCCAGAACATGAGACCTTCCAGAATTACCCACAACNCTTCCTGTTTTTGAATGCCTGCAGTATGGATGAGGGGAGGATTCAAGGCAGGTAACAGAGATGGACACAAGCGTAGCCCCTCCACACGAGACCATTTGGAAGAAAGGCTCCTGTGGTGGGTCCACCTCTCATCTGGGTGAAGATCTCAGAGAGTCGTCTGCAGGAAAGTCCCCAAGTCATCACTAGNCTACAGAAAATAGATGGGGGAATTCCTGNAGAATGAGTGAAGTTCTTTCCTGCCCTCCTGCTTCCCTGCTGAGTAGTCGCTGTTGGCAAGGCAGCCTCCAGGGCCACGTGCCCATCCACCGTGGGCACTCCACGTGCCTCTAGCCCAGCAGCCCTGGAGAACAGGCACTGACAGACCCAGCACCACCACAGCGGGGACAATGGGCTTCATGTGCCATGGCCCGCTCTCGTGGCCTTCTGTTCGATGGCCTCCCCTACCAAGGGCAGTGGTGGCTGCATCTGTCCTTGCTCCTTTAGTGGGGTTTCTGGGCATGAGACAAGCACGGTCTGTCTGTGTCATACACGCTCTTGGAGATGAGTGAATTCAAGTAGCCAAATGTCTCGGCAGGGTTGAAATCCCNCACAGAAGCTCCGAGAGCAAGATTGGTGCCCAAAATCGGGCCCAGGAGGACAAGCACTTGGTGAGAGTATGGTGCAACTTGGCCNGAGATTAGAAAGTTCTACCTCNTTTGGTGGTAGTGTGATGTGGTCGATTCCTTATGTGGAAGACGGAGCATAAAACAGATAAACTGTGGACAGCCAGAAAGCTGGGCTGCTGGCTAAGGAGCAGGGCACAAAGGAACGAGCAAAGGACAGTGAGCCAGGGCCCTGNCGCTGGCCAGCTCAGCCACCAGAAGTACCCGGGACCTACCCCATGGTCTTAACCATCTCATCTGTACAGGCCCAGGCTTTCAGTTGGAGAGTCATCCACATTGCATCTGTTCAAAATTCATACCAATTCCTTCCTAATTCAGTCCCTACATCAGCTATACCACACTCGGAGACGCTCAGTGCNTAGAAGCTCGGATATNAACTGGGTGTTTCGTTTAAAAACTAAAGTCTCTTGCTACATTAGGTAATCAGATGAACCCAAATCAGCCTATATTCATCTTTTCAGTGGAAAAAAAAAGCGTATGAAGTCCTTTAATGGAAGCTTTTGATTCTCAGACCAGAAGCAATGCCTGGCACATACTGGGCTCAGCACACAGTGAGCTCATCACATACTGGGCTCGGCACACAGTAGGCTCATTATGGATCANGCTCACTAAACGGAACAAATTTCATATGCAAAGTNAGGTCCCTGAGAAGGCAGAGGAAGTGANTTAGGGACACCAGGGTCACTCACATAGAGGAGTCTGAGGTACATCTTGGGGGTGGGGGTTTTACAAAGCACTTCCCCAGCTGACCTACTTTAGATCATAAATGGNANACTGAAGTCTAGGCCTCTGCTAACCCTGGCAGTGGAATTATTACTACAGAGCCAGACGAGCCAGAAAAGGCCCAAAGACTCTTTAAGCAGAAGCGAGGAGGACATACAGGGTTGACGGGGGTGTGAACGAGATGGTGTAATGAAGCAGCCACTGTCCCTCTTCATGCTTGTCTAGTATTTTTCCCTCCTGAGATAAAGCTCCTTCCAAACTGTGTCCCACATTATATTCTCAGTCCTGCACAAAGGGAGATCTGGTGTTGATAAAAATAAGGAGATAAATAAAACATGGAAGAGCTGAGCCTCTGCCCTTGGATCCCTTCTCTTCATGATATCTGGGGGAGCAGATGAACAAAAAGAAAGACAGAAAAGACAACTCAGAACTTAGCTTGTCTACAGTAATGACTTTAGAAAAACAAATAGGCAGGTAGGGAAAACCAACAACAGAGAAATTAAGCAATCCCGTTGCCCTTAGGAAGCAGAGGGGAGGTGACAAGCTAGACCAGACTGGCTCAGACCTCACATGTGGTCCTAGGAGCCACCAATAGGGTCCAAGAGGGTTGGCCCCACNGTGTTCTGAGTCCCACCAAGTACCCCAACACCCGCCAACAGCGATGGCATGTGCATTCATGTCATCCCTTCCAGCCCTCACACCATGTTGACTGATCAACCACAATCTCAGGATAGCCACTGCCACTGGGGTACAAATAGTAGCCAGAATAGAACCAGTGGCCACTATGTACCCTGCCCGGTTCAAGGAGCCCTTCAAGGAAGNCACNCAGACCAGGAAACAGACATACAGATTGGTAACTGGGCCACAGTTAGCCAGCAGATGATTGAATGGATCTGAACGCCAGCAGCCCCACACAGAACCACCTTGTCTGGCTGAAATGCCCACAGCTAAGCTCAGCCCCTGTGAACAGCAGCATGCACGACTGTGCACCCAACACAGAGCCCTGCAGTGTCTGAGGGTGAGTCACCTCGGGCACCTGAAGTGTGGAGATTTATTGTTGGCCATATATTTAGTTTGTAGTGACAAAGTCTCAATGTGCAGCCCCAGCTAGCCTGGATCTTGCAGTCCCCCTGTCTCAGCCTCCTGAGTGCTGGGACCACAGGTATGGGCCACCACACTGAGCTACCATCTNTTCATCAGCTTTGAGCCTCTAAAAAGTATCAGACCTAAAAAGTAGAAGACACACATGACCCCACTNTGCCAAGACGTAAGGAGTACAATTCTGTGTTCTTGACTTGGTCTACAAAATCTTCTAGCAGCACCATGTGATCAAGCCCTATGATCTAGTCATTGAGAGCAGTGTGCTGTGATGGCTAAGAGGGTGGGCAGACAGGCCAGTCATCAGACCACNTGGGTTTAAATCTTGACTTTGTCACTTAGTTGCTGTGCAGCCCTGGGTAAGTATCTTAGCCTCTCTGTATCTGCTGCCGCATCTACAAACTGAAAATGAGAACATCCCATTTCCTCATGCCCTAGAGTGAATACCCAGCTCCCAAATCCAGAAACTGCTTTCCCAAGCCCTCCTCTCTCCTACCAGCCCCACCTATAAGGGCCGAAACATGCATGCATGCCAGCATGCACACGCACACACGCACATACACATGCACACGCACACACGCACATACACATGCACGCACTCCTATGTTAACTCATCTATAACGCTTGTCCTGTTCTGCTTTTAATTTTACGGTTTTAGGTGCTGGATGCTCAGTTGACAGAGTGCTTGTCTGGCATACACAAACCCATGTTCAACCCCCAGCACTGCATGAACTGGGTATAGTAAGGCACGTCTTTAATCCCAGCACGGGGGCAAGGAGGGAGGGGGATGAAGGCATGAGGATCCGGAGGCTAGCCTAAGCTACCATAAAGAGTTCATGGCCAGCCTAGGCTACATGAGAACTGTTTTTGCCAGTGGATTGGATCCCCTCACAGTCCTGCCTCTGAAGCAGAGCAACACAGTTGTGAAACTGGAAACTGGGTAGAACCAGTTCAACTTCAGCCCTACAGTAAGGGATCTGGATCTGGACCAACTCTTTATGCCCCTCCCAGGCAGTAAGACAATCGTGGCCCAGAATCACTTGCCCAGGTGAAATCCCTGCCATATTCCATTCCTGTGTGTCCTTGCACAGCCTGCACTGGGCTCTACTGTCCTCTCAGGAGGAGGCATCCAGCCCTTGTGGGATCACTGCACAGACTGAGTAAGAGAGTGAGAAGTCACGTGTCCCTGCACAGCTGCGGGTGGGAAGTCAGTGCAACCTCCATGTTAGAACGGAGTGGACAGAGTGAGAAGGCCAGGCCCCCGGGGGCGAGGAGGNGAGAGCTGGGCAGGTGCCACACAGTGAAAAGTGCAGGTCAGACACCACTCCTCCCCTTCTGCCACTGTTTGGATGTAAAACGTTCCCCCACAGGCTCCTGGTTTTGAATGCTTGATGCCCAGCTGGTGGCACCATTTAGAAGGTTTCAGAGCCTTTGATTGACAGTCTAGCTGGAAGAAGTGGGGCAATGGGGGTGGGCCTTAAGGCTTACTGCCTGGCCNACTTCCTGTCTTCTCTCTGCTTCCGGATTGCCAAGGTGAGGTAGCTGTCACATGGCATCCCCAGTAGGAAGCAGAGAGAGATAAATGCTGGTGCTCAACTCCTGTCCTCCTTGGGATGGCACCACCCACATTCAGGATGGGTCTTTCTGACTCAGTTGAGTCTTTCTGGAATTGTGTTCATAGGCACACCCAGACATTTCATGGTGGTTCTGGATCCAATCAGGGTGACATCACCCCACCCCCACCCCAGTGCCCTTACTTCCTTAGAGAAAGTAACCCTTAATGAGAGTCTGGGTTCAGCAAATGAACTGGGTGGGGGAGGGTCCAAACTCTCCCCAATCATTTTGGAGGGTGTAGGAGCTAGGACTTCTTGTCCCACCCACACAGCCTACATGCAGGTGGTCATCCTAAAATCTCACCTTGCAAGGGTAAGACCTCACAGAGAACACAGCCCTGGGGAACACAATTCCCCAAGAGCCTCTAGGGCTGNGATCTCTCTCTTGATAAGGAACATCACGAGCAACTGTTTTAATNCAGGTGCTGGGTATCAACAGTGGGCAAGGTGAGCAGGCATTTAACATAGTGGTGGNTAGGAAGGGAGGCGGAGNGAGGAAGTCAGTGCTCACTCAGCAGGACACCTTATCCAGGGTCGTTGCTTCATGCTGCTGTTACAGAGCAGCTGAGGCTGAGTGACTTATAAAGAAGTTNACCGTAGCTCACCATCTGGGAAGCTCGGTCTGGTCATGTGACCCTGGCATCTTCTTAGCTTCTCCATGGGACCTCATGCTGCTTCACTCACCAAAAGCAGGCACAGGCACATGAGACGCGTACAGCCTTGCTTCAGATCAACCTGTTNCCTGGAGGCAACTAAACTGGCTCTGAGAAAATGAGCCCAGTCCTCTGAGAAAGATATTAACCTCTCTTAATCATATCACCTCATAAAGGCTGCCCCTCCCAACACTGCCTCCACGGTGAGTTGGTGGGAGGAACAGGTTCAAACTGTAACACTTACCAGTGGGGACCTGCCAGAGGAGTGGGGCTTATTCCACAGGAAAAAAAAAAGCCTTGCTTGGCATTGACAGTCCCCAAGTGTCTACCTACAAGAGAGACATGTCCAGGGCAGTAATTTAATTGTTTTGACCAGTATTGGGAGGTTACAAACGCAAAGCCCCACCTCCTGCCAGGATGCCCTCCACTCTGTCCCCCACCTGCCGTCCAGGAACACAACCCCAGACCCAGGCCCCAGAGCTGACAGGTTCTTGGGGATATTGCAAGGACAAGCCTCCTAGACATANTACACAACAGAGAAAAGATTGTGAGGACTGAACTCTAACAGAAAACAAGCTAAAACCTTAGGAATGACCTTGACAGCTTNGAAGGCCATCAGCAAGACTTCCTGCCCTCCAACCCTGCTCTGGTGACCGAAGCAGAAAGGGCAAAGGTTTTATTAGCTCACCTAGGCCGAGCCTGCCAACTTCTCCCAAAGCCCCTTCAAAAAAGAAAAGAGAAGGGAAAGAGAAAGCAGAGAGTGGAGGGAGTGGAACCTACATCCCAAAAATACTACTTTCATGAGCTGTGTGAATTATTTAACAGACAGCTGAAAAGACTACACTCGACAGAGGAATACAAAAACCCAGCTTGCACTGCAGACACCTTCCCCGAAGCCCATGACAATGAAATGTGTTTTATGCCCCAGATCAACATGCCAGGGAAGGAGCTTCGGAGACAGATGCCCACTGGGATCATTAGTCCCTTATCTCTCAACCCTTGCCACCAGCNTCCAGATCCCTGAGCCTGGGCAGCCCAGGGGGAGAGAGCTGAGAAGTGTCTATATTGTAAGTGTTGGTTAAACAACCCCACCGAATTCTTATTTGCTGGAGGTTTTAGGGAGCAGATGTAGGACTGGCAGGGCTCAGAGCTGGCGATATTGTTCTAGCTCACTCAGAGCCAACAGGCACAAACACACACACACAAAAAGCTGCATTTGGTGCGTGCGCCTCGCCTCGCCTCTGCACCGTGCTCTTGTCCAAGGTTCCTCGGACTCTGAGCTGACCAAGGCAAAACCAGTCTTGGGGACTAGCCAAGAGAAATACAAGTTCTCCCAGAATCTGCTCGTGGTGTCTCTCCATAAGAGGGCTTGCTGGAAGTCTCCCCGCCTGCAGGCACAGGGGGCTGGGCAGGCGACTCACCCACTGCAGGCTGGTGCAGTGGTTGCTAGAGAAAGGGCAGATGAATGCAGAAGCAACTATAAAGGCCAGCAGTGAGGCAGTGCTGCAGCTGTCAGGCAATAACTTAGATAGTTACAGCTGCCATCACCTAGCTCATGCAAGCTTTTTAATATCTTTTGGCAGCTCTCGGTGTCACAGCACAAAGGGAGAGTTGGCACTTCCTAGCACACTTTGTTTGACATAACTGTAGGCAGGACCCAGCTGATACCTTCAGTGCTGGGGATGGGTTTGCTCTTAAGGTGCATTTGAACAGATCAAATGCCAGGATCCCCCCCCTCTCCCCCTCTCACCACTGCCCTGCTTCTGTGTAGGGCACACGACACCCCTAAATCACACATTGGGCACCAGATCAGATGAATGGGAGGACTCGGCGGGTGCTCGACATAAAGCTGGCTCCATAAGCATCCAGCAAAGGAGAAGAGAATCAGGGAGCACAGCAAGATGCAGAGAGGAGGAATGGAAAATGTTTATGAACTTCCCCTAGTGTTGGGGAGAGACTGGTCCTGCTTTGCCCCCACATCCAGAGAATATGACGTTGATCACAGCACCACCATCTTGGTGCCCGATCTGCACTCTCATCTACTGCTTGGCCACACACCCCCTCCCTGGTCACATGGGAACCTAGCCTGCTCCAGGCAGCTCCTGCACGTTATGACTCTTCTGTGGACCAACAGCCTTTAAGACGGCAGTTTGCAGCAGCTGTTCCCACCACAGTGACTCCTTCACCAGGCTGAGCATCCTGGTTAGTGGGAATTGTCATCTCTAAGACCCATGGTGCCGAAGGATATGGAGAGAGGATCCAGGTCATGCCACATTGCCCTGTTTGTNTTGGGCTCATCAGGGACCAGCCTATCATGGCTGGTGTACATGGACCCCATCCCATCATAAGCCAAGAACCAAAGGAGAGAGAGGAGAGGCCAGGGCCCCACATTTTGAGGGTACCTCCCACTGGTCTAATTCACACATACCCTAAGCCCCATCTACTAAAGACTCCACATCCAAATAGCACCTCCTTAGTCCCAAGCCTCCTGCACGTGGATCTAGGGACACCTAAGACCTAACTACAGCAGCTCCTGGCTGTATTTGTTGCTAGAAACCCTGCAAACCAAACAGCTGCAACAGCAGGTGCTCTGTCTCAGTGTAATGTCTTCAGTCTAGATGAAGGAGACAGCAGAGCTGATTCTTCCTAAGGACTNGGAGGGAGGACCTCACCCAGTCCCCTCTCCTGGCTTCCAGGGTTATGTGCGAGCTTTGATGTTCCTTGTCTTGTAGATATGCCACAACAGCCTCTGCCTTCATCTTCATGTAGTGTTCTGTATGCATATGTGTGTTTCTGTATGTAAGTGCGACTGTGTGNATACATATGTGGATGTGTGTCTGTGTATATGCATGTGTGCAGGTGTATACATGTGTGTATATGTATATATATATGTGTGTGTGCATGTATATATGTGTGTATATGTGTGTATGTGTGTATATATGTGTTTCTATATATGTGTATATACATGTATGTGAATATATATGTAGGCCTATGGAGAGGAAGGGCTTTTGTTTTTTGTTCACTGTTTAAGATGATACGTGTCCATCATAACAAAGAAGACACGGTAGCTGGAAGCCTCGGGGCAATGGGAGCATGCAATGGAGACTTCTCATTTCCTCACATGTTGATACAGCAGGAAGTGGCACTAGCTACAGAGATCAGCCCCTCGTGACCCACTTCCTCCAGCGAGGCNGCCTCTCAGAACAGCATCACTGTCTGAGACCCAAACCAGGACAGGGCCTAGCCCACTCCCCTCTGACCTCATCTGAACAGATTATATCAGCAACGCCTCATTACCAGGGTGAGCCATTCCCCAGTACAGCCGGTGCCACGCCGCTACATTCGGCGTCATTCCTAACCCTTCTCCTGTCCTGCAAGGTGAGTATACTGTCTGCATCTTACATGGAATGAAAACAAGACCGGGAAAGACCATAGACCTTCGCTAGGGCCATCTGATGCAGCCCCTTCTNGTCGNGGGCCTGGGGGCTGGCAGCTGCCACATTCCTCCCCAGGACCCTAGAGCCTAGATGGGGAATAGTCCTCCTCATCCTGTGGAGCATGACCTGGCCTGGATCACTGCACCCCATGAGATTCCCAGTAAGTCATTCAGTGAGATGTTTTCCTCAGAGTACCATGGCAGGTCTGTGGGATGGAGCCCTGGTGGCCTGGGAGGTGGGTGTGTCGAGTGGATGGAGCAGGACTCACCTTGCTGGGAAAGAATCTCCANTAATAAAGACAAAACACTGTGCTTTATTATCACACACCCATTTGGTCCCCAGCGTTCTGTATTATTTACTAAATAATGAAACGATGAAGCCTGCCTGCTACATATCCGGAGTCCATAAATGNCAGCTTTCTCTTCCTTTTTCAGCAGGCTCTGAAACAGCTCTACTTGCTGTCACTGCTTTCTTCCCACTCACNGAGTGCAAGCTCACTAGCTGCTGTCAATAGGCAAAACACCAATAAAATCCAGCAGGCAGCAGCAAGCTACCCACCCATCACCAAATCACCAAAAGTAGCCTTTCCTGGTCACTTAGTTAATGCCTGGCACTGTGACCAAGTCATATGACTGAGCTCAGCAAATCTCCTAGCATTCTGACTGGAGGCACCATCATGCTCCCCACTCTCCAGATAAGGAAACTGAGGGTCCCTACAGAGAAAGAAACGTTGGTCACTCCAGAGCTCCGCTTTGGTCTTCCTCCCTGGAGTTTTACTTCATCAGAAGGAAATCTGCATTAGGCAGAAGTCAGAGTCATGTTTGTCCTGTAGAAACTTGGGTTTTATCAGCCTAAAGCAGCGCTCCTGTGTCCACTTAGATGACAGTCACCAAGGGTGGCCAGAGAGACCTTCAGAGTTGGGTAAAGAAGAGAATATAGTCCTTAAGAGGTGCAGGGTGCTAGGCAGACAGCTTAGCAAGTAAACTGTTTGCCACCCAAGCATGAGGACCTGGGTTCGATCCCCAGCACTCACATAAAAATCTGAATATGGTGGCACATGCTTGTCATCTCAGAGCTGGGGGTGGTGATGCACTCCTGGGGCTCCCTGGCCAGCCACCTCATCTAATCACAAAGCTCCAGATGAGTGAGAGAGAGACTCTGTTTCAAAAACTAAGGTGGATAGAATGACACCTGTGATTGACCTCTGACCTCCACATGCATCTGCATGTACACACACATACACACACACACACACACACACACACACACACACACACGAGGATGGAGGGGTGGGGAGAGAGACCCTCCCTAGAAAAACCACAGATCAGTGCCTCAAATACCAAGTTAGAGTATTAAAGTCCAAATAAATGGAGTTTCCCTACACTCAAGATCTGTCAAGACGCACCACCCAGCTTAGAAGTGTGGCCTCCCCATGCAGGCAGGCCCAATATCCAGCTGGCAGGCTCTGTCTTCTCAGACTAGGTAAGAGTCCTTTGCCCTCAGCCCCATACTCCCTTTCACAGAGGCAGCTTCCTGCAGCCCTGTTGTGCTCAAAGAGTCAGCAGCTTCCAAAACAAAATTCGATGCAGCCGCAGCTTGAGAAATGCCCCACTTCCTGGGCTCATGGAGTTCAGGATCGTTATTCACTTACTATCATTTAAAACAAACAAGAATGTAAAACATCAGTGGGAGCCAGGCCAGGACAGAAGGAACTGGAACATCTCATAAAACTGTAGTATTCCACAAATAGAAAGTATGAGAAAATGCAGAAAAAAAAAATGGTTGAGGATATTCTGACCCTCCCCCCAAACACAGAGCACCTGAAATAACAGATGGATGCAAGAGTGCTGGTCAGGGCACCCTCACGGGCAACCTCAGAGACCTAAGCATGCACAAGGTCCAGCACATAGTAGGGACAAGAGCTTCAGCTTCCTTCCATCTCTTCTGGCAGGCGGTGAAGAGTCCATCAGCCAAGCCCTCCCCAGGAGAAGAGAGGGGGTCGGGCTGGAGAAGCAGCTCGATGGAAGGCAGGTGCCTGGCACATACAAAGCACTGGGTTCCCCAGTGACACNGAAGGAAGAAGAAGAGGAGAAGGGGGAAGAGGAAGAGAAAGAAGAGAGAGGAAAAGAAAGAGGAGAAAGCAAGGTTCACACATTCAAGAATTCCTGCTTCTCCATTAGGAAACATCCCAATCTTTGGGGATTCTCACTATTCCACACAGGAATTTAAAGCCAGTTTCAACCGCAGAATGGTCTGATTCTAAAACGAAGAACATCCCAAGACACTGAAATCCATTAGTATTCCAAGCTGGCTTTCCCAGAGGAAACATGGCAGATTCCTGCTTGGCAGGCCAGAGTATTTGGATGCTCCAGCCCTTTACCTTGCTCTTCTCCCAGTTGACCCTATCCTGGGGCCCCCTGCGCCACCTCCTCTGCCCCATCTGAAAAGAGGCTCCTGCCCAAGATGCCTAGCTTTGGAGGTATTGAACTCATCCTCTGGAAAGCNAGAGGGTCTACCTACAGATGGTTCATCTACCTAGAAATCTGCTTCAGAAAGGAAACAGCAAGAGCCAGGAAGACCAGCAACTTCAGGGGCCTCACCACATCTGTCTTCTTCCCACTCACTTCCACAGAGTTCAGCCATTAATTCTCACCACCATGATTGACCTGGAGTGGGAATGGGTAGAAGGACAAAGTGAAGACAGGAGGGCACAAGACCCAAAGCCACTCACATCAACCTCAAAGGGGGCCAGATCCCATAGAACCAATCCTGGTTTCGATTTACTCTAGTGAACCTCATCCTTGCATGGAATCAGGAGATATGTTCTCCCATGCTAGCATGCCTACCACCCTAGAACAGCATTAAAAATGGAAACAGCTAAATATCTAGCAATGGGGAGATCGCTAAGTGAATCCAAATCTTTGAATACAATGCAGGAATTCAAAATGCCATCTACAAACATGTTGAGGACTGGAGAAATACCAACAACACAGAGTGTTTGGTTCAAGACAGGATGCAGTCCCATACAGCTAGGCAAAGACAGAAAATATGCACAGCACCAGGTACTGTTTGGTCTGCCAAGAACCCATCTCCCCCTTTCACTTCTAGCTTTGCTGAGAACTCCATTCACACACACACACACACACACACACACACACACACACACACACCACTAGAGATGCTGTTATGCATAATATGGCTGGCCCCTGGCCACAGGGGATCAATCCAGGGTGAACATCTGATCAGAGCCAGGACAATTCTCTCTCTCCCTAGAGATTCTGCAATTGGAACTGAGGACAGCTCACTCTCCAGCAGTGGGGACATCAGGGTACCATGCCTAGTCACTGCAGATGTAAGCTCAATGAGTCTCACCCTGCAGACAAGAGNCCCTGGCAGCTGATCTGGAGATGGGAGAATAAAGTCAACACAGAAAGAACCCAGGGGCTGGAGAGATGGCCCAGTGGGTAAAGCACTTGCTTTGCAAANGTGAGGACCAGAGTTNGGATCCCAGCACCCACACAAATGCCAGCCNGGAGTTTAGCTAACCTGCTTTTCTAGTGCTCAGGAAAGGGGATAGA
The DNA here is from genome assembly GCA_001675575.1 of Neotoma lepida. NCBI lineage: Eukaryota > Metazoa > Chordata > Mammalia > Rodentia > Cricetidae > Neotoma > Neotoma lepida. The sequence goes on along the minus strand of LZPO01044416.1, from coordinate 119,612 downwards.
GGACTCCCCAAAGGCAAGCTGCCTAGCTAGACTGGCTGAAATGGGCATCTCTGGGCTCAGTGAGACCCTACCTCAATATGTCAGCTGAGGAGTAATAAAGAACACATCTGACATCACCTCTGCCTTCCACGTGCATGCTCACTCGTGTGCACGCTCACTTGTGTGCATGCTCACTCGTGTGCATGCATGCCTGCCTTATAGGGTTTCTGTTGCTGTAATACAACACAATAAGCAAAAGCAACTTTGGGAATGAAGGGTTTATTTCTTGAGCCACACTCCATCTTTGAGGATATCAGGGCAGGAAGTCAAGGCAAGAACCTGGAGACACGAGCTGATGCAGAGGTCATGAAGGAACACTGCTTACTGGCTGGTTCCCAATGGCGTAACACCCAGGACCACCAGGCGCACAATAGTCTGGGCCCTCCCACATCAATCACTAATTAAGGAAATGCCCCACAGATTTGCCTATGGACCAATCATAGGGAGGCATTTTCTCAATTATGGTTCCCTCCCCTCAGATAACTCTAGTTTGTGTCAAGTTGACATAAAACTAGCCAGCACATCCCCATATACACATATTCTTAAATATACTAGACATGTAAACACACACACACATACACCACACACATACCTACAACACACACACACACACACACACAGAGTGTGGTGATTATATTATGTCCCCCAAAATATTGTGTACCCTAATAAAACTTATTTGGGGTCAGAGAACAGAACAGCCACTAGATTAAACATAGAGGTTAGGCAGTGGTAGCACACGCCTTTAATCCTAGCATTCCCGAGGCAGAGATCCATCCAGATCTCTGTGAGTTCAAGGCCACACTGGAAACAGCCAGGCATGGTGGCACACACCTTTAATTCCAGCACCTGAGATCTCATGTCTTTGCTTGAGAAAGACACATGCCTTTAATCCCAGAAAGTAGTGGCAGGAAGCAGAAAGGTATATAAGGTGTGGGAACCAGAAGCTAGANGGCCTCTTAAGCTTTCAGGCTTTGAGCAGCAGTTCAGCTGAGATTCATTNGGGNGANGACTCAGAAGCCTGCAGTCTGAGGAAACAAGATCAGCTGAGGAGTTGGCAAGGTGAGGTTGGCTGTGNCTTGTTCTGTCTCTCTGATCATTCAGAATTTACCTCAATACCTGGCCTGGTGTTTTCAATTAATAAGACCATTTAAGATTCGCTCTACACACAGAGTCTGGCAAGGAACACCCTGAGAGGCCATGAGGCACCCCATCATGCAATGCCTGGGGCCTGGCCAGATTTCTGTTCCCATAGACCNTGAGACAAACTTGGGGACTTCTAACAAAGCTACCATCACATCTCAGCCCTCTCAATTGAGTTTCTGTCACTTGTAATCAAAAGAACACTAACAATTTCCACCACCAAATGCCCAATTATCCACATATCTTCTTACCACCTCTAAGTACTGTGAGGGGTAGTGTCTGGTTACAAGAGGGGGTTTTGGGTTTTGCTTAGAATTTTTCAAATTTCCTTTTATGAGCATTTTTATCATCTGATTGATGCACTCACCTCCGAATGTATCACTGTAGTTCACTTACATCACATATTTGCACAATATTAAAAGGAAACTTCGTCATCAGAAGACATGTCTGTGTGTGTGTGCATGTGTGTTCAGTAGCGAATCTTCATATTAGACATAGAAAAGGCATTGGAAACAGTCCACCAAATGCGCTCTTCATCAAGGACAGCTCTGATGATCCAGAGCTGAAAGCTCCTTCCTCGAGACCTTCTGGGTTATAGTGTGGGTCCTGCTCTTGCTGTGTGCAGCCCCATGTCAAACTTGGCCTGAAGACCATGTCTCCCATTCCAGCCCTCTGAGGGTTACCCCAAGGTAGCACACTGATGGGTTACCCCAAGGTCATCCATTTACATGTGTCT